>JABTTQ020003391.1:1200000-1800000 GCA_016081115.2 Rehmannia glutinosa | reverse complement strand
CAGCGCTATCCTTTTCCGCCTCGGCCAGTCTAATACTGGCCTGCCATGGATGTGATCTGGAAAGAAAAAACAAATATGATGATAATCAGACTGGGGATACCTCACATTTGATAAACTTACAGCCGAAAACCACTTATGCATATTGTAATGATGCCCAAGGAATAATATAAATATGGGATAATTACACAAAAAAAAAAAGAGGTTTAGGATAATTTCGAAAAAAGAACTAGAGATTTGAAAATTGAAAAAAAAAAACCTTTAAGATTTGATTCCGTCTTACATTTTCCCATTCATAAGCTAAAAACATTTCACCTACCCCCGATTATTTATAGAAATATACAGTTACCCCCTTACCCTTAAATCTGAGAGATTTGTTTTGTAATTTTGAAACATCTCTGGGTTTTGTTGTAATTAGCTCAAACCTCAGGAATTTTTTGGTAAATATCCGTACAAATATAGAGCAAAGACACCCTTCATTTTGGGGGGTTAAAAAAACAAAGATTAGTCAAGTATCACGTACTTGCCATGGGTGATGGATGTCTCAACAGGTTTACCCTAATTCAAAAGGCAGCATATGATGTATTTGATTTCTTTTAAGGTTAATCACAAAAAGAACCCTGAGAAGTTCAGAAAAAAAAAAATACGAATACCCCTTCGATATTCATTACAATTTTACAAAATGCACCTATAATGAGGGATGTATTTGCTAAACAAATACAAACCTCAAAGGGGGTGTTTGTAATACCATAAGGACATAATTGTAATTTTGATAGATAACTAGAGTTTTGTGTAATACACTGAGCCTCGTGGGTAGTTTTTGTAATATACCCTTTCTTTTATCACAAAATAAGTACCAAGTGATTGATTAGTTTCACAACAATACTGGAAATAAGATTTTCCTTACCTTTCAATCTAGATGCCACACTACCATTTGACATATACGGATAAATGAGAAGCCGCTCGTTTTCAGTCGAACAGAAACCCCAAAGTCGGAGAAGATTTCTGTGAACAGCCAAACTGATCAGCTCTACTTCAGTCTGGAACTGAATTTCACCACCAACGGCATTATAATCTTTTAATCTTTTGACAGCCACAACAGTCCCGTTGTTTAAGCGGCCCTTGTATACAACGCCGAATCCTCCCTTCCCCAATATATGCTTCGAATTGAAATGGTCGGTTGCAACTCTGAGTTCCTTAAAAGTGTACCTTCTTAAATGACCTAAGCGTACCTCAGGATCATATTGCTCTGCAAAAAAAAC
Source organism: Rehmannia glutinosa (assembly GCA_016081115.2). Taxonomy (NCBI): domain Eukaryota; kingdom Viridiplantae; phylum Streptophyta; class Magnoliopsida; order Lamiales; family Orobanchaceae; genus Rehmannia; species Rehmannia glutinosa. The sequence continues at coordinate 1,798,741 of JABTTQ020003391.1, read as the reverse complement.
AATGTCGTATTTCATAAGGCAAATACCAAACAACATAAATAAGGACATATCTGGAATTGACTTGTTAAACCGACGGGATATTTACAAAAACCACCACTTAGGTTTAGTCTAGTTACAAAAACCTCCAGTTATCTCTCAAAATTACAAATACCCCCTTATGGTGTTACAAACACCCACTTGAGGTTTGTATTTACTAAAACCTATCCCCCCTGAGGGTGCAAGTAGTAAAAGTATCAGTAATTTTGAAAGATAATTAGATTTGTTTTGTAATTAGGCTAAACCTCATAGGTAGTTTTTGTAATTATCCTTTAAAACCGACAGTAAACTGAAGGATAAACTTACCATTAACATCAAAGAATATCTGTTGATTGCGCCTGTATCTCCACCAAACGAGCAAGCCAATAACGACAATGATCGAAAAGACACCACCAAAGCTTGCCCCAAAAGCAATAGCAAGATGATGTTTTGCTCCGGAGTCAGATTGATCTGCAAAGCAAATAATTATTATTTAGACACAATAGTCGCAATAAAAAGTTACGACAGCTGGAAGTTGTAGTTTCGTGGGAACGGGATGTTGATACTTGCCTTTAACAGCATCTGGTGGGAAGGACAAGGGCTCTGGATAGACAACAGAACAATTGGTTTGAGAAGTCTGCCCGCAGATCAGAGGATTTCCAACTATTCTGAAAGCACAATTGGAGCAAAGAGACTACTCTAATTAGTAAAACAAGTTAATGCAAGAGACTTAGGGAGTGTTTGCAAAAACTTGTGCGTTTGGAGGATGTGATTAAATGTAATAAAAGTAAAAAGTAGTTGACAATCAGGAGTTGGTAGTGTTTGCAAAAATAAGCTAAAAGTTGAACAATTTAAAAGAGAGTGTTTGGTAATAAGTTGTAAAAGTGCTTCATTTGTATGTAAACGTCATCCCAGAAGCAGAATCAGATATATAAAACACCACTCCCCCTGTTTTTAGATTCTGATTAAGTTATGCAGAGGTTGGCATTTGAAAACACTCATCATCATCATCATCAACTGCACCTTATCCCACTATGTGGGGTCGGTGGTGTGAAGTTTATAGTGTCAATTAATTATCTAAAATTAGTTAACACTACAAATTCACACAAAAAGCAAAGTGGCAAAGTTTTACGCCGGATGCCCTTCCTGACGCAACCTTCATACGAAGGAGAAATGAGATGAAATTCCAAAACCATCATCATCATAAGTTTTTCCACTTGCATGGAAAATACGATGAGACGGCGATGAGTTGAGATAGTTGCTCTAGTCATATCCCATTACATAATTGATATAGTAAAATCAACATGTACATCATGGAACATGACCACTGGCATTTGAAAACACTAAAACTATTTTTTTCCAGCTAAAAGCTGACAATCACTTGTTTTAAGTTTTTGCCAAACACTCCCTTATTATTCTAGAAACAGCAAGACAACTCACTTGAACGTTCTAGCAGAAATATTTGGCAAGGAACCACTGAAATTATTGAATGAAAAATCCCTGCAAGCATTAATAAACCATTCAGGTTTAAACCACTCCACAAAAAAAGAGACGAAGGTCCTTCTAGAATATTCTAAACCAAGAAAGAGAAAAGCAGGATGACATACACAAGGGTGAGGCCCTGAACATTGGAAAGCGAGTCCGGAATAGTTCCAATAAGGCTGTTGTTGTTAAGCCGCCTGTCTTGCAAAGAGAAATAGCAAATATTTGAGTCGTTCTAAGGGAATGTCGAAACATATAATCATTTCCAAGTTTAAACTGGCAGAAATCAGAACTCACAGATAATTCAAGTTCTTCAGATCCCCAAGAGAACTCGGTATTTCACCGGTAAGCTTGTTGTTGGAGAGATCAAGCGTCTGAAGCTTTTCTAATTTCCCAATGACGGCCGGAATAGGACCAGTAATTTCATTGTTCTGCAGCAACCTACATTGGCATGAGAAAACATTATGAATGAGCAAATTTTTCATACTTAATGCAACATTAACAAACTAAAATCACCAACGAGAGTATTTGTTGAATAAGTTGTAAAACTGTTATATTTGTGCGTAAAAGTGAAACAAGAAGTAGAATTAGAAATCTAACGCACCCATCTCCTGCTTTTTTTAATCTAATTCAAATTATGCATAATTTGACGCAGAAGTTAGCATTTGAAAACACTAAAAACTGTTTTTTCAGCCAAAAGTTGACAATCACTTTTTTTTTAAGTGTTTGCAGGCACTCGCTACAACTGAAGTAAACAAGAAAAACGACAGAGTGAAATCACTTACACTGACTGCAAGTTAGTGAGATTCCCTATTCCAGGTGATAAGATTCCAGACAAGCTCAGGCTAGGTAGCCCTCTGATAAATTCAGTACCGAGCAAGATTTAGTCATGTAATAAAGAACATTCAAAATTTTCAGTAATAGTTTTAGTGGCAAGCAGCTTACAGAGCAGAAACATAACCATCTTGTGAACAAGTAACCATTCTCCAACTACAAGGATCCACAGAATTAGGATCCCAATTCTCCAGGACATTATACGGATCGTGCAAGTCATTCTTTATAGCGACTAAAGCAACAACTGCAGTGATTTAAAGAAAATTAAATAAGTTGTTAAAAATAGATTAACTATTATTTAGAACTATGCATCAACCAGGCATTAACAGAAAAACAAAGGTAAATTACAAAGAAGCCCTGTGCAATACAATATTCAAGAATAGCAATTATATAGCAACAAAATAAGAATAGCAATAAATAAATTTTTCCCATTTTGTGATAGGCAAAGGAATGAAATTCAGAAAGAAGAAACATTACCTTCATAATTTACGCCAGAAGGAGATAGAGTTGAATAAGAACCCTCTATTATTGCCAAAACCAGCAGTCCCACTTTCCAGAGCAGGGACTTTCCTATTTCCATACTTTGATAAATAAAACCCACTCCACTAATTTCACCTTCTCTGCAAAATTTTCATTCCCTTATCTAAACAACCCATTTCCCACATTAATTTCACAGCCTCCACATATAATGCATTATCATCATCCAAACAGAGCCTAGACCAAAAAAGTATCCCTTAGAACCAGAATCCCACAAAGCAAATCCACCATTACCATACAAATTACTGCTCTCTTTCCATTTCTTCCCCAAAAACTACCTCAAATTTCTCCCTTGAGCTCCAAAAAAACCCACCAGCTTCAAAAAGGAGCCCAGATGATAAAGTTGCTTTATTGAACCAAAAGGCAGAGCCTTGCACTAAATGGACATAATTTGGGATGGTGTGAAACCAAGAAAAATGAAGGGTGTTTTATTGAGAGAACAAAAAAACAAAGACTAGACCTGAAATTCTGAGAGCCTTGAGATCTGGGAATTGTGTGTTAGTGTGTGAATTTTATGTTGTTTTAACTGATCCTTACAGAATTCTATTTGCCTTAGTATGTAATCTCTCTGCCTCTCTCACCCCAGTGATTTTTCACACCAAATCTATTTTCTATCAAGATTAGCATCAAACTCAACACTCCCTATCTTGGCTTGTAATTCACACATTTCAAAAGGTTAATATTTACCAAATAGATACAAATACGCTGCAAAAGGTCCAAAGCATAAAGCCAAAGCCCTCACAGATACAGATGTGGACAGTGTAAAATTGAAAACTTAGAAAAAAAAAAGCAGTTTTATGTACAGTACAAATATTATACTTGATGGGAATTCTTTTTGAAAAAGTATTAAATTTGAAAAGCTAGTTGTATTTTTTGGGGAAGCAAAAAATTTGCTTTATATTCAGTGATTTGGACTGAAGGGATATGCCTGTTGATTGATTCAGAGAGAACAATGGGATGTCTTAAAAGCGAAAAAGCAAAGCAAAAAAAAAAAAAAAAAAAAAAAAACCTTTTTTTTGCAGGTAAGTTTTTTGGCAGATCACGTGCTTGGCTTGTCCCGGTCTTGTTGGCTTTTGTGACTTCATTGTTTCTTTTTTCTTTGTTCTTTTTTTTTCTAATAATGATTTTGGTTTGTTAAAGTTTTTGGGCAGACATGGCCCAGTTTGCTAGTGTGAGTTGTTTTTAATCAGGATTCAGGCATCGCCTATTTATCTTAACTAGTAAGAAATACGTGCGTAGCACGTGATCCACGTGATTTACTAAAATAATTTTATTATTTAATAATTTTATTAATTAATATTAAAATATTAAAAAGTGAAATAAATATTAATTAAATTTATATATTACACAATATTTAATATATATTTTACTTTACTTTAATTATAGATCGATATGAATTATTAAATAATCAGTTTAAATAACTCAATCCCACAAAAAATTTACAATTAGTATAACAACGAAATAAGTTTTATATTAGCTTACAATTACATTCACGGGTCTTTTATTTCATTGTTATAGCTAGAAAAGTCTTTTCTATTACATGATTTTTGGATTCTTTTAGCATTTGATGTATTTACATAATCAGACAAATAATTTAGCTTATAAATCATAAATTAATTATTAGTAAATCACATGCAAGTTATCACATTAATAAAAAAATAATTAATTAAATATTATACTAAATCCATCATAATATCATCATTTTATTTGTTGTTGTTATTCAGTCAAAATAAAATAAAATAAAGGTTAGTCAAATTCTTATATTTCATGTGCTTACTTCTTTTATTCTATCTCAGTTCTTCGATTAAAGAAATGTAAAAAAAAAAATATCATATAATATATATGTAAAAAAAATCATATATTATTTTAGTTCTAGTAATAAAGTCAATATTTTATCATTAACACTTAAACTTAAAGTTTGTAGTCCTCCTATTTCCAGTATCTTAAAAATAATAAACATTAACCTAATATATAAAAAAATTAATCCATTATTTTCATCGAGAGTCAGGTATTAAATAAAACTATGAAGAAGTGATAAGTCGAAAGTATTGAAACTCTATTCAATTGCACACAAAATATCTTTATTTAATAAATAATAAAACCAAAGACAGTCTTATGAGAGAAAAAATAAGTTAACAATTTTCACATGCCAATCTTCAATAATTGAATATAATACTAATTAACTTTTATGTTTGAATTTCTTTTTGCATTCTCTTATGTTTTAAGAGTTATACATAATAAACTAAAACTAATATAGTTTTTAAATTTCATAAAGTTTTAGAAAGATACGTTATATTATTAGAGTTTGTACTTTCAATTGAATTTTTGGCTATTTTGGTTATATTAATATTTACATAGTTGCAAATTTTGTGAGTCGTATAGTTATGAAAATTGCAATTATTCTTAATATACTGAACTAAATCTGTATTTGTTTGAAGAGACTGTAAAGTTAAAATCAATCTCATTTAATTTCGTTTATAAAATCATATTATTTGTTGTAAAATATAATTATCAATCCATTTTTAGTGTTTTTATTGAGAAAATAGTATATAGTACTTTAATCTTTATTTAAAATTTTGATTGAATTTTTTATCAAATAAAAAAATATAGTTGTCAAAAATTTAGATATCAAGTGTTAAACCCCCCCTAACTATTCTCTTCCGCCTCCTTATGCCAGGAATAATTTATATTATGTAGCACTAAATATGGTCACTTCACTCCAATTTATTAGTATATATAGTTTAACATAATAAATTTGATACATAAATATTATTTTGAATATTTTAATTATTATATTGGTGCCTAAATTAACACGTAATTTAAGAAATATTAATATTTGACATAAATATCAAACTATATCATATTAAATAAGTTTAATTTATTTATTTATTTATAATTTCATATATATACAGTGACTTTCCATTTCCGATTCTTGTTTTCAAGTTTTTCATAATATTTGATTTGGTAAAAAAATTAGAATAATTTGTACCCAATTTTATAATAATTGTCTTTGTGCTTGAATATTTATAAGTCACGAAGGTGTGCTTTTAAAATAAACTGAGATTTTATCGAAAATATCAAATTATACATATTATATGAAAGCCATTTAATTTTTCTTTTGAATTCCTAGCTATGACCCTCATATATTTTTTTAACTATTTACTTTTATTCTTTCAAATCTTTATAATATGTTTCATTTGGTTTAATCCTAAACTATCTATATATGTGAGATTAACCTCCAAAATTATTTAGATCAATCTCAACTCATTAATGTCAAGTATAACCATTTATTTTTTAATATTTTTTATTCTTAGTTTTCACTTTTATTTGTTGTAATTATATCATTTGCTTAGTTTTTATGAATGTTATGTTAGTATTTGAACTAATATATAGTTTGTAATATATAATTACTTTCTCAGTAGTCAATTTGTTACATATTAAATGAGTTTATTTATTTTTTCTTTAGCATAGCAGATATGATCTTTTAGACCAATCCAATTTTAGCTCATGTTTTACTCTTTCACACCATTTTATTAAAATTTAATTATTTGTTATATGTTTTTACTATAAATAGGTATCATAATAATATTTTCAACTTATAATTTTTAAGGGTGTAATTTTCAAACGACATTCAAGTTTTATCACAAATATCAATTTATATACATATAGATTTTTTTTTATTAAGCTTGTCTTCTTTGTTTTTGTTATAAATTTATATATACAACTTTTAACACTTTTATGCACTTGTTCTTAAAATTTATAGGATATAAAACAATTGAAAGATTGAAATCATAATATATTAAAAAATAATAAATTAGAAACTAAAGTTTATAATGTTATATATAGAAAATTATATAAAAGTCATATTAACACTTATAGTTAAAAATGAAAAGGTAATGTCTTTGTCGCGATAAATTTGTTTTAGTTCTTGTTCGCTTTTTTTTACGTTAATCTTATTCTTTTTATTTTGTACTTTTTATTTTACTGATATGGTTAATTAAAATAAAATATACATGAAATTGAAATAAAACTAAAATATAAAACTCTCTTGTTTTCAATAGTATTTCTTTAACAACCATTAACAAATTAATTTTTAAATTACATAATTACTAATTGAGGGAGAATTTTTCGACCATTAAGAAATTTGTATTTTCTCTACTTTTTATTTAGCATCAAAACCACCTAAAATATTTTTTATTTTATTTTTTCTTATCGTGTACATTGTAATTTGATATTTTTCTGAATTATAATATACATATTTAATTATTGAGAAAATTTAAAAGAATATAAGAAATATACAATTTTGCATCATACTAAAAGTTAAATAGTTAAAATTTTCTTCTATAACGACTTGTGTATATGTTTAGAACATATAGTTGAAGATTTTGAAACCTAGTTTAAATTTTAAATGATTTTATAAAAAATTAAAGTATTCTTAGTGTTATGATTAAAAATATATATTTTAGATTCTAAAATCTTTTTTTTTGGCTATAATGAACATCTCTCATATAATTAAACAATAAATATTAAATAAATAACAAAACTATAGAAAAACATACATTCTTAGTTTTTACATAGTGTTGAACTTTATAATGTTAAAATTTTCTCATGTGAAGTCCTTATATATGCTTATGACATACGGTTAGAAAACTCTCGAAATCTAGTTTAACATGAAGCTAATATTATTTGAAAATTTAAAATATTTTAAGAGTTATAGCTGAAAGAATAAATACTTTTAAAATTTAGAATATAAAAGGTCATATTGTCTTATAATTGAACAAATAGAAGCTAAATAAATATCAAATTACTTAGTTGTCCTAAAATTTTACTATGTCTAAAGGATATTTTTGTCCAATCAAAAGTTGCAAGAAACATTCATACTTTTAAGATAGTATTGATAGTGATTTATCAGCTTTTCATAAACAAAAATAGTTATTTATGAGTGAAAAGGAAATTATTGTATTGACATCGACTAGCTCAAAATTATCATATCGATTTTGGCTCGCATGGAATTACCAGAATGACCCCAGATCTGCGATATTTTATAAAGGTCCCGACTCGAAGGTCTGGGTTGGATCCCCCGCGAACTCTCCACCGTTGATGGAATGTCACGTGTACGACTGATAAGTGGTGAATATGCATGCATTTTGGGTTGTATTTTGGTATATAATTAATTGACACAATTGCATGTATATCGCGCGTGTTTAGATTGGTTTTCCTTGTTGGACGTGATATTGCGTTTGTTCTGGGCATTTCCGCAGGAAATGGAGCTAAATTGGAAGAAAAGCGATACCATGTCCCAAATAGTATGTCAAGAGCCAAAGGACGAATGAAAACACGAAGGAAACGGAAAAAGGCAACTCACACGGCCGGATCGTGGGCATGCGCACGGGTGTGTGAGCAACGCAGTTCAGTCAGTTTCAGAGAAGGTTTCACATGGCCTGCCCGTGCCTAAACGCACGTCCCATGCGAAATGGCACGTTTTGTGTTCTTTAATCAATCCATGTGGAATACGACCTTATTTGCCACTATCTATTAGCTACATCGTACACTTGCGATTTAGCTTAATATATTCTACCGATCAACGATGATCCGCATTTTACGGTGAACAATGCTATAAATACAGCACGATGATCCATGTAAAAGGTAACTCGTCAATTTTCTAAATTACATCGCTCTTTAGCTTCTTAGTACCTCAATTACCTGATTTTGACTTAAGATTCGGAGGGCTTTAGGTGTGGTCACCTCGGCTAGTCTAACATGTGCTCTGTTTCAGGTTCTCTCGAATAAAGTACCCCACCTCGCTTCCTGGGACCTTAGGTCAGGTATATCTGATTTACCTTCCTAAATCAAACGTAATTTTTGAGTCAGAACATGATGATTAATATTGATTATGATACTACTTTAATAATTTTACTCATAAATAGTTTTTTTCTTGAAAGTCTTCTATTATTTTAAATCGCTCCTATTAATTATTAAAGCGTTAAACAAACATTTTTCGCCTCTTATTTACAAACTGATATTTGTATAGGAGTGAGTCTTGAATAGAAAGCTTTGTTCTGCCTTCTTTTATGATACCAACTATAGTTGGTACTTAATTGTTTATTATTTTAAAAATGATGTTTAAATATAATTATATTTTAACCATTTTATAAACTAATAATTCACCAGTCTAGACCTAATAAAACCTAGAGGTGTTAGTTAGGTCATGTTTTGTGTCTGTGGGGTCGTTTTATGACACAGTTATTACACGTTTTACACGAATCCGAACACGACATGTTTAATTGTTTGTGTCAAGATACACGACACGACACAACCTGCTTATGATACAAAATAATTATATAATTTAAAGTTTGACACCAAAAAAAAAAAAAAAAAAGAGAAATGACTAAAATAACAAATAAAATACATTAAATTACTAGAATATGCATTCGATAATTTATCGAACATAATATAACCAACTAAAATATTACAAAATATGAAAATAACATGTTCACAATACAACTAAAAGAGTTAAATTAGTTAATCGTGTTGACAAACATGGGACATCCTTCCAAATTCAAAATATTGTTGGTTCGAAACACGACCTATTTTTCCCCGTGTTAACCGTTGTTAGACAATATATTTTTGGTCTGATGCCTATTGGGGAATAGTAAATTTGACCCCAACATTAATAAATTATTGTGCAATAACAACCCCGCGAAGAGTTGTATCTCAACCAAAGATGAATTATAAATTTAAATGTCAAATTCATCTCGTTTATATTTCCTAGTTAAGATTATCTCTATATTATTATTTGATTTCTCTCTCTCTCTCTCTCTAAATAATTATATATATATACTATATATACTTGATACATGTATATTAATATTGAACTTGTATTATTGAACACAACATGAATACACACATTGTTGACACTCCTAAAAACCCTAGTAATTGTCTTCTCATTTTGCATCTTCTTCCTCCCTTTCTTCCATCATCCCCATTTTTCAATGCTTTTAGTCTCCCTTTATGAATAATTTTGTCCCATGTAGGTGACTTTTATTTGTCCCAATAATGGATTTTTATTTTCAACCCTTATAGAATATTATAAATAAGTTTGTCCATCTATATAAACATCAAGTGAGATTTTATTTAAATATATTCATATGAGTCATTACGTTATCAAATTAATGATCCCACACACCCCATATGTAGGATCATGTTCTATAATATATTGTGGCAAACACATAAGTTTGTCCAATTTCTCCTAATCGGATAAGTGGTCTTTGTTTTGTCATACACAATTTGTTAATATTTCAATTTTTTTTTTTTTGATTTTTTTATATTTTGAAAGAAATGAATGTATAAATAGATTAATTAATATATATTATATTTAGGATACACCTTGTTAATATTTGTATTTTCATTATAGAAATTTGTTAATTTATGTTTAAAATTTTGTCTTCAATTTGTATAGATATTTGATATGTATGTCTTGCAATTGTTTCTTACTCAATGTTGTAATCAATTGTAAGTTTATGAATGGTAACAAATATGTAAACTAATTTATTAATCTCCACATAGTAAAAGGTGGATGAAGCAATAATACACAAACATGGGACATCCTTCCAAATTCAAAATATTGTTGGTTCGATATCTTTAGCAGAACATAAAAAAGGCAAGTGAAGTGTTTGCATCAATTCTTTAGAATAAAGTATAGTTGGTGAGTTAAATGAGATGAGACATAATAATGTCGTTATTAGGAACAATATATTTTTTGGTCTGATGCCTATTGGGGAATAGTAGGTATAGTTTGATTAGCTACCCAACATTAATAAATTATTGTGCAATAACATAATATTATAGGCTAAATAAAAGAGAATATTTACAACTCCCATGAACGAACTCTAAAATGCGCCTGGTGGTGCTGCCGCGCTGGTGGTGGCTAGGTTGTTCTTGGGCACCGTGACTGTGTGTGTTGGCGTGTTTTTTTTTCGAATTTCTGTGTGTGTGTGTGACTTGAGAGAGAGAGAGAGAGAGAGAGAGAGAGAGAGAGAGCACAGACACATGCCCACATGGCTTGATCTAATTCTACAGTAACAATTCCGGAATTTACTTTGGACAGTTCAAATCTTGATCTAGCAATAAAAATAGAAATATTAATGATATTTTTATTCATATTCCTATTCTCATTTTTTTTTATTGTAGTAAATAATTATTAGTGTTACAAATATTGAAGCATTTAGTATAACTAAATTGAGTTGAATCAAATAATATTTATCGTGGCACGGAATAGAAAATGTGTAAGGTTTTATTACGAAAAAATAAATTTTTGGTGAGCATTTGTCATCCTATATCAAAATAGTTTGGTGTCGTATATGGAATTTTCCATAAGCTTAATCATTGCTCATATACCACATACTCGTCTGCTTATTCGACATGACTACTTCAGACATAAGTTGGTGAGTGACTATATATGTACACGAAGAGGAAGAGCCATCGGATAGTTTTCTGTCGACCTTTCTTTGACTTATAAGTGATGAACCATCTACATGGTCATTCTATATGGGATGAATCTGTCTGTGACATTTATTAATGTTTATGTTTACTTTGATTTGAATTTAACATTGTATTAAAATTTACTTCGCTTGTGAATGAATTAAGTTAGTTTAGCTTTTAATTAAATTGAACACGAATCAAGTTTAAAATAATTTAAATTTTTATATACTTTTTATCATACTTCAATGATATGACCGATCTCAAGTCAAAATTCAATTTTTTATCGAATGATTTTTTTTAATATGAGTTGTTATGCTTAATAAATCAAGTTGAAATGGAATTTTAGTAATTGATCTCGAATTAAACAATGAATAAATTTGTATATATATATATATATATTTTGACAAAGAACAAGTATCCACTAAAATGCAGAAAAATTACAATGTCAGTACATAATACACTTATCATCTTCAACAAAAAATATTTCCCAAACGAAAAAAAAATGATGGAAAAAGAGAAGAAAAAAAACTCTGATGGAACATTGAAAGTCCTAGATCTGATTCAAATGGCAATGACTCTCCAGATACTACTGCTTGCACGACTAATGGATAAGCGAGCTACCAAAAATCTAGATTATCTCCAAATCTGCAGACTTGATGAAGAAAATCAAAATTGGTCAAACTCAAGTCAAATAATCTTCATATGATGGGATAGAAACATACTTCACAAGAGAAAAAAGAATAAAACTTCCATTTAGAAAAATAGAATAGGCCTATTTGCAAAATAGGGAATAACACTACTCCCAAAAGAGGGAGCCGCTGATTACAATGGTTTACAATGGGAAAGCCTTCACAATGGCTATTACAATATAGAATAATAAAATACAAAATAAAGCAGAACAATTCTATTACAATATTCTTAAAACAAGAACTTCAGAATTTGGACAAAAGTCGAGTCGAGAAAGAATCTCCTTCCGCAAGATAAATAAGTCTGTTAGTGCTTACGGTACGACGTAATGTCCCAAAAGATAAAATGGCTTTACGTCTTTCGTTCCGTAGCACCACTGACACAAAAGCATCTTTCGAACTGGAAGGAGTCAGGACAAGCTGATGGACTCAAATGCAGAAAGGAGGTGTGACACGAGATGTTACGACACTTGTGACAACACTTTCAGAATATGCAGTAAAATATGAATTTTCTGTGTAACTTCTGCAATGAAAATCCAGTATATATATAAGCAACAAAATCCAACCTGCATGGAATATTTTTAGTGACAAAACAATAGTGAACCTGAACTCGAGACCAAAGGGCCGGGCCGGCCCATGGTCCAGGCCCAGGTCGGGTCGGGGCAAGCAATCGGGCGCGCGCACGCGTGTGTGGCCCACTTGTGATCATCCACTTGTATTATATTATATCCAACCAACAATATTTTCTAGTATTTATACTAGGATAAACTATGTTTTCTATTTTATGTGGGACAAGGCTAAAGTCTTTCAACTCCCTTTACATAATGCTCATTCATGTGGCCAATTATTAAGTTGGATTTTTACCAACAAATTAGGTGTCTTTAACTTAGAAATTGTGTTATTTTTGAGTAAATTGAGTCAAAATTATTGTAGAAGTTGTATATTGAGTTGTAATAGGTAGTCAGGTACAAAGAATCAAGAAAACGAATGAAAAATGGTGCAAAAAGAGCAGTACTGCGGTACACAAAGCTATACCACGGTTAGAACTGAAGAGAAATCAAGAAAAGGCTCTGAAATGGGTACTTCAGGAGGTACCATGGTACAAAACAACTTTGTACCGCGATACAGGTGATGTGTGTAAAATATACGTGCATTTTGGGGCTTAAAATGATATATATTTGATGCATTTGCACGCATATATAGTATGTTTTTACATGGTTTCCTTAAAAGGGCATGATAGTGCGTATTCTTGTAATTTTTACAGGAAACGGAGCTTAAAACGAAGAAATATCAGTTGGAATGACCGGCTAAGATTGACGAATGCGAAGAGAAGATCAAAACGATGAAGAAAATTGACAAAAACACTTCATACGGCGGGACCTGTGGTGTCACACGGTCATGTGGAAATGCCGGTGTGAAAGCACACAACCATGTGAAGTAGGGCAAAACAGGGGATGGAACCAGAGCCACACTACTGGACCATGTGAACCCACATGGGCGTGTGAGAAAGGGCAGCACACTGCACCACCAGCCCGTGTGAGCTCACACAACCATGTGGAAAAGGTTTAAGCAACACACCACACGGCCAGGCCGTGTGAGAGTCTCACAAGATGCATTTTTAGAGTTCTCTTCATGTTCCAACTCTACAAGTGATCTCTCCAAGCATCTATAAAAGGGACTCAAGGCTTGCACGAAAATATATCACTTCATACCGAGAAAACACATCAAATTGTACAGGAATGCAAGAATCGAAGATCTTCTAAGAGAAGAAGGCTAGGTCGCGAAGAACACGATAAGACTTTCGCATCTACGGGAGCACAAGAGCTTCGAAAGCTTGGAAAGAGAATCCATTGTTTGCCTATTTTCTTAGCTTCACCGCAAGTGTACGGATCAGTTTATAGAATAGAGTTTGCAAGGTCGAATCCACAGGGATTAATAAATTAATGTACCAAGTATTGGATTATAATAGTCCTATTTTTATCTAAACTATCGAAATGTGATGGATTGGTTTTGTTAATACTAAAGCAGAAATTGATCCTAAATTATCAAAGTAAAGAGCGATTAAAAGATCAAGTATGGATGGATGGATGGATTCCTGGGTTATGGTTTCAATTACTATCCCACTTTTATGCTCAGGTTAAGCAAACCAAGGTTAAACATATTCTTCTCTATAGACCAATCACCAAAGTAATTTACCCCCTCTCTCGAGATGTATGTAAAAGCATTGATTGGAATATCTATGTTAACATCTCTACTCAACATGAGATATCCAACTCCCAAAAGTTCAAAAGATTATTAGGTCTCACAAATATTCATAGACTTCTCAATCATGCAATCTATTTGTGTCAAGTACTCAAGATCTAGTAGTGAAACTCATCGGTTAGAATTATGAATCAATACATCAAACAAGTTTAAATCAATGGCCTTTTGATAAAACAAGAATTAAAGCAAAGTACTTGAATAGAGAAAGAAAACATTAACTTCAATTATCCTTTTTCATCACATAAAAGTGTTTATTAATCTACTCCCAAACCCGGGAATCACAAGATGTTTAGCCAGATATTGAAGATAAACAATTCATAGACAAATTATTCATAATCAAAATCTAACTAATTGGAATAACGATACGATGGAATGAGTGACTCGGGGATGATGACGATCTCTCGATCTATCTTCAATCCTCGAAGGTGTGGTTGCGGTCTTGATCGATCTCTCCCAGTTTCCCGTGGAAACCAGCTCTTTTCTCTGGTTTCTAGGGTAAAAATCAGCGTGTCCTTGCTTGTGGCCGCCCCGGGTCTATTTGTACTTCGCAGCGAGGCACGGCCGTGACCCTTTGGCACGCCCAGCCCGTGCTGGGTGCCGAACATCTTGTCAAATTTTCTCAGAGGAGCACGGACGTGCCCATATGGCACGGGCTGCCCGTGCTATAGGCCGAACCTTGGGTCTTCATGTCTGGGTTGAGCACGGGCTGTGCTAGAGGAGCACACCCTGCCCGTGCTCACCTGGAACAACACGCACTTGGGCTATTTTCTTCCGTTTCTTGCCTGGTTCGTCCAACTTCTTCTTGATTCGACTCCAAACTTCGTCTTTCATGTCAAGTATTGGCGGTTTCAATGCCCGAATTGTTGCCGACATGCTACAAATATAGATAAATTCCTACAAAACGAGCAAAGCATAATCCTATTCCACAAAACAAGAATAATACCCAATTTACTCATATAACGCATGCATATCCACATATTATAGCCAATATTAAGCCCAAAATACATGCAAAATACAAGTCAATCAAACCCCCAAACTTAAACTGTTGACAGTCCCGGTCAACACTTTATGAGCAAGACAACACAATTGGGGAAAACAAGAGCAACTCAAGAACACCGCATCATAATTCATGTCATCTATCCATATACATCAAGCACAAATCAACCAAGTTTCAAAGAGTTAACACGGAACACAAGTTTATAAAAATCAAGGTAAAACACTTCAAATCACGCCTCTCAAGGATAAAGTGTATACTCTGCTCACTAGAATGATAAGGGACGTGTATTCGCTCAAGTCATATCAATGCTGAAGAATTACCATATGCTTGCAAATCGTCTCACATCTCCGCCACTCGTTTGTATGCAATTCACAAATCATAAATGACTTTAATTAAGGTTGTAATGAAGGCTCTTTGGTTAAGTTAGGGAAATATGGATAAAGTGACTCAACTCTAGCGTAGATTGGAAAACACTTTTTTTCTTCTCTAACCATTTTTCTAATTCAACTCGACTATGTGCTTCCAATCGCCTTATATCCTCTCACTTTTCTATTTCTCCCTTCCTTTTCATACACATTATTCCCTTCGCCTTACATCACAATTCTCAGCCTATTTTTCACTTCTGGCCGACTCACTTTGCTGTCGTTTTTTTTTTCCCGACTTTTGTGAGTATTTTTCTCCTTTTTCCTCTTTTATTCCCAAATTCCCAACATGTACATATTTTCTGACTTTTGACACTCCTTCATTCAATCCTTTATTCATCCCCTTTTTCTCAACTCTATACGCTTAAGCTCAGGGTAACAGATATTTTACATAGGATTTGAAGGCTTGAAATGTGGCTATCAAAAAATTTCAGGCAGAAGGCTCAAATTGGCTAACTAGGGAAGTCAAATATCATAAGGTAGGCCAAAGGCTCGAAAGGCTAAACAAAGATGACCTAAAATCATCTTCATGAATGCATACAACATGTGACTTTGACGGAGATACCAAAGCAAGTTCTAGAATTCAAATCAACATGAATGACACACTCAATCACAAACAAGACCGCATAATATGAAAGCAAAGAAAAAGTGCTCAAAAGCTCACAGGCTTGTAAGTGCATAATTCAAAGTATGTTACCCATGATTCAATAATCACATGCTCCATATTAACTATTCTCAACCCGATCAACTCACACTCAACATCCAATTCCAAACAACACAAACCAATCCGCAAATGCTCCCAAGATCAAGATATCAATCAAAACATACCCATCAAAAAACACACAATAGCGGTCAACTCACTCCCTCACAACTAGAAAGCAATAAACGTGCTAAAGCGATAAACATGCTAAAACCATAAAAAAAATATCAAACATCTAATGCAATGCAACCTATATGCTCTACATGCAACTAAATGAATGCAAACGCCACACCCATCAAAAAATTACTGCCTCTCCCCCCCAAACTTGAATGAAATTGTAGCGCATTAAAGAGAAGGTAGAATTTCAATGAAAGGTGTGGATAGGACCTGGATCACTGTGGGGGTGGCGGCGGGTAGTGGCCTTAGGAGATATGCCACCTCGATCCGTCTTTTAGATCGCATGCACATCTCCAACTCCCGCTGCTCGTGTGCTTGGTTCCACAAGCTCTGGGCCTGGTACCTTTGGTCTTAGACTTCCTGGTAAGCACGGAAATCGTCTCTATGTTGTCGCAAGATTTCCTCAAAGGCACAGAATCTATCATGATCGTACTGTCCCCCACGCTCCTCGCCTTGGCGAGAGCTCTCTGGAATATCGGTTCCCCTATTAGGGTTGTCCCCGCCGAAGCCTCCTCCGAAGCCCCGCTCAAATCCTCTCATGCCTATCATACTCCTGCGCCTCCATTACCAAGTCTTCTTCATCGGGCAACCCGGCTACCCTTCGTCTCTTTCGTGCTGCCAAACCCTCCATGACTCTGACATGTTCATCCGAGTACATGAGCCAGTTGATTTGGTTGTCAATCACAGCTATGAGCTGCGGGTTAGGAAGGGGAAACACAGACCCGACTTTCTATTGAAAATAGAGGATATTCTCCTCATTGCTGATGATCTTCATGGTGTGAAGGGCACTCATGTTGATGCTTCGGCTGCCCGCTAATGGTTCCATACGGCTTATGTCAACCCCAAAATGTTGTGCGATTGGGGTTATCATTCTCCCAATTAGTATTTTCCCCGCGTCATGCTATTGTACGTAGACGGCGTGTTCCACAAAGTTTGCCGCCATGTTATAAGGGGTGCGGGTGAGCATACACCAAAGTAGGTATAGTTCCCTTGCTTGCATACCCCCGTTGTTGTATCGGGCGAACACAGAATGGGCCGTCACTTTTTGAATGTATCGGAATATGGGGTTGCGGAGTGATGAGGCCTTGGAGGAGTGTGCCGCGTATTGCATGAGGCCTGTTTCGGGGGTTTTAGTCAACAATCGCCAAAATGCACGCGAGTCATAATTTGCAGCCGTTCGGTATGGGGCATCTGATGGTACCCCAAAAATCCGATTCAGTTCGGCAATAGTGACGTTTCTCCATGCGTTGCCCAACTTGAAATGGATTTTCTGAGGCTCATTCCGTGGTAGCGTTTCCGTGACCTGAACAGTGCTTAGAACTCAAGTGCAAGTGTCTTGTAGGTTGGCCACCGCCCTCGCATGAACGCGGTCCATCCAACTCGTTCAAACATTTGCCACACCTTCTCGTGTATCCCGAGAGTTCGGGTACATTCATCTTCGGTATAGCGTGTAGGTGCGAAGGAACGAGGGATGAGCCTGTTCCACCTATCCAAAGATGTCATTCTCATCAATAGTGAGCCCGTAAGCCTCTGGGTCGTCCGGTGTGGTGGCGCTCGAGCGGCAGCGGCTCCCCAACCTCGTCTACCTCGGTTCGGTCGTGGTTCAACCATGTTTTCAAATTAGTACCTGGCATAACAATCGTGAGAACCCATACGTGCCAAGTAAAACGAACGATGAATTAATACAATAATCCAACAAAGGCATAGTGGCTCATCTCAACAATTTAATCCACAATTAAGCTTTCAACTCACATATCAATATAATTGCCAAAAATCTTAGCCACTAACACCCTAAACAATCTAGAACAAGTATAATCCATCAAGCAATCAACTAAAATCATCACAATTCACCAACCCACAAGGTGTTCGATATAATGCCCCATAGAAAATTTCAATCAAAATCATGGCACAAGTATCAAACAAGGATCATAAATCAACTCTAATCCTTAATCCTCAAGAAATTTGACATAAAAAGTTCAATTCATACCTTAAATCCCGAAAATAGGAAGAGAGTTGGAATTTTGAAACCCTAGGTGCTTACTACCCCAAATCTTTGCTTCCAAGCAATTCAAGAAGTGCAAATTAAGTTTAGAGTAGTGTGGGAGGTGATTAGTGGTGATATTATAGGAGAATTTTGGAAAACTTTTGGAGGGGGGCGAGTTCTTGTATGGCCGCGCGCGAGAGGAGTAAGGTTTTGTGAAAAAAAACACAGCCTCTACCCGTCCAATTTAACATGCATGGTAGAGCACGGCGTGCTCATTCTAAGACGGCCGCCGTGCTTGGGGGCCAAGAATTTACCCCACTTTCGGAAAGAGCACGGGCGTGCTTGGGCCGAATAAAATATTCTTCGTGTGGTGGTACAAAGACATGGGCGTGCGCCAGCGGCGCCGCCGCCCGTGTATGCCGTACTGCTTGTGTTTGAATTTTCAATTTTTTTTTTTAAAAAATAGGGAAAAAACTTCTAATCTATGAAAGCAATTAAATCCTAACTTAGAAAAGGGAAAAAAACAAATTGAGAAAACATGGGAAGAAATAAAACAACAAAACCATTGGGTTGCCTCCCAACAAGCGTTAATTTTAACGTCTATAGCTTGACGCCTGTTTAGTCGATCACGACTCTAGCAATGTGAGGCGTGTCACCTCTTCCTTTTGATCCCGGCTCAAGTAATGCTTGATCCTCTGGCCATTCACCATGAATGTTTCCCCATCTCGGCTCAATAATTCCACTATTCCCGGAGGATTTAACACTTACTTTATCATAAACGGTCCCGACCATCTAGACTTAAGTTTTCCCAGAAAGAGTTTAAGACGCGAGTTAAACAAAAGGACTTGTTCACCCTAAAAACTCCCTCTTCTTTATCATTCGATCGTGCCATCGTTTGGTTCGCTTCCTTGTAAATCCGGAATTTTCATAGGCTTCATCCCTAATTCCTCCATTTCATTTAAGTGCAAGAGCCTCTTCTCACCCGCCGCTTGAAGTCAAAATTTAACTTTTTTACTGACCCAAAACGCCTTATGCTCCAATTCGACGGGCAAGTGACACGATTTCCCGAATACTAACCGATACGGTGATGTGCCCAAGGGTGTCTTGATGCGCATCCGATATGCCCATAGTGCGTCATCTAGCTTCATGGCCCAATCTTTGCGATTTATGTTTACCGTTTTCTCCAAAATCGCTTAATCTCACGATTGGCTACCTCTCTGCTTGCCCGCTTTGCTTGCGGATGGTATGCTAATGCCACCTTATGCTTAACCCCGCTTTCGCAAGTAGAGTGCTCATTAATTTATTCACAAAGTGTGACCCCGTCGCTAATCAAAGCTCTCGGGGTTCCAAACCGAGTGAATATATTTTTCTTTAGAATTTAAGCACTACTCGCGCATCGTTGGTCCATGCCGAATGGCTTCAACCCATCGAGATACATACTCCACCGCAAGTAGAATGTATTGATAACCCGACGAAGATGGGAAGGGGCCCATGAAGTCGATCCCCACACATCAAAGAGTTCAACTTCCATCACATTGGTCATTGGCATCTCATGTCGCTCGAGATGTTTCCCATCCGCCGGCACCTATCACAACTGCATTTAATAGATAGCAATCGTTAGATAACGTAGGCCAAGATAATCCACTTTGCAATACCTTAGCCGCCGCATTTGTGTCGGACCAAGTGTCCCCTAAGGTGAAAAATGGCATTGTTGTAGAACTCCCTCCCACTCTTCTTGAGGCACACATCATCGAATGATGGTGTCCGCGCACCTCTTAAAGAACAAGGGGTCGTCCCACATGTAGAACTTGACGTCATGGAGGAATTTCTTCTTTTGATATGATGATAAATCCGAGGCAAGACCCCCGCAACCAAATAATTAACAAAATCGCATACCATGGGAATTTAGCTTGTAGCATCGTAAGTTGCTCATCGGGGAATTTCTCCTTAATTGCCTCCGTGATTTCTTTCTCTTCCTTCTTGTATTCTAGTCTGGACAAGTGATCGGCTACTACATTCTCGCAGCCCTTTCTATCCCGAATCTCCACATCGAATTCTTGTAGCAAGAGGATCCACCGAATCGCCTCTCTTTGGCATCCTTCTTGTCAAATAAATATTTAATTGCCGTGGTCGGTGTGGACTATCGTCTTAGTTCCAATCAAGTAAGATCGAAACTTGTCGAATGCAAACACGATAGCTAGCATTTCCTTCTCAGTGGTGGTGT
Source organism: Rehmannia glutinosa (assembly GCA_016081115.2). Taxonomy (NCBI): domain Eukaryota; kingdom Viridiplantae; phylum Streptophyta; class Magnoliopsida; order Lamiales; family Orobanchaceae; genus Rehmannia; species Rehmannia glutinosa. The sequence continues at coordinate 1,777,940 of JABTTQ020003391.1, read as the reverse complement.
AGTTTTGCTGGGCACTATCTAAAGTTCTGCTCGCATAGTAGATGGCTCTGAACATCTTGTCCCGTTTCTGGCCCAAAATAGCCCCAACCGCAAAATCGCCGGCATCACACATAAGCTCGAAGGGTGACTCAATCCGGAACTACTAGAATCGGTCTTTGTCACCAAAGCCTTCTCCAGAATCTCAAAAGCCTGCAAACAATCATCTGAAAAATTGAAAGCAGTATCCTTTCTAATAACTGACTTAAAGGTTTAGTGATTTTAGAAAACTCACGGATAAACCTTCTGTAGAATCCGGCGTGCCCCAAAAAACTTCGAATGGCTTTCTCGTTTGTTGGAGGTGGGAGTTTCTCGATTGCTACAACCTTCGCTCTATCAACTTCCAAACCTGCAGAAGAAACTCGGTGGCCTAAAACAATGCCATCTCGTACCATGAAATGGCACTTTTCCCAATTTAAAACAAGGTTAGTCTCCTCGCATCTCTGCAAACTAGAGAAAGGTTATCCAGACAATGATCATATGTATCTCCAAACACAGAAAAATCATCCATAAAAACCTCCATTATTTTCTCAATGAAATCATGGAATATAGCCATCATGCATCTTTGAAAAGTAGTGGGTGCGTTACAAAGTCCGAATGGCATCCTGCGGAATGCAAACGTACCACGGGGGCATGTAAATGGTCGCTTCTCTTGGTCCTCCTGGGGTAATCATGATCCGATTATACCCTAATAACCATCGAAAAACAATAGTAATCATATCCCGCCAAACGATCAAGCATCATATCAATAAAGGGAAGGGAAAGTGATCTTTGCGAGTAGCATCATTTAACTTCCTATAATCAATAGAAATTCTCCATCCAAGAACTACTCTAGTCGCTATAAGCTCATCACTCTCATTTCTCACTCTCATCCCCCCTTTCTTCTAAGCACCACTTGTACCGGACTTACCCAAGAGCTATCAGAAATAGCATATATAATTCCAGCATCTAACCATTTTAAAACTTCTTTTCTAACGACTTCTTGCATTATATGGTTTAATCTTCTTTGATTTTGCACCGAAGGTTTATAGACATCTTCCATCCTAATCTTATGCATCACAATCGATGGACTAATGCCTTTTAAATCGAAAATTGACCAACCTATCGCCGACTTATGTTTTCGTAACACCTAAGCAATTTATCGAGTTGAACTCAAGTTAAAAGAGATGATACGATTACCGGGACTCGTGTTATTCGCTCCAAGGAATGCATATTTGAGATGCTCGGGCAAGGGCTTGAGTTAAGGTTCGATTTGGCCTCTTCGGATGGGAGCACGGGCTGCCCGTACTGATGAGCACGGGCCGTGCCGTCTTCATATCCTTCAGCTTTCTCTTCGACTACAGGCATGGGCTGCCCGTGCCCTTTGGCACGCCATGCCGTCTTCACTTTCTTTGAATTTCTTCGACCTTAGGCACGGGCCGTGCCGTGCCGCTCATTTTTCAAGTTTTCCTTGACTATGAGCACGACACAGGCGTGCTAAGACACGGGCCGTGCGCCCCGTAGAACTGATACATTTTTCATTGTGCGCGCGCTTCTTGCGCTCTCCTAGCTCCCGCATATTATCCAAAGCACAAACGGAATCATACAAGTCTTGGTTATCAATATCAATAGTCAAGTTCGATGTTGAACACGAATGTGTCAAACTAAACTCCAAAGTATCCCTAAACAATGTATGATCCGCATACTCATCAATGCAGGATTCAACTACGTCTATGAAATTACAATTCTCAACACCATCATGAAATTGAAGCGCCTTATATATAGTAAATAGAACATGCTCATCATTAACCTGTAACATGAGCTCTCCCTTTTGCACATCTATTAAGGTCTTCCCCGTCGCTAGGAATGGACGCCCAAGAATCCAAGGAACGTCTTTATCTTCTTCCATGTCCAGCACTAAGAAATCCACAGGGAACATGAATTTATCAACTTTGATAAGTACATCCTCGATGATTCCCTTTGGATAAGTGAGTGATCGGTCCGCGAGTTGTAAGGTGACCGTAGATGGCTTCACCTCTCCCAATCCAAGTTGCCTGAAAATAGACAAGGGCATTAAGTTAATACTCGCTCCTAAATCACAAAGTGCTTTCTTAAAGAAAACATCACCAATAGCACAAGGGATAGTGAAACTCCCCGGATCTTTCAATTTCTGTGGTAGTTTCCTTTGGATTATTGCACTGCACTCCTCTGTCAGATTGACTGTCTCGAAACTAGTCATCTTCTGCTTCTTTGACATAACATCCTTCAAGAATTTAGCGTAATTGGGCATCTGCTCCAATGCATCTGCAAAAGGAATGTTAATATGCAGTTTCTTAAAAATATCAAGAAATTTAGCAAATTGCGCGTCTAACTTTTTCTTTTGAAAACGTTGGGGAAAAGGAATGGGGACATTAAGTTTAGAAATATCAGGGTTAGAGGAAGATTTAAGCTTCTCAGCCCCTTTGTGTTCAGCGCGATGTTCCTCAGCTCCTTCCTCGGCCTCAACCTCGCCATTTGCCTCAGTTTTTGCATCTCCCGGCATCTCGATTGTCGTTCCAGCAGGGAGCACGGGCTGTGTCGTCCTGCGAGTTTTCAGAGTTTTTGGTATTTTCGGCCCCTCGTATTCCGTTCCACTCCTCAGACGAATGGCTTTACACTGCTCCTTTGGGTTTATCTCAGTGTTGCTCGGGAATTGGCCTTCTGATGCTGCCCACCAATAATCGTAGCTATTTGACCAATTTGGGTTTCAAGATTCTTCATCTGGGACCCCAATTGGGTGGCATGGTTTTCAATTTTATCCATCTTTGCCTCATCCTTGTTAAACCTGTTCCTTGTCTCATTCATAGACGAGGTGAACATATCCTCCATGGTTGGCTTAGGATCTGCAGTAATTACATCGTTAGTCACATTAAACCCTGGTGGTGGTTGCATCACATTCTTTGTGTTCGCGTAGGAGAAGTTCTCGTTGTTCCGCAAGCCCGGGTGGTAATGAGTGGGATTTTGATTGTTCTGGAAATTGTTGAAACTCCGGTTATTCATATAATTTGCTTCCTCTATCAGATCTAGAGGAACTCCACCATTACTGGCACCCGCGTTTCCCTCGTTTGCCTTTGTCAAAGCACTTAGTTGATTTGTCAGTACGGCCATCTGGGCTGTCAACTCTTTAATTGGGTCCGAATCAGACACTTCGGCTACCTTTTCACATTAGTTCTCTCGGAGGGCCACTGATAGCTATTCATGGCCATCTTCTCCAATAAGTTGAATGCATCTTCCGGAAACCTCGCAAGAAGCGCGCCCCCTGCTGCAGCATCCACAAACGATCTAGTCTGTCCCATCAACCCATTGTAAAAGAAACAGAGCTGTTGATCCTCAGGAAATCCGTGTTGCGGGCACCTCCTCAACAAATCCCTTAATCTCTCCCGGGCCTCGTACAAAGGCTCGTGAGTCAAACTGTCTGAACTCGAGTGATCTCGCTTTTAAGTCGTAGTGTTTTGCTTGGTGGGAAATATTTAAACAAGAACCTCGACTCACTCATCCCAATTGTTCACACTCCGACTTAGGGTGCCTAGCAGTTCTAGCCTTATCCCTTAAAGAGAAAGGGAATAGGCGGCGTATAAGATCATCACCACCCCATTCATCTTGATAGTATTGCATTTGTATGAAATTCGCAATATGAGAGTTGGGATCTTCGAGACGAAACCCCAAATCGATTCTCGCCGCACCATCGAGATCGGTCTTTGGCTTTAGCTCAAAATTATTCGTATTAATTGGGACGTTGGAAATTCCACCATAGTTACGATTGATTCGCCGAAAGAAATCGCGAATCGCCTGTTGTTGGACTGTCGGAGCCACTGGAACCTCTGGTACTGGTAACTCGACATTGACCCTGTTGGCCTGTTTGTTACCTCCATTATTGACCCCGTTATTGACCCTGTTGTCGTCTTCAACTCTTGCCATGGTTTGGTCCTATTGTCTTTCTGCCCGTTTAGTAGCCGCACTATTCCGCCTAGCAAAAGCCTCAACCTCCGGTATGAACGATGCTAATTCTCATTGCTTCGAGAGGGTGATCATGCACTACCTGAACCAACTAAAGAAAACAAGTCAACCACAGTAAAAGTAGAATTAAACAACAAACTAAAAAGAAGAAAAAAAATGTCTAGATTAAGAATAGTTCTATTTATCGCAATATTAGTACTAAAAATTTGATCAATCCCTGGCAACGACGCCAAAAACTTGTTCGCCTATTTTCTTAGCTTCACCGCAAGTGTACGGATCAGTTTATAGAATAGGGTTTGCAAGGTCGAATCCACAGGGATTAATAAATTAATGTACCAAGTATTGGATTATAATAGTCCTATTTTTATCTAAACTATCGAAATGTGATGGATTGGTTTTGTTAATACTAAAGCATAAATTAATCCTAAATTATCAAAGTAAAGAGCGATTAAAAGATCAAGTATGGATGGATGGATGGATGGATTCATGGGTTATGGTTTCAATTAATATCCCACTTTTATGCTCAGGTTAAGAAAACCAAGGTTAAACATATTCTTCTCTATAGACCAATCACCAAAGTAATTTACCCCCTCTCTCGAGATGTATGTAAAAGCGTTGATTGGAATATCTATGTTAGCATCTCTACTCAACATGAGCTATCAAACTCCCAAAAGTTCAAAAGATTATTAGGTCTCACAAATATTCACAGACTTCTCAATCATGCAATCTATTTGTGTCAAGTACTCAAGATCTAGTAGTGAAACTCATCGGTTAGAATTATGAATCAATACATCAAACAAGTTTAAATCAATGGCCTTTTGATAAAACAAGAATTAAAGCAAAGTACTTGAATAGAGAAAGAAAACATTAACTTCAATTATCCTTAATCATCACATAAAAGTGTTTATTAATCTACTCCCAAACCCGGGAATCACAAGATGTTTAGCCAGACATTGAAGATAAATAATTCATAGACAAATTATTCATAATCAAAATCTAACTAATTGGAATAACGATACGATGGAATGAGTGACTCGGGGATGATGACGATCTCTCGATCTATCTTCAATCCTCGAAGGTGTGGTTGCGGTCTTGATCGATCTCTCCTAGTTTCCCGTGGAAAACTGCTCTTTTCTCTGGTTTCTAGGGTAAAAATCAGCGTGTTCTTGCTTGTGGCCGCCCCTGGTCTATTTGTACTTCGTTCGGGTCGAAACCTAGTTGAAATCGGATGAACCTCTGTTTTTCCCGCAGCGAGGCACGGCCGTGCCCCTTTGGCACGCCCAACCCGTGCTGGGTGCCGTACATCTTGTCAAATTTTCTCAGAGGAGCACGGGCGTGCCCATATGGCATGGGCTGCCCGTGCTATAGGCCAAACCTTGGGTCTTCATGTCTAGGTTGAGCACGGGGCCGTGCTGAGGAGCACGCCCGCCCGTGCTCACCGGAACAACATGCACTTGGGCTATTTTCTTCCGTTTCTTGCCCGGTTCGTCCAACTTCTTCTTGATTCGACTCCAAACTTCATCTTTCATGTCAAGTATTGGCGGTTTCAATGCCCGAATTGTTGCCGACATGCTACAAATATAGATAAATTCCTACAAAACGAGCAAAGCATAATCCTATTCCACAAAACAAGAATAATACCCAATTTACTCATATAACGCATGCATATCCACATATTCTAGCCAATATTAAGCCCAAAATACATGCAAAATACAAGTCAATCATCCATCCTGACAAGAAGGGGTTTTCTTTCTATGTCTAGATCTCTTGTTTGTGCTTAAACGATGTCATAATGTTGATTTCGAATTTGTCTATGAGTTTGTAATCAATGTTTGGCATATCTTTCGGATCTTAGGGGCATAATCGAAAATGTCGATTCATGTTAAATATGATTATTTATTTTCTTAATTAATTCATGCTTTCTATTTTATAAATTTGAGTGCTTATTTTTAATTGTTTTTTATCTGATTAATAATTAGCATGTCATATTTGTTAGTGCAAAATTTAGAAGAGGAGTTCTAGCAAAGACGGAAATCGAATTCAGACATAAACAAGTGTAACGTGTCGGGAGACCTACAACTGGTTTTTGTGGGGAGTCATTCAATTCATAGATCTTTTGGGAGTTAATAATAGTTGTATCGAGTCGGGAGACCTATAATTGTTATTAATCTACTGTTTATGCGCCGCCCGGGAGGGGGAATAAACTATTTTAGGAATTGAACCCATATAATTGCATGACTTGGTTTTTAAAACTTTAATTGCATTTAATATTAAGAAACATGTTGAGATTATGTGCCTAAGGTTGCTCCTGTAGTTGTTGAAAATACTTGTGGGGTTCGCAAATTTATTTCTTTTGTTTATTTTTGTTATTTTCGATTTTTAGTAAAACTTGATATTCGGTCGCTTTAATAAAGTTGGAATGTGATGTTATCATAGACTAAGTGTTTCACATATCAATCCCTGAGGAATACGATATTGTTTGTCATTATTCTATCAACTACACTGTACACTTGCAGTTGTATAATCCAAATATTTTTGGTGAACAACAGGGAAGTTGTACCACGGTACCACATTTTTGTTTGCAACATATATCGTGGTTCACAGTGTAATTTCACTGTGTACTGTGGTCCAATATTTTCATGTCGCGGTTCAACCCAAATTTCACCTGTTTTCTATTGCGATACATTCAACACATAATTACAATGTGACCGTGGTGCAATATTTTTGTGTCGTGGTTCAACCCAAATTTCACTTGTTTTCTACCGCGATACATTCAACCTATATTGTGGTACCTACCTAACGCACTTTCAGTAATAGTGCAACTTTACACGATGAAATGACGGAGAAAGTCTCTTTACACCTAAAAAAAGCAGATAACATCTAAAAGCAAATAACAAGAAAAATTATATAAATGAAAAGACGGAGGAAAGGAGAGGAGTAACAACTATAAATATAGTTGGATTTGTAGTAGAGAAGGACACCAGGAGACCTGGGAGGAGTCTTGATACAAAAAATATTAAGAGATGGAATCCAGTTGGAGAGAACATAATGGAACAGGAAGGGAACCAAAGTAATTCTTCAACAAATCATTAGAGAATTACTGATCATATCATCAAATATAAGTTCTTCCTTTTTCTTCTCTTTCTTTCTGGCATAATTCATACATTTATTCATATGTATCAAACTGCTTTTGTGTATTATTTGATGGATTAACTAGATATTTTAGGGGATTGATATAATCTTGTTTGATCTTGTATTGACTTGTAGATTTATTTTATTTCATGTAACTCATGGTTTATTTGTGTTATTTGTATTAATTGCATCTTGATTACTTGATCATTAATCTTTGATACTTGATGTGTTAATCCAACATTCGAGAGAAGAGATTTAATACCAGAAACAAAATAACACAACAAAGAAAATTATATAATCGATATATTTTTAAATCCTTTGAAGTTATTGTAGAAATTCCACTGTTCTATTTAGAATTATAGTTCTTGAGATTTTTATAAAGGTATCGAAATCTTATTTTATAATTTAAAATCACTAGACACTCGAGAGAGATAGCTGATTAATTATGAATTTCAACTCATAAACCATTACTTGATATTGATAGATATATTATCATACATAAGTGATAACTTGATCAAATCAACCTCTAGAATAATTCTCCCATAAATTTAGATGTTTGTATTTTTTCATTAACATTTAATTGTTGTTAGCTATAAATCAAGAAATCCACAAATTATTGATTAGTCAAATATAGTATAGGTAATTTATAATTGGTACTTACATACACATTCCTTGTGGATACGACAACCCTACTCATTACACTATATTAAAACTTGACAACCGTACACTTGCAGTAGATTGTGAGTGCTCTTACCCCTAACACCAACTTTGTGTATTAATTTTTCACTCACCAAAACTTGTTTTTGAGAAATACAAAAGACTACGAACATCTACTTGAAACGTAGATTAATAATTTATAATTTAATTCCTCCAGAATTAAATATTTAGCCACCAAAAATTTGGTCAAATTGGGTCGACGCCCACTTTATCAAAACCAAGTTTCCAATAATCCCCCACATGAGTGGAAATTAATGCATGTATGAATGCTGACACGCAAACTAGTCCCAAGAGACAAAATTTCATCCAAAAAGGTAGCTTGTGGCTTTGAATATTCTGTAGTCAATATCATCGGGTACACTGGCGGTTTAGTGTATGCAATGCCTTGAACTATTACTCTGTGGTGTATACCGAGTTAATAATATTAACACAATAGGGTCTCAACACTTTATGTTCTCACGTTTTGTGTACGTTTCGGATGGACACATTCATAGGATTCATAAGTATTACATTGAAGCAGTCCATACTTCTCACTTACATAGGTGATCTCCCATCCGAGTATCCTGCCATACGGCCCATACCCAACCTCATAGAGGTGTAGGAATCATTAAAAATCAAATGACTTAGTCTCAACACAACTTTGCAGGTGTTTCAACACTTGGTTTTGCTTTCTAAGAATGGGTTGAAACATTGTTTTCAAGTATTACGACATAACCTTCATAGCGTAGTTTATCCATTGAACCAAGTTCTTGGGATCTCTAGTCATCATGGTTGGATTATCAATATGATGGTTATTTTACTTTGTGGACTTTAATCCCATTCCATCTAGCAATTTACTCAATTGATCTCGATACATCCCTTTTGTCAAAGGGTACCATTTGAAATCAATTGTCTAATCGTATTATGTCTCCGACGAATATGTCGAGACTTGTCGTTATACATATTACTCTGTGTACTTCCTATAGCCACTTGACTATCACGATGAGTCATTATAGAAGGCACATGTTTTCTCCAACATGGAATATCCTCCAAAAAGTTTCGCAGCCACTTTGTTTCTACACAAGCTTTATCCAAAGCTATAAACTCAGATTTCATGGTGGGTCGAGCTATACACGTTTATTTCGTGGACTTCCACAATACTGTACCACCTCCAATGGTGAATATGTATCCACTAGTGGAATAAGAATATTTCAAATCCGAATTGCAACAAGCATCACTATACCCTGGTTAATGTTTTCCAATGCTCGTGTCTTGGATTGCTTGTGAACCTACTCAACTTGTTTATAGGATAGGCAAAGTCTGGATGTGTATAGTTCGTGATATACATCATACTGCCTATTATATGTGAGTATTCCATCTGAGCCAGTAGTTCTGTTTTATTAGTAACCAGATTTACACTTAAATCAATGGGCGTCTTTGACGGAGAATCATCAAAAGCATTTAATTTCTTCACTTTCTCCACATAGTAGGATTGTGACAAGACAATTCCATCAGGAGTTCTGTTGATTTTTATCCCTAGGATCACATCAGCAGTCCCCATATTCTTCATGTCAAAGTTCCTCTTTAACATTATTTTAGTGTCCATGGTAGAATCGTGACTACTGCCCATGATTAAAAAATCATCTACATATAGACAAACTATGAAAAAATCTTCTGATGTCCCTTTGACACATTTATGACACTCGTTGATTTTAAATCCATTTGACAACATCATATTGTCAAATTTAAGATGTCATTGTTTTGGAGATCATTTTAGTCTGTACAATGATCTTATTAACTTGCGCACCTTTTTTTCTTGATTGGGTGCAACAAACTCTTCAGGTGGTTTCATGTATATTTTCGTATCTATTTCTCCATTTAGAAACACCATCTTGGCATCCATCTGGTGAATTTCAAGATTGTGCAAAGCAGCAATCGCGAAAACACCTGAATAGATGCAATCCACGTTACTAAAGAATATGTGTCAAAGAAATAATACCCTTCTTTTTGTTTAAAGCCTTTGGCCACAAGCCGTACTTTATACTTATCATTAGTTCCATCTGCTTTATACTTCTTCTTTATGACCCACTCACATCCTAAAGGTTATTTTTGACAAAAGTCGGACAACTTCTTTGTGAAGAGGGAGGGCGACGGGTGCCTGAAGAGATGAATATTTGGTTTTTCTTCTCTGTTTCTAAGGTGAACGGTCACTATTCATAGCAACCGACCGCTATAGAGCCTATTTAATCGAGTTTGGCTCACCATCTAACATAAATGGTATGAAAGTCAGGTTCAAAAAATTTATCAACTTTAGGCCTCTTACTTCGTCTTAGTTCTTAATCACTTGATGTTGAACTAACTGTTAGTCCAAGTAGCTATGAAAATCTAGAGGGTGGGTGAACAGATTTTTCCCAATTTTTCAGATTTTTCTTCTCTTTCTCGAATATATGAAAAACTCTCAAGAATGCAAAGTGGAATGAAGAAGAATGAACACAATGATATATAGTGGTTCAACTCACCTATAGCCTAATCCACTACCACCCGGTATGTCCGAGTGGATTTTGAAAAAAAAAAATTATTAATTGATACCAAACAATTACAACTTCACCTTGAAGAGCACCAAACTCTTCTTACACCTTTGAAGAGCACCAAACTCTTCAACACCTAATGAGTCAACCAAGTGCGTTCTTGCCAAAATAACACTAAACAAGTATGTCTTATTTTGGATGATTTGATCAATCAAGATTACAAATCAAATGAAAGTTACAACTTTGAAAGTACAAGTGTAATCAAGAAAGAAAGCCTAGTAAGAAAGATGTGAAAGTTTAGTGCTTAGGCTATTACAACAAGATATGAAAATGAGAGCTTTTGAGATTTTGCTGAGATATTCTTATTGTGATGTAGAATTGTGTGTTATATTTGATCCTTCAAATTCTTCAATTATTCATAGAGAAGCTTCAAGATTTGATTTTCAACATAGCTCAAACAACGAATAAAATTTGCTGTCAAAATTTATAACGTCGTTGCTATGTTAAAAATTCGAAAGTATAAACCATTGGATCAAAATTTGAGACAGTATGACATCAAGGGTGATCGGTCACTGTCTATGGTGACAGATCGCTGTCTATAGCGACCGATTGCTATGGATAGTGACCATTCACCTTAGAAATAGAGAAGAAAAACCAAGTTATTCATCTTTTTATAAGGCGACTGGTCGCCCTCCCTGCCACAATGTCTCTGTTCAGTTTGATTATTTCAAACTCATAGGTACGTGTCACCCTACTATAGCGACCGATCGCCCTCTTCACAGAGAAGTTGTCCGATTTTTGTCACAAATAAAGTTCAATAAATACTTCAAAAACTTAGTAAAAATCAAGCAAAATGAATTGAAATATTTGGACAACCTTTAGAGACATTGTTTTGGTTTAAAACTCATTTATATGAAATCATCAAAATCAAAATAAAAACTTTGTTCTAACAAACTCCCTTTTTGATGATTGCAATCCAAAATAATTTTTAAAGAGTAAATTTAAACGAAACAAGATGTTCCGGTCAAAATAATGTATCCATTTTAACCAACACTTCTCAAGACAAAAATCATAAGATATAAGGAGCAAAAGTTTTCCAAAATAAATTTTAAAAGCTCCCCCTATCAATACACTAAGCAATTAACATGCATAGAAGCTAATAACTTATAAGTTGGAAGCTTAGCTTTATCAAAATAGCTTAAGCTAAAGAGCTTAAAAAAGCCACCCCTGTCAAAAAGCATCATTAGTCACAAAGTTCAACATGTACAAGAGTAATAAGCACTATTCTGTAACATAGAAGCTAAAGAGCTTAAAAAAGCTCCCTCTATCAAAAGGCAACATTGCCACAAATCTCAACAGGTACATGGGTAATAAACACTCTTCCGCAACATAAAAGCTTTAGCTTATTCAAATAAGCCTTTTTTACCTATGAGCTTTTTCTATGAGTTTTTTCTAGTTCAATTGGTCTTACCATTTAGCTTATGAGCTCATTGATTTTCTCCCTCTTTGGAATCATCAAAAAGACTATAAGTATAAGAAATCATCATATAGATATATCATAGTTGCAAATAAAAACATGTAATATCCTTGAAAACAACATGCTAAGAGTTTAAAGGTCTAGAAACTCAACATGTGAGAACGAGCAATGGGATAAAGTATCACAACATCATGTGAAGACCATTAGAGAGGTATCATAATATACAATTATGATCAATATGTGAACTCCAATCAATTTAACCAAGGAGGGCATGCAAAAGAGTGAAATTTCATTGAGGCATTTTAGCAACACATGGCATGCATAGATAGAGAGCAAGGATGTAGATGCAATTTATAAATCGAATTATGCCCAAAATTTCAATACAAATCGTAATACTATTGCAAAAATTCAATAACGTAAATAATATCCATCAAATAAATTCAACATTTTAAAAAATTCCAAAAGTTTCAAAAAATATTAAAGGGTTCAACCCATGGGAGAAGATAAGAATGGAACCAAACTTACCAAATTGTGGAAGAGGAATGAGAGAGATGAGTGATGCATTTGGAAGCTCATAAAGAAGTATCACATGTAAAAATAATGATCATGTGGTGTGTGTGGATTGTTATGTGCGAAGGGTGTGTAAAGAGGGGAGGAGTACATGAAGAAAGACAGATGGTTTTAAAACAATTTCAACACTTATAGCAACCAGTCGTTGTTGGGGGGGCGACTGGTACCTGAACACAGCAACCGGTTGCCCTCCATAGTGACATGTTCCTGTTTCAGTGTAATCCCTCTGTCTGATTTTTGAAGTTTTGAAAATGTGATTTTTCATCCCAAAATTTTAAAATGCTCAAAATGCAAACATATACCTTATCCAATATGCATTATGCCTAAACGGGCTCAAATTGAGTTAAAAGATTCGGCGGTTAATGATTTTGTACAAATATCCGCGAGTTGATCTTGAGACCGAACAAAGCACATCTCAATTTTTCGTTTAGAAACACAATTCCTTAAAAAGTAATGTTGAACCTCAATATGTTGGGTTCAATTATGATAAACCGGATTTTGAGAAATATTGATAGCGGAAGTATTGTCACAAAAAGTAGGAACTTTTTCAAAAGAAAATTTGTAATCCTCTAAGGTTTGTTTCATCCAAAGCAATCTTGTACAACAAAAAGCTGCGGAAATGTATTTGACTTCGGCCGTTGATAAAGATACACAATTTTATTTCTTTGAAAACCATGAAACTAGGCAATCGCCTAAAAATTGACATGAGCTGAATGTACTTTTACGATCATCAATATTACCGGCATAATCCGAATCACTATATCCTTTTAAAGAGAAATTTTCATTCTTTGGATAAAACAAGCCATAAGAAATAGTGCCTTTCAAATATCAAAAAATTCTTTTTACATCACTTAGATGAGATTCTTTGGGATTGCTTTGAAATCGAGCACATAGGCATACGGCATGAAGAATATCGGGTCTACTTGCGGTTAAGTAAAATAAACTACCAATCATACCTCGATACTTAGATTCATCAACTGATTTACCTTTTTCATCATTTTCAAGCTTGATGTTGTTGCCATTGGAGTTGCAACGATTCTTTCTTCTTCAATCCCGAACTTCATTAGAAGCTCTTTAGTATACTTTGATTGTGATATGTAAATACCTTGTTGACTTTGTTTGATTTGGAGTCCAAGGAAGAAATTGAGTTTTCCCATCATATTCATCTCAAATTCACCTTGCATTAACTTAGAAAATTTCTTGTACCAAGATTCATTAGTAGCACCAAAAATAATATCATCAACATAAATTTGACTAAGAGACTATCTTGACCTTTCTAAAAACAAAGAGAGTAGTATCAACTATACCTCTTGTAAAATCATTGTCTAGAAGAAAAGAACTTAGACTATCATACCATGCTCGGGGTGCTTGTTTTAAACCAAATAAAGCCTTTTTGAGTTTATAAACACCTATTAGTCTTGAAAAGTTTTCAAACCCGGAGGTTGTTTAACATAAATTTATTCTTGAACAAAACCATTTAAGAAAGAAGATTTAACATCCATTTGGTAAAGTTTGAAATTTTTGAAACAAGAATAAGCAAGCAAGATACGAATAGCCTCTAATCGTGCTACGGGTGCAAATGTTGCATCATAATCAATACATTCTTCTTGACAATAACCTTGGGCTACTAACCTTGCTTTATTACGAATGATGTTGCCTTGATCATCGAGTTTGTTTCGAATACTCATTTTGTTCCAATGATAGTGTGAGATGGAGGACAAGACACAAGTTCCCAAACATCATTCTTTTTAAATTGATTTAATTCTTCTTGGATCTCTAGAAACCAATCTTGATCCTCAATGGTTTCCTTAGCATGGCTCTTTTTGAGATATCAGAGCTTTTCGGCAAATTTTCTCCTAGTTATGACCTTGTCAAGTGGGTCCCCGATGATAAGATCTTTTGGATGATCTTCTTTGAATTTTAGAGCCATGGGAAGATCCAATGTATCATCCTTATCCTCTGGTTGAACATTTGAAGTATAAGGTTGATCATTTTGAGTGTAGTTTGGAACAATTGGTCCAACTTCATCTTCTTCATCACTATCATCATTTGGAATTCTTTTAATACCGGAAGCTTCATTGAATTTGACGTGAACAGATTCTTCAACCACCAAGCTTGTCTTGTTATATACCTGGTATGCCTTGCTCTTTGTCGAGTACCCCATAAATATTCCTTCATTATCCTTAGGATCAAGTTTATCCAAATGATCCTTGGTGTTCCAGATAAAACACTTGTAACCAAATATTTTGAAATAGCTAATATTTGGTGTTCTTCCTTTCCAAAGTTCATATGGAGTCTTATTCAACTTTGGACGAAGATATACTCATTTTGTAACATAGCAAGCGGTGTTCACGGCTTCGGCCCAAAATATTTTGGAAGTGAAAACTCGTTGAGCATAGATCGACACATTTTTTGTTAACTCCTATTTTTCCTTTCGGCTACACCATTTTGTTGAGGAGTTCTCAGAGCCGAAAAATTATGTGCATATCATTTGGTTTCACATAAGACTCTAAATTCACCTCCTCGATCACTCCTTATAGATTTGATAGTATCATCTTTTTCATTTTCTATAAGTCTACACAACTTAGCAAACTTATAAGCGGTATCATTTTTATTAGCAAGAAAGATAACCCAATTATATCTAGAAAATTCATCGACTACCACGAAGATATAATATTTTCCACTTAGACTAACCGTTCTAATATCCCCATACAAATCTAGATGAATAAGTTGTAGAGGCTTGGTTGTGGAAATTTCATCTTTTGGCTTAAAATTGCTTTTAACTAATTTGTTCTTTTGACAAGTGTCACATAAGCAAAGATTTTCAAAATTTAATTTGGGCAGTCTTTTGAATTGTTGGTTTTTGCAAATATTTTGCAAATTATTGTTTCCAACATGTCCAAGTCGCCTATGCCACAAACAAGTTAAATTATTGCTTGCGACAAGACACACATTTTGACTAACCAAATCATTTGTATAAATTTTGTAAAGATTGTCTTTTCTATTTGCTTCACAAATAGTTTTACCATTTTTCAGAATAAGAAATTTTTCTTTATTAAAAAGAACATCATAATTTAAATCACAAAGTTGGCTTACACTTATCAAATTTAACTTAAACTCATCTACTAATAAAACATCATTGAGAGAGAAAGAAGAATTACCAACGTCTCAATTCCCAAGGATTTTGCCTTTGCCATTTCCAAACATAATCATTCCTTACACTTGTAGCTTGATGTTGGTGAAAAGATGTTCCTTTCCAGTTATATGCCACGAACATCCGCCGTCTACGAGCCATTTGAAATTCTCTTTGATTGTAATTGCTCCAAATACCTACAATTAATTTGATTTTAGGTACCCTAGAGTGTTGGGGTCCATGAGGGTTAGCATTGAGACCTTGAGGTCTCCAAAAATGACTATTACTATTTCTAATTTTACATGTGCTAGCAAGATGTCCATTTTTACCATAATAAAAACAAGTAATTGTTTTAGGTCTACTAGCACGTATGAAAGTTGGGGCTTGATTCTTTTTCTTGAAATCGGTTTGAAAAGGTTTGTAACCAAGTCCTAGTTTTGATTGCTCATTTCTTTGTGCACCAAAAATTTTGTAACCTTATCGGTACTCAAGTTAAAACATTGCACATCATTTTTCAAAATTTCTATCTCTTTTGTGAGAAATTATTTTTCGGAATCAAGACTCTTAACTTTAGCAAGGGTAATAAATTGAGCATGGTCAAGAGATTTATACGAAGAAAATAACTTATCTTTCTCTAATTTTAAATCTTTAAAAGTCTTTTTTAAACTCTTGTATTTGCAAATCATATCTCTAAACTCATTTTGTAAATCATCATAATCTCCTTGAAGTTCATCAATTAAACAAGAAGAAGAGTTAGAGCGTACCTCATTGTTTTCATCATCTATGGCAATGAGACTTTGTTTGGTTTTCTCTTCATCATCGGATGTTGCAAGAAGTTCATCCCACGTTTTAGCATCCGCATTCAAGGCTTTCTTTTTCGAAAAGAACTTTTTTTTCTTTTCTTCTTCCTCCACCGTTTTAGGACAATTGGCTATAAAGTGTTGGGGTTTTCCACATTTGAAGCACGAATTGTCTCTTGCCTTTCTTGCCTTATTTTTATTGACAAATTTGGCAAATTTTCGTATAAGAGCAGTCGTTTCCTCATCATCCTCATCACTAGCATAATATAAATTTTCGAACTTGTGGCAAGGCCTTTAGGTGTAGATTCCATACCCGATTGAGAAGTGGATGGTTTGGAATTATTTCTTTATTTGAGGTAGACTTCATGAGAAGATTTCCAATAAGCTCATCAAACTTGAGAGTCTCAAGATTTTGAGCTTCCGTGATAATCATCACATTCTCGGACAAAGAACCGGGAAGAGCATTCAATACTTCGGTTACCTTGTCTTCTTAGGAGATGACTTTTCCGAGCACCAATAGAGGGTTAATGATGTTGTCGAACCTTTCCACTATCTTTGAGATGAAATTTTCAAAGTCATTAACAAGCATAGTTTTTCGAGCTTGTTTAACCTTCTTAGTTCCTTCATAGATGGTTTCCAAATTTTCTCATACTTCATGTGCGAACCTTATTCCTCTAATGCGATGATACTCGGTAGTGGTAAATGAACAATGCAAAATATTTAATGCCTTACAGTTTAGTAAAAAAGACTTCTTGTCATTATCATCGAACTCTTTGAAACTTTTGGGAGCCATAGTTTCATCTTCCAATTTCTTGGTTGGTTGAGCTACACCTTCAATGACCGCGTTCCAAATACTGACCCGCGACCTTGTAAGAGCACTCCATTCGATCCTTCCAAAAAGAATAGTTGTTTACATCAAATAGTGGCGGCGGCTTGTTGGATGAGTAACCGATTGGAAGATAGCTTTCGTTCTTAGTCATGGATCTTTCCTTTTTACTCACAAAGGAAAACGAGCTTGCCAAAGAGTTTGACTCTGATACCACTTGTTAGTCCAAATGGCTACGAAAATCTAGAGGGGGTGAATAGATTTTCCCGATTTTTCAGTTTTTCCTTCTCTTTTTCGAATATGTGAAAAAATCTCAAGAATGATGTAGAAAGAAGAAGAATGAACACAATGATATATAGTGGTTCAACTCACCTAGAGCCTAATCCACTACCACCCAGTATGTCTGAGTGGATTTTGAAAAGAAAAAATTTATTAATTGATACCAAACAACTAAAACTTCACCTTGAAGAGCACCAAACTCTTCTTATAACAATAACTTAGAAGAGCACTAAACTCTTCTTACACCTTTGAAGAGCACCAAACACTTCAACACCTAAAGAATCAACCAAGTGTGTTCTTGCTAAAAGAACAATCAACAAGTATGTCTTATTTTGGATGATTTGATCAATCAAGAATACAACTCAAATGAAAGTATACAAATTTGATAGTATAAGTGTAATCAATAAAGGAAGCCTAATAAGCAAGATGTGAAAGTGTAGTGCTTAGGCTATTACAACAAGATATGAAAATGAGAGCTTTTGAGATTTTGTTGAGATATTCTTGTTGTGATGTAGAATTGTGTGTTATATTTGATCCTTCAAATTCTTCAACTATTCACAGAGAAGCTTCAATATTTGATTTCCAACATAGGTTCCTCCAAATTGAAATTTGTCTGCAAAAGAAGGATCAAAGGATCCACAAAAATGGTTAAGAATTAATAAAGTAAATCTTGTTGATAAGTGCTCAAACAACGGATAGAATTTGCTGTCAAAAATCTTATAGCCACGGTTTGCTATGTTGAAAATTCAAAAGTTTAAACCGTTCGATTAAGATTTGAGGCAGTATGGCATCAAGGGCGATCAATCACTGTTTATGGTGACCGGCCGCTGTCTATAGCGACCGGTTGCTATGAATAGTGATCGTTCGCCTTAGAAACAGAGAAGAAAAACCAAATTTATCATCTCTTCAGGTACTGGTCGCCCTCCTTGTCACAATGTCTCTGTTCTATTTGATTCTTTCAAACTCACAAGTACGGGTCGCCCTACTATAACTACCGGTTGCCCTCTTCACAAAGAAGTTGTCCGATTTTTATAAAAAATAAAGTTCAAAAAGTACTTCAAAAGCTTAGTAAAAATCGAGCAAAATGAATTAAAGTACTTGGACAACTTTTAGAGACATTGTTTTAGTTTAAAATTCATTTATATGAAATCATCAAAATCAAAATAAAAACTTTGTTCTAATACTAACTGTCCTATTAAATGCGATCGCATATATGGTATTAAATGTTGTTCCATATGTTATAACATCCGAAGAAACACCTCAAACAACATCTACAGTCATATCTACAGTTGTTCTAGATGTGATTCTATCTGCAGTAACATCTGCAGTCACATCTGAATATGTTCATTTCTTAGAACTTCCATCCATCCTTTCTCTACAAGGATAAATATTATCAAAGAATACAATATTCCTTGATTCAATTATGGTACCAACTATCATTTTCGGATTTTTTGACATATGTACCATAAAGCGATATGCAGTACTGTTAAGTGAAAAACCTATAAATACACAATCGACCATTTTAGGACCGATTTTAACTTGCTTAGGTCCAGGTATTGCAACCTTAGCCAAACACCCCCACACTTTAAGGTATTTATAAGAAAGCTTACGATTTTTCCACAATTCCTAAGGAGTCCTATCTTTCTCTTTAAGTATATTTTATTTAATATGTGGTTGGTTGTTCAAGCTTCCCCCTTACATATTCTGGGTTAATTTGGAGCTAATCAACATGACATTCATCATCTATTTAAGAGTCCAATTTTTATGTTCAGCAACACTGTTAGACTATGGTGAATATGGAGCCATTGTTTGATGAATTATTCCCTACTGGGTACATAAATTTTTAAATGATGCAATATATTCGCCACCCCTATCACTCTGAATTATATTAATCCGGTTGCCAAGTTGATCTTCAATTTTATTTTTATAATTTTTAAAAGCTTCCAAGCTTTATCTTTCTTCTTAACAAATATAAGTAGCTAAATCTTGTGCAGTCATTAATAAATGTGATGAAATATTTTTTACCATATTTAGTTTGTACAAATTTTAGATCACACACATCAGTTCGTATCAACTTTAAAGGCATAGTGCTCCTTTCAACCGAATGAAATGGTAACTTAGTCATTTTGGCTTCAACACAAACTTCACATTTTCTTTGTGAGTCTACTTTAGATAAATTAATTAATTCCAAATTTACCAATCATTTTATAGCATTCAGATTTACATGTACTAATCTAATATGTCATAAATCAGAGCACTCAAGAATGTAAACAGAGAAGAAGCATTCTTATTCATTACTTTGCCAAAACAACATACAATCATTATATTCATTTTGAACAATTCCTTTTCCAAATAACTCCTACCAAGGTACTATCCAAACATGCTAAGTACAAACTTTTCAGACTAAGAAACTAGTCTAAACCTATGGTTGACCAACAGCGAACCCGAAACCAGATTTTTATGGATGTCTGAGACATGCAACATATCCTCCAGCTTCAACTCCTTGCCCAGAGCAAGCTTCAACACCACCGTACCGACACCAAAAACATCAAAGGCGTGATTCCCCATGTGGAGCTTCCTTTCGGTCGATGGGATGTAAGAGGAGAATGCATCACTATAAGAACAAATGTGGCAAGTGGCACTGGTATCCACAAACAATTCTTTTGGGTTATCCACCAAGTTGGATTCAAACACCACCGCCGACATGTCAACGTTGGTCAGTTCTCTTTGTTCATGAACCACATTGACATTGGACTGTTGTTTGGTTTTCTTTTTCTTTGGCTGACGACAGTCCTTTGCCATATGGTTCGGTTTGCCACAATCGTAGCAAGTTCCCAGGAACTTTCCAGCTGCTAGTTTATTGCCTTTGTCGTTAGGCCTTTTCTACGAATTACTTGATGAACCGAGCTCCATTAAATTGGATTTCGATTCCATAGGTACAAGCCTAGACTTAGAGTCAATCCTCCTATTGTCTTCCTCAATTCTGAGTTTGACAGTCGAATCTGCTAGTCCCATCTCCTTTCGCTTATTTTTGAGATAATTCTTAAAATCCCTCCAACTTGGGGACAATTTCTCAATCAAAGTGACCACGTGAAATGCCTCCGGTAAGGCCATTCTCTCGGCAGAGATTTCATGAGGATCAACTTAAGCTTCTGAACTTGTTCCATCATGGTTTTAGAATCAATCATCACAAAATCCAAGAACTTAGCGACAACAAATTTCTTTGTACCGGCATCCTTGGTTTTGTACTTCTTCTTCAAAGATTCTCACAATTTTTTGGAGGATTTCACCGCACAGTACACACTGTACAGTGCATTACTAAGTCAGTTTAGGACATATTTATGACACATGAAATCACCCTGGCCCCGTGCATCAAACGCAATACGTTTTCCAGCATTCGTTTCATTTTCAGCCACCATAAGAGCGTCCTCAGTCATGTATTTCGCCAAGCTAAGGGTCGTCAGGTAAAATAATATTTTTTGCTGCACATCTTGAAATCGAAACCCATGAATTTTTCGTGTTTCTCAACCTAAGCAGGAGGGATAATCGGGTTATGCTAGTGTTTGCCATCATGAAGTACAATATTTGTCTTGTGATTATTGATTACAATAGTTTACAATGGAAAAGCCTTCACAATGGCTATTACAAAACAAAATAGTAAAATACAACATAAAGCAGAACTATTCTATTACAATCTTCTTGAAAAAAGAACTTCAGAATCTGGACAGAAGCCGAGTTGAGAAAGAATCTCTTTTCGCAACACAAATACGTCCCGGCTAGTAGTGCTCACGGTACAACGTAATGACCCCAAAGATAAAATAACTTTACGTCTTTGGTTTAGTAGTGCCACTAACACAAACACCTTTCGAACTGGAAGGAGTGAAGACATGTTGCTGGACTCAAATGCAGAAAGGAGGCGTGACATGAGATGTTACGACACGTGTGACAACACTTTCAGAATATACAGTAAAATATAAATTTTCTGTGTAACTTCTATAATGAAAATCCAGCCTATATATAGGCAACAAAATCCAACATGCAGGAAATAAAGTCAGGTGAATAAGTGGGCATTAACTTTCCCTATAACAGTCAGATGTTACAACCCCATCAATGACCACTATCTGAGGAGTTACAAACTCCAACAGACACATGAATTTGGACACCTGCAATGTCCAGATTTATCAAGCCCATGCCCAAGCCCAACCCTAGGTCGGGTCGGGTCGGACCAGGCCAGGCAGGCGTGTGCACGTGTGGCCTACTTGTGATCATCCACTTGTGTTATAGTATATCCAACCAATAATACCTTCTAGTATTTATACTAGGATAAAGTATGCTTTATATTCTATGAGGGACAAGACTAAAGTCTTTCAACCCCCTTTACATAATGCCCATCCATATACATGTGGCCAACTTCATATATTAATTCTCACTTATCGAAATTCAATTTTGAGAAATAAAAAATATTACGAACATCTACTCGGAACATAGATTAACAATTTAAAATTTAATTCCTCCAGAATTAAATATGTAGTCACCGAAAATTTGGTGAAAGCCGGGTCGACGCCCATTTTATCAAAACCAAATTTTCAACAGGAAAAAACTTAAAAACAAAGATCAAATAAAGAATGAAACAAAGAAATGAATATTCTCCTTATCCTCCAATAAAGGATGAGAAAAGAATATATGTGATGAAGTAGAAGATGAAATACCATTTTGGAATATAAGATCTCGTTTGGTCTGGTAAATAGACAAGTCATAGAATGACATAATGTATTTATTTCAAGCGTAACGAATTTGGTAATTTGTCCTACATTATTTTTGTGGAAATTTTAGTTTACCATGTTGACTTACTATATGGACCCAAATACTTTGACTCGTCAAAGTTTCGTTTGCTTTTGTGGAAATGGGAAATGGGATTTTACTTTCATAATGTTTCATTAATGGTTCTGACAAAAATTGACGTCAGATGATCTAATGGCCAAAATCAATTAGACAGATTCTAAAATCGACCCGGTGATATTTTTGTAATATTAATAATATCTAGGGATTGGTATTAGCAGTTCCTCTGAAAAGTACTAACAGTCCATCTAAAAAGTATTAGTACATAGTTCACTTGAAAGTATTAGTTTTATAATATTGGACAGTGATATAGTATCACGAGAGCGTTGAAAAATATTAGTTTTTCATCTAAAGAGTATTAGTAGTTCACCGAAAACTATTACTACGTAGTTCAATTGAAAATATTTATTAGCTCCCGTAAAAAGTAGTAGTTTTTTCCATCAAAAATATTAGTTGTCACCTTGAAACATATTAGTAGTTCCCCTGAAAAATATTAGTTTTTCGCCAAAAAGATTATTAATAATTCCTCTAAAAACTATTAGTTTTTCTAATAAAAATATTAATGGCTCCACTAAAAAGTATTGGTAGGTCCTCTAAAAAGTATTAGACATATAACTGGGTCGTTGGGCTGGGCTGGGGCTGGATCCGTCTAACCATTAAAAGAATATTTCATAAGCCCGAGAGTATAACAAATTTATTTGAAGTAGAATATTTCTATATATTATCTCAACTATAAACTTTCAAGTTGTCACTCTACCCAATTGAAAAAGATAACCAAGTCTAAAGTTCTTTGTCTTTGCAGTTTTCAATTAAGATTATTGGAGTGGTTGGACGCAAATAATCAAGAATTTGTGAAAATTTTGAGTTTGGTTTGAGACTAATTTGGAGTGGTTGAGCTAACATAACATGATGACAATAAATATGTTTATCAATGTTTATAATTTCTTCTCTTGAATAAGAATTACTAAATCAATCAAACATTAGCTCATGTTCAATAATATATATATATATATATATATATATATGTATAGGGGATCAAGTGAGACCATGTACTTAGGTGAGTTATGATGGACTTTCTCAATCATCCCCCACTATTAATCAATGGGTATGATTTAATGGATAAAAAATATATTAAAATATTAATTTAATCAATATAAGGATAGTAGGGTAAAATAACATAACAAGTTAGTTACAAAAATGGAATCAAATCTCTTTCTCTCTCATACATCTCCCAATTTCCCCAATCTCACGTATCTCTCTCTCTCTCTCTATCTCTCTCTCTTTCCTCCATTAACGCAAATAAAGAAAATTGTGAAGAACTCGAAAATTACAGTTCATGAAAATTACAGAGAAAAAACAAAAAAAATCGGTGCATCTTTATGTTTACGAAAGTGGGCTTGGCTATGAAAAAATATTACAGAGAAATAACGAACAGTGAGTTCGAAAACTAAATATGCAACAAAACTCAACTAAATATGCATTATCTGAAATCTATCTATGTAGCGTAAAAAAACTAATATGTAGTACAATATATCCAACTATGCAAAATGTCATAAACTATGCAACAAAATCAACTAACTATGTATTATCTAGAAACTATCTATGCATCGTGGAATAACTAAATATGCAGTACATTATGTAACATCCCATTTTTATAATTTCCAAAAGCAACATCTCATTTTCATAACTAAATATACATTATATTGAACCTATTTATGCGAGTTTTAGTATAACTACATACGCAGATGTTATATTCAATAATGTCTTGTTTTTTTAAAACAATTGCCAACAAAATAACTAAATATGCATTATTTGATGTCTAATTATGCAAAAAAAGAACCCTAACTATCTTTGTAAAATAAAAATATTTGGAAAAAAATAGGTTCCTTAAAATCCGCCAAAAATCCTGAAATAAATTTATTATTTTATCTAAAATCAATGACCACTAATTTGAATTACAAAATTACAATCTTGCCCTTAAAATCACAAAAATTAAGAAATAATTAGAAAAACTGAATTAATCACATCCCTTCATTTTTTAAGATCAATGGGTAAGATGAGTCCACACTGTCTCACCTAGGGAGGGTGGTCTCATTTGAACCAAATCCTCTATATATATATATATATATATATATATAGTGAACTTTGTAACCGCCTTGCTTAATTTTCTTAATTAATCGAACACATATTGCATTACTTACTAGTTATGATTTTTCTTGTTGATTTCGATTATATAATCTCCTGAGCGCCAAAAAAAAGGAAAAAGAAAAGAGAAACATACGCATAAATATTAGGGTGACAAATCGTGTCGTGTTTTGTATCGACACGATAACGACACAATACGATAATGTCAAATAAGTACACAACACGATAAGGATATTTGTACACACACGAACATGAACACGAACACGAATTTTTTCATGTTGACACGACACGACACAATTTGACATGATTGACTTTATACGATAATACACGACAATACATGATATAAACATACAAAAATATCAGGGTATTGTGTCATTATCGTGTCACTAACAGGTAAACGTGTCATTATTGTGTTACTATTATGTCACTAACAGGTAAACGTGTCATTATCGTGTCACTAATGGATTAACATCTCGTTATCATATAACGTTTTATCTGCTATTTTTTATCGTGTTTATACGAACCAGACATGAAATTTTCGTGTCTTTATCGTGTCGACACGATAAGGACACAAACACGATAAGGCTAAATACTAGCCCGTTACTTCCGTATCGTTTTCGTATCGTGTTATCGTATCGTGTCAAGAATTACCACCCCTAATAATAAATAGATCACATGCGAGTTTAAAATATTTAATAATGGGCAGAATGCATAAATGTTTCTTACGATAAGGATATGAACACGATAAGGCTAAACACTAGCCCATTATTTTCTTATTGTTTCCGTATCGTGCTATCGTATTGTATCAAGAATTGACACCCCTAATAATAAACAGAGTCACATGCTAGTTTAAAATATTTAATAATGGGCAGAACGCATGAATGGTTCTTAATTCACAAACATAAAATAAAACCTGAAATAAATTTATTATTTTTTATCTTAAAACAATGATTAATCATAAAGGGCATTTTAGACAAATTCCCACAGTCAATCACACAATGATAAAGAAACAACAAAAGAATTTTATATTGTAATAAGTGCCTTAATGTGTGCGAAATTGCGAAACCCAACGGACAAGGGTATTTTTGTCGCATTGGAAAAGCTGAATATTCTCTAGTCTACACCTGCTAATAACTGATTAACTCTTGACTAAAATATTTCATTGTAATATTTTTTAATATTTTTTCTAACTTGGATTAAGGAGGAATTTACAGTCCCTTTTCCTTTTTTTTTTTTTTTTTTTTTTTTTTTTGATAACTGGTTTCGAGCTTACGCCCGACTATCCGAGTAATATTTTTAAGGTAAACATTTTTTGCTTAACTTATATTTATAAGTGCAACCAGATCCTCCTAAAAAAGAGAACAATTATATTCGACCCCAATCTACTAATAACGCTCTCTCCCGAATCGAACCCACACGGATGCTATTCAAGATGAGTTCCCACCAAATCTTCACTAAGAAGGTAATCTTAAAGCCCTTTGATGGAAGCGGGGATATGAGCCTAAATACCCCACAAACAATTTGATGGGCGGGGATTGAACCCACAAAAATTCGCGTATGTTTTTTACTAGGGGTATTTTTCTTGGCGTTGGAAAGTGGGCAGCATGCCAATGAAGAAGTATAATATGGTTCTGACCCCTTAGCTTCTGTTTATTACAAAGGAGCACCTTATATTATAGGTCAAAAAAAAATGAGCCCCTGGTATTCGTTGAATATATATGCTATAAAAAATCAAAAGAACTATAATGGGCCCAGCCCAGGTAGACAGCAGGCCCAATAGGAAAAGGGTGATTGACGTTGAAGTACATCTTTGGCATAGAAAACGTGAAACAGTGGTCTAAAATTTGGATTTGACATCTGCTTTTGAATCTTGTTACTTTTTTTTGTCCATGAAAAGTTAAGGGCAAAAGCACATGGAATGACTTTTCATTTCCTTTGCAAACTATTCAATTCTATATTTGTTTTTAATTCATATGGGTATTTTGAATTTGCTATTAATTTCTTTTTGAAGTAAAACATCTTTGCTTATTCAAAAAAGAAAAACATTTTTTTTAATCATATTTTTCATTTGAGAAAATGACAAGAAAACAATTCTTAGATAGAATATATTGACAAGAGTAGGAAAATAAATATATAAAAATATAAAATAATTAATCTCTTTTAAATCATGTCCATGTAAATTGTAAACATTTCACGCTTTCTTTTTAAAGTCAAATCATTGAATATAAAACTTGAAACTTGTAACATAACCTAAATTTTTTTAGTTTTCTGAAGGAGGAAATGGGAAGTCCTGGTAGGAGAGGGGATGGATTCGAACCAGGGTTTGTTTGTCCAATAATACACTCTTTAACAATTTGAGCTACATATGAATCCTATGACCTACAACTTTTTTGACTTAAAAGAAAATGTGAAAATAAAAGAAACATTCCCATTATAAGAGTTACTAATTTGAGTTAGGTCGGGAATTATATAGTAATGTAGCGGTTAAAAACTTTCATGTCCATACCAGAAGTTTGGGTTCGATCCATCAACCCCTCATCTACCAGAATTTGCACTAAAAAAATTGAGTTAGGTGCATAATCAGGGCCCATGAACAAACATACAAGGGCTAAAGGGCCCATTTGCGTTTTACTAATTATTTGGGAAGTGGACAAAAACACAAATTTTGAAATTGCAAGAATGCAATGCAACTGCTTTACATCATATGTTCAGTTGTTCACTGGCTTCATTGTTTTATGGATCTCGTACATTTTATTTTAATATTTATCCCACCACTAGATAGTTCCTTCCCAACAAGCTTTCTTATCTTCGATTCTTATTTGTTTAGTTGCCAAATTTGCTCTAAATAATATTATCGCATCATCATAAACAGGGTAGATTCTATCAATTTTTCGGTCTAAGTCGAACTTTGAAATTGCCCCCTATGTTTTTCGATTTTGTCTCTTTAATTTGAGAAATTTTAATTTAGGCCTTTAGGAAAAATTAAATGTGATATGTTACTGTTCTAAAAATCTCTGCCTAACTCCGATTACTTCCCGCTTAGGCGTTAGCCCCCCTTGTCCGCCTACAATTTTTTTCCGATTAGTCCCCGCCCAGGTCTCGCCTAATCCCGCCCAGACTCCGCCTAGGCGCTAGGCCCTAGCCTGTCGCCCGACTAGCGCCTAACGCTTTTTAGAGCACTGATTATTAGCAACTAAGAAGGCTCAAGGGAATATGGGCCATTTATATTTGGTGGGATGGTTTTTTTTTCTCTCTCTCTAAATCAAAAATACAAAATAAGAAAAAGAGAAAAAAGAAAACTCATTGCAATCAATAGGAATTGAACTTAGGAATATTTAGTTGGAGAGTTTTGAAGCAGAAGGTATTGATCACCATGCTGGACAAATTCTTTGTTCAAGAATTTATTTAGTTTACATATTCAATTTATATAAAAGATATACAAAAATTTGGCCCCTAAATTTTGTAATTTTTTCAGGCCCGAGTAAACCGACTCGCTCGACTAACATGATGAACGACCCAGATCATAAATCCTAGAATTAATAATTACACGAAGTTGTTTCATATATATATATATATATATATATAGGATTTGGATCTTACGAGTCCATCCATTTAGCTTGAGTACACGATGACAAATCCTAATTGTTGGGATCATTTTTTATTGGTCTAGAATTAAATGGCTTTTTCAGTTTTTTAATTTTTTAAACTGCTATTAAGGTTATTTAAGTAATTTTATTTAAATTTGGATAAGATAAACGGGTACTTGCATAATATCCTCCACATTTTCTATTGACGTCAACATGTGTATTGTCAATCTAAAACATGAAAGTTGCGTTTTTTTTGGAATTTCCACAGATTTGCTTCTTGCTTTTTTTTTTTTTTTTCTCTGTTGCTTATTTAATGTGTTTGTGTTGCTTATGTAATATAAGTTTGTATTGCTTAGTAGGTCCAAAATCCCGGTCACCCGAACTTTTAATGTGTATTTTCATGGGTTCGGCATGGTTTGAGCCTCCAAAATGACGGCCCGATGAAATTTTGGCCCAACATGACTTGGTCCGATTTCCTCTTTGGCCCGGCGGGCAAGCTCCGACCCGCCCTATTTGACATCTCTAATATGTAATATAAATTTGTTGCGTTATGTTGTGTATATTAACATTAAAGTGAGTGTATTACTTATTTAAAGTGAGTGCATTGCTTATTAAAAGTGAGTGTATTGCTTATTTCATGTGTGTGTTGCTTATGTAATGTAATTTTGTGTTATTTTTTTAACGTGACTGTGTTGCATATGTAGTATAAATTTGTTTCATATTGTTGTATGTATTCACATTTGTTGCAGAGTATACTGTGTTGAAGAAGACGATGTTGCTACTGTTTTTTGCTGGTAGATCAGAATGGAATTGATCCCTTTTTTTCATGATTGAACTTGTTATTGTTAGGAGATGATGAAGAAGATCTTCTAAAAATTGCATGTAACTGTCGCATATATTTTTAGTAATGGTCGATTTCCTTTGGACGAATTTACTTTTATTATATATTAATTAGGTAATAAATCATTATTAGTCATGTTAAATGTAGGCCGATAAAAAAAAACAGATTTATGGTTGGGAACTTGGGATTACTCCCTATGGACTCACCCTATGCAATGGTCTCATATAACACAATTCCTGCATTAGGTTTGGATCACATAAAACTCAAATCATGGGGTGAGACCGTAGGAACTGATCTAAGCCTATGTAGAAAAAATTTAATGGCTTAGATTTTATCCTTAATTTTAGAAGGTGAGAGAGTAGTTGATTGGCATTAGGGGGTAGTCTAGTAAATTTTAAGGGTTTTGGATAAGGCAAGAAGGAGAAACAATAATTCCAACTCCCACGATTTTATAGACCGATTTTTTCCATATTCAATTACGAAAAAAAAGTGCTAGACGGTTTTTAATTCAAATTGGCAGGTTTCAGAGTTTCTCAAGTTTAGATTTTCCAAGCAGTAAGAATGTATTAAATATGCAGTAATAATATAGTAAATACTGAGGTGAGCAAACGGCCGGTTCGCTGCAAAACCGAACCAAATAGCAAAAAATCGGAAACCTAAATTATATTTTTTCAATAATTGAAACCGAATCGCATTGGTGGAAAATCGAACCGAACTATTTCGGTTTGGTTCGGTTTATTTTTTGGTTTGGACTTTATTTTTTACCTTTATTTTATTTGCTAAAAATATATAATTTATATTTATTTGTCAATTAACAATGACATAAAATTAAAAAGTGAAACAATAATATAAAAATAAATATAAAAAATAGAAATTCATAGATTCGGTTTGGTTTGGTGCAAACCGACATTTTCTAGATCAAAACTGAGCCAAAACAAAAATTAATTTTATTTATTAGATTTAAAACTGAATCGAAACCATTTAACAAAAAAACGAACCAAACCGCACCAAATTCATGGGTTGGATTCGGTTTTCGGTTCTGGTTCGATTCTGCTCACCCCTAAGTGAATATCCATGAATATATTTTAATACTATACGAGTGTTGGACGGTTTTTAATTCAAATTGGCAGGTTTAAAAGTTTTTCAAATTAGATTTTCCACGCAACAAGAATGTACTAAATATGCAGTAATAATATAGTAAATATACACAAACAAATTTCAATACTATATGAAACTACTAGGGTTAGCCTAGTGGCCACGAGTATTACTCTTCTGTGAAGAGGCCCGAGTTAGAGTCTTTGCAATGACATGATCGAATTTATAAAAAAAATTCAATACTATATGAGTGCTTGACGATTTTTAATTCAAATTGACAGGTTTGAGAGTTTTTCAAGTTTAGATTTTTTCAAGCAATAAGAATGTATAAATATGCAATAATAATACAATAACAATGTAGTAATAATATAGTAAATATGCATGGATATATTTCAATACTATATTAAAACAATACAGAAATAAAAAAATATATGATGAATATTCGAAACAAGCATTAAATACATAATAGTATGCAACAACATATCAAACAAATCCGTTAGTACATCAAACATGACAAATAATAAAAGCATGATGAATATTTTAACTATGCATTAAATATATAGTAAATATGCAGGAACATATCAAACAACTTCATTTAATATATAAACAAGATATATAGTAAATATGCATAAACATATAAAATAACTTCATTTAATATATAAACAAGACAGAAAAATAGGAAAAACATCATGTTTGTTCTAATTAAGCACTAACTGTGTAAATATGCACATAAAATCATCGTGAAAAATTGTTTTTTTACTACTAAGACGAACCAAAAGAAGAAGAAGAACGAAGAAGAATGTTTCACACTTTTTTCATTACTAGGATGAACCAAACGAAGAAGAAAAGCAAAGAAAGAAGAAAGAATCCGTTTTGGGTTGGATCCATTGTAATTGGTTTCCTTATTTGTTTGTTAATGGTTGTACTTAGGATGAACCAACCAGTGAAGGATTCTTTCCATAATTTCGTACCCGTTCCTTTTTATTGTAGTTGTCTATTAGTATTCTTTTACAAAATTACCCTTATTGTTAATAAATTAATTAAATTATAATCATCTATGTCCCTAATCTGAGCTAATAAGAATTATCTTCCAATGGCTAGGATTAGTCCGTACGGTCTCACCCCAGACACTGATTTTATTGGATCCATGCCCTAAGTGTGTATATATATATATGTATATATATAAATAATATGTATAAATTTAAATATAACCAGACATTCATATGAATACATTTCCAAGTCCATGAATCTTGGTTCTATAAGTTGGGCCACTAGTCCTTTTGATTTTCAATCATTTGAAGAGCTACAGAAAAGAAATGGACCATGTGGGCCTTTTGTTTGCTAACTTAATTACCCAAAATTTTCCCAATGTGGTGAAATTGGGACAACTCCTCTTCCAAATAATGTAGTTACTCTGTGACTATCTCATTAAATTAGCCTTTGGAAGGTGTAAGATAGATTGAAATTCCCTTTTTTGATCTTCTTGATCAATGTCAGGTAATATAGTTCAAAGTTCTCGTGCATTTAATTTTTCATTTGTCGATTTTTAATATATACAACAATGATATAAATTTTTTAATAAGCTGGGAGTGATGGGGAAGAGGGGATAAATTTCAAAGAAACTGAAAGATATCGGGTTCGAACCCCGGTCAACACCCTTACAAAGGGTGATCGATACCACTTGAGCTACAAACTCGTGGTTTAACAATGATATAAATTTATATCTAAAGAAATTCAATTTTCATTACTCATAAGTGCACCCGTAAAGTGTGTGAACAATGATATGAATAAAGATAATTGATTGAGATGGTTATATGTTTAAGCGTGGATAATATCTTTATTGGTGTGAGGCATCTTTTGTTCAACTTAAAAATAAAACAATGAGAGCTTAAGCCCAAAATGGGCAATATCATATTATTGGACAAAAGTGGTGTTAATAGGCTCCAACGAATGATATTAGATTCATGTTCTACACTTTTGACTTAACTAGAAAAAATGTCCTGTTTCAGAACAAATTAGTTTTGAGTCTCCAATGCGGTGAAGATGATTGAGGAAAGTGGGCTACGTCGTCGTTACGAAACCGATGCCACTTGAGGGTAAGTTGGTCCTTTGTTTGAAAAAAATATTGTTAGTTGTACGAACATTGTTTCATATCGACTTGAAGTAAGATTTATGGTATACTTATAAATGTGAATGTTAGCAAATAAACACATATATTTGCAAATAGCCACGTAATTAGGAATCGATGATACCTTTCAAATAGGTAGCGGAAAAAATCACCGATTCACTTCGTTGACCCTTGATCTTGATAGCTCGTCTACAAGCCTTCCAAACTGCACTCGAATATAAAATGTGATTCACCCTGATCGATGTGAATACTAATAAAGCACCCACAATTTCTCCACACCTTAAACCCTTAGGAGAATATTGGTGATCCTTAAGGAGAGATTATATAACTAACTATCTATCTTCATCAAAATTGAATGACAAAATAGAGCTAATGTGATGTGCTCATTCGCATCTCTGCTTCCTGCATTCTTATGCGTATATATAGCAGAAAAATAGACATATGCATATGGGTTGCCATGAATGAAAAGAAGAATGGATACACATGCTTTAAACCCATATCATGTGATGTGGTTCACTTTTCCTTTATATGGCAACCCATTCTTCTGACACCACATCTCCCACTCATTCATATTTGATCAGAATCGTATCCCATAATCTCTTCTTTCATACAAGGAATAAGGTGTGCGACCAATTGAAAAACGAGGAGAATTATATTAAGTTATCACCCAACTAATATAACTCTACAATTCAAGAGACTCGCATTGTACCCCAATCTACGTGGTTGCACCCGACCAAACACCTTTAATCCCTTAATATGCATCCAACATGTTTGATCTCCCAAATATGTATCTATGCTCATGACTATGTCAAAACATATTTTCGACAAAGTCGGCCGGCCTATGAGCCATAGAACATAGTTGCATTACCAACATAGTTTTTCCTAGGCCTCTTATGTCAATCAGTTTGGTCTTAACAGCTTTCCTAGTCATGCTCCTCAGAATCAAATTAATCTTGGTCATTGGATACATGCTAAAGTAGCATCATCAAGCTTACGCATCATGACAAAGTCCGAGTCCCAAAGGGTATTTATAAACACAATAAGAGCTCACAAAGTGACGAAGCGGGGATCCATTCACTACTTCATCTTACAAGGTCGACGTAAAGCACATGTAGTATGAATACATGTTATGATAGAGCTCCCACTCAACTTGGGCATGTCATGCTCTAAATATCATACAAGTCTTAGTCCGATCGCTCTCTAGCGTCGACGTGACATTCGGGTTGGTCTCCGCAACATCTTCTGACAATTCGCACACTTGGCTATAAACAGACTTTTATGAAGTTTGGACTTACTCCATTCTCGATCAAGTATGATCTCATCTTGGCCTCATGCCAAGGCGACTGTTGCTAAACTTTAGCTTTTCACGTTATTTCTAGCGTGACGATGATCAGCGATCATGATCAATGAGTCTCATCCTGCTCGCTACCAAAGCGCCAGGGCGATTTCACCTGTGAGTGGTTTAATCTAAGTCTGGTGACATTATCAATCATTAAACACAAGATTTCTCAATGTACTAATAAGAAAAAAACTTATTAATCGGTAAAATGTTGATACAGGCTTACAATTTTAAATCCTACACAGTCCCATACTATTAACGTGCCTTTGGAACACATCTCTGCGCAAAGGTTTAGTAAAAGGATCAGCGACCATATCGCTAGTAGGAATATGCCTGAGAACTATTTGACCTTGCGCAACACTTTCTCGAATAAAGTGGTATCTGGTGTCGATATGCTTGGTCCTCCCATGATACTTGGGGTCTTTAGCATATGCTAGTGCAGAGGTGTTGTCACAATAGACAACAACTGCATCATCAACATGCGCTGTTATGCGCAGACTCTGAAGAAATCTTCTCAACCAGATTGCCTCTTGTATGACAACGTGACAAAGCATATATTCAGCTTCCATGGTGGATAAAGCGATACATGGTTGCTTCTTACTACACCAAGTGATAACAGCGCCTCCCAATAAGAATGCATATCCCGATGTGGATTTGCGTTCATCTCTATCCACCGATCCATAGGCATCGCTATACCCAACTAGCTTTAAACTACCCCCATGATAGCATAATGAAAGACCACTTGTTCCTTTCAAATATCTAAGTATCCTCTTGACAGCAGCCCAATGGGCGCGCCCAGGATTACTTTGATATCTGCTCACTATTCCAACTACAAAACAGATGTCTGGTCGAGTACACATCATTGCATACATCAGACTTCCTATTGCATTTGCATATGGAACCTTAGCCATGCATTCTTTTTCTTCATTTGTTTTTGGGCATAAATCTTTGCTAAGAACACAAGTCTTTTCCATGGGTGTGTCAATAGGTTTAACATTTTGCATACGAAATCGTTCTAGAATCTTCTTGATGTAAGTCTCTTGAGACAAACTCAATAATTTTAACATTTCTGGAACGATATCGGTGTATCTTAACACCAAGTATGTATTCTGCTTCTCCCATATCCTTCATCTCAAATGTAGAGGACAACCACTCTTGTGTGGTGACAATCATCTCCATGTCATTTCCAGCCAATAAAATACCGTCCACATATAGTGAGAGAATCATGAATTTTCTCCCATTTCTTTTGACATACACACAATGGTCTTCTTCGACCATCGTAAAGCTTATCGACGTGATAGCTTGATGAAATCGATAGTACTATTGTCTGGATGATTGTTTCAATCCATAAATGGAACGCTTTAAGCGACATACTTTGCGCTCTTGTCCCTTATGGTGAAACCCTTTAGGTTGATCCATATAGATCTCTTTATCCAGTTCCCCATTGAGAAATGTTGTCTTCATATCCATCTGGAATAATTCCAGATCAAGATGGGCGACAATGGCCAAAATAAGGCAAATTGAGGCAAATCTCACCACTGGGGAGAATGTCTCTTCATAGTCTACACCCTCTCTTTGAGTATAGCCCTTCGCCACAAGACGAGCTTTATACTTGTCGATCGACCCATCTGCCTTGCGCTTGACCTTAAGAACCCATTTGTTCCCAATGGTCTTACGTCCAGGTGGAAGATCAACTAGCTCCCAAACTTGGTTCTTAGCCATCGAGCTCATCTCTTCCTCCATAGCAATTATCCACTCTTTAGCATTAGGAGAAGCAATAGCCTCTTGATAGGTGGCTGGCTCATCAATATCTATAGAAGCACACATGAAAGATTCCCCTTCGATTTCAAAACGTCGTCGGGGTACTATTCCATGATTGCTTCGACGCATAAATAGATTTTGAGAGTCTTCCACCAGTGGGTCACTCCCACTGATTTTAGGACCACTATCATTGTCCCCGTCGATAACTGGATGAGATTTTGAAGTCTCACCCTCGCCAGGAAGCATAGCATTGTCTTGGGATCTTGCAACTCATACAGTTCTAGATTCCCTCTTACTTCTCCAATTGTTGGAAATTCCTCCTCGAGGAAGTTAACATCGCGGGATTCAATTTCAGTCATTCCTCCATCAGGATGTTCACCATACATCACATAGCCTTTCGAGTGATCACAATATCTAATAAAGACATGTTTGATCGCTCTAGGACCAAGCTTCCCATGCTTATGAGAAGTGTTGTGAACAAAGCCAGCTGACCCCCAAGGGCGCAAGCTTTCTAAATTAGGCTTTCTGCCATGCCATAACTCATATGGTGTTGTAGGAACTGACTTTGAAGGCACACGGTTTAGTATATAGGCAGCAGTCAAAATCGCATCTCCCCAAAAAGATATTGGAAGATTAGCTTGCGCCATCATTGATCTGGTCATTTCCAGAAATGTCCTGTTCCTTCTCTCTGCAACCCCATTTTGTTGCCGAGTATATGGAATGGACAATTGTCTTACAATTCCTTTTTCTTCACATAATTGTATGAACTGATCAGACAAATATTCTCGCCCTCTATCAATACGTAAAACTTTGAGGTTTCGTTCTCTTTGGTTCTCAACCCCAGCCAAGAATCGCTTAAAGCAGTCAAGCGCTTCTGACCGATGAGATAAGAGATACACTGACCCATAGCGTGAATAATCATCAATGAAAGTGAGAAAATAGGATGCACCGTGTCGTGCCCTCACGTTCATAGGCCCGCATATATCCGAGTGGACTATTTCAAGAGGATGAGTAGACCTCTTTGCTTTACCAAAAGGTTTTCGGCAGGCTTTTCCTGCCAGACATGGTTCACACATAGGAAGGTTGACTTTAGCGAGTTGGCCTAAAAGACCTTCTCGAGCTAACCCAGCCAATCTTTCTTATCCAATGTGTCCCAACCTCGCATGCCATTTAACAGAATCAGAAATAACATCAACAGATGAAGAAACAAAAGAAATACATTCATTGGATAATTCTAACATGAAAATCCATCACTCATAAATCCCACACCATACATTTCATTACCAAGAAAAATGGATAACTTAGCTTGATCAAACAAGAAAGAAAAACCATGTCTTAAAAGTGCTGAAACTGAAAGTAAATTACATCGAATGCTGGGTGCGTAAATTACATCACTAAGGAGTAGCTCGCGCCCAGTGCTTAGCTTGAGCTGGTATGACCCAACTCCAACAACCTCGTCCTGTGCGTCATTACCCATAGCAATATAATAGCTGCATGCCGGCACTCGATGATAATCTACAAAACTTGCTCTGTCTCTTGTCACATGTTTGGTTGCTCCGGAGTCTACAATCCAACCATGGAGAGAATTAGCAACAAAAATATGTGAACAAACAAAAGAGTTGAAAGAGCTAGGAGCGGGTTGTTTGATAAATGGTTTTATCATGATTTTGATGATTTTGTTTTTACACCAAAACAATGGTTTTAAAGGTTGTCCAAATACTCTTAAATGATTTAAAATGGTTTTAATATTTTCCGGAGTATTTCTTCAAGTTTTATTTTCGACAAAATTGGACAACACTCTTAATGATTTTTTGTTAATGTTTTTTTTACACCAAAACAATGTTTCTAAATGTTGTCCTAATACTCCCGATCGGTCTAAAATGTTTTCACTATTTTTCGGAGTATTTCTTGAAGTTTATTTTCGATATAAAATTGGACAACACTTTTGTTTTGAGGTCAACCTCGCCGTATAGGGCAACCCGTGCACTGAAAGTTGAGGAAAACAAAAAAACTTTATGTTTGCGAGAAAATGGTCAGGGCAACCGTCGCCCTATAGGGGCAACCGGTGTGCCGTCGGCCGATCGACTTTATAGGGCGGCAGATTACCTGGGAGCAAAAATCGAAAGCAGAACTTATGTCTTTTCATTTTTTTGATGAGTGCGACCCGGTTGTGGTTAGGGTCGGCCGACGGCCGAGGTGCACGTCGACCGTCGCCTGTGTAAATGTTGATACGATTATTTCAAACTCTATTTACGTGCGGCCAAATTGCGCCCATGGTTTGACAAAGAAAATTCTAACCGTTGTCAGGAGATGATTTTCCCTAAATTGTGGAATTGATTTCTAACACTATAATCTTGATTTTAATTGCAATTTTTTTTGTAGATATCAGATTCCAAGAGGAGCCTATCAAGTATCAATCATCTCCTATAAATAGAGGAAGATTTGAAGCACAACTATAAGAGAAAAAACTACAACACAACAAGATACACTCAAGAATACACTTGTTCTTACATTGTCTTATTTCTTGTTGTACTTTGCCTAGCTATTCACTTTCACATCCTTGAGGTCTAGGCTTTTCTTGATTACACTTGCACTCTATTGTACTATCAATTATCGAGTTGTAATCTTGAATTTTTGGGTAATCATTCAACACAAGATATCCTTGTGAGTGTTCTTGTGTAAGAACACTTGGGTGATCTAGGTGTTAGGTGTAAGAAGATTGTGGTAATCTTCTTGTTGAGGTGTTGAAGAATTTGGTATTCTTCAAGGTTGAAGATTGTGGTAATCTTCACAAGGTGCCGTTAGAGATTGTGGTAATCTTCAAGAAGAGATTGTGGTAATCTCAAAGGTGGTGTTGAAGAAGAGTGTGGTGCTCTTCAAGGTGTTGTTGTAAGTTGGTGTTGTATTAATTTGTGGTAAATTAATAAAATCTTTTTCTTTTTGAAATCCATCCCTGGATATCTTTGGGGTGGTAGAGGATTAGGCCCTAGGTGGGTTGAACCTCTATAAATCGGCGTGTGTTGTTTACATTCCGCACCTTTATTATTGTGTTTGAGCATTTGGTTCGAAAAAGAGGGCGAAATCTAAAAGATGGAGATAATCTATTCACCCCCTCTCTAGATTATCGTAGCCGCTTGGACTTACACGGGTTTTACCTTCTTTGGCTCAGTGCAATCACGAGCAAAGTGACCCGGCTTTCCACAGTTAAAGCAAATATTTTTCTTCTTCCCGCCCTTTTTACCACGTTGACGTTTCGTGGCTTTTTCACCTTGTGGGCCCAAGTTTTGGTTCTTACCACTATTCTCGTCTCCACCACTTATGCTTGTTCCAACGTTTGCCTTTGATAGGCTTACGTTGACCAAAGATGTGCGACAAAAAAGCGACTTTTTGTGCTCGCTCCGCCTCTCGACGATCGGCCCTCAAGCCTAAGATGACCGGCGACACATCGAAAAGTTTGGATTTGCTTGTTATGAGTGAGCACAAGCTTAACGTGTCCCCAAGTCCTCGCGTAGCGACCTTAGGGATGCTGACCAAAACTTGTTGTTCAAACAGTTCACTTCGGCATTTTTGAAGTTCATGAATCATATCCTTCATCACATCAAGATGATGACTCATTGTGTGTTTTGGGTCAAGCACGTCTTGGTTAAATTTAAGGGTAAGAGCCCTCAACCTCGTTGTCGGGTAGTATCGTCTACGTGAACTTCAAGCCTTCCCACAACTCCTTAGTTGTTGGATACTTTTCGAACTCACGGATCGATGGTCATGCATGCGGCTCAACATAGTATAGCGCTCTATCCCGATCTACTACCACTTATTATGCTGGCGTCAAATCGCGACGATATTGGGCATTCTGTCCATTTTCCGTCGGTTCGATTGGCATAGCCATAATAGTGGTGAGATGATCAAGGTGTTTCATATGGTGCAACACAAATTAAATTTTTCGATGCCACATGGCATAGTTTTGGCCATCAAGTTTGCCAGAGCCATAAAGGTCAGAAAAAGCTATTTGGGCATCCATCACTGTATATAATGTGCAATATGTTAGGTACTGATCTAATTTAAAGATTTCTATTCGGATTCAAATAAAATTTTATTATTGTCTTCAACTCAATGAGATCGAAAATTCACCGCCAAAGGTTAATAATCATCTCCCACCGAGTTGAAGACAATAGTAAAAAATTAAATAATCCACGAATAGAAACATTGTCCATAATAATCATGCATACAAATCGCATAAAATAATTGGGTGACATTTGATGCTCATGTTGAGATAATTTTTCGGCCTATGGTGGTGATAAACAAAACATACCCAAAAGTACATAACCCAAAAAATGGCCCTTCTAATACATCAGTCCTAAAAATAATAATAACTGAAATTACAACTTTTATGGACCTACTACAGAATTCTAGAAATTAAATAATTTGGGACTTTGTATCACCACTATATCTAAAAAATTATCTCTTAATAATAAACTAACTAGCCACATAAACATGAGCATCCAAAAATATCAAATACCCATGCACATAGAAGATTGCATAAACAAAATATTGCAATTAATATATGCATCATATTATAAAAAAAAAAAAACAGATAAAAACATTGCATAGTCAGCAACCTATTTTTGCTAAACATATGGATTGCAAAACGAAAGCAGGAAAACAAAGCCGAATAGAAAATATGCAATGCCAGCAGCAAACTTGATTAACATATTGGCACAAATTTCAATGTAAATATTGGTTCTGAGGTTAAAATCGTGTGTATCAAATAGGCACGGATTTCAATGTGAATATTGGCTCCCGTGTACATCCATACATCATCAAAATTCCATAAAACATACACACGTACAGCCTTAACATTAGAAAACAAATCTCTGGACATGGATTTCAATGCAAGATGAGTTTTTGAAATCAAAATTTTAAACTGCTATAACTATCTCGTTTCTTATCTGATTAACATGCAAAATATACCAAATTAATCCTCCTCGAGATCTACAATTTGATACTAATATTGCATATATAAAAATAAATTTTCAGATTTGAACTTTTTTTTTATTAAAAAAATTGAATCTCATTGATATGACGAATTAAACACATCAATTAGGCGAGAACGAACCCTAATGACTCTGATACCACTGTTAGCAAATAAACACATATATTTGCAAATAGCCACGCAATTAGGAATCGATGATACCTTTCAAATAGGTAGCGGAAAAAATCACCGATTCACTCCGTTGACCCTTGATCTTGATAGCTCGTCTACAAGCCTTCCAAACTGCACTCGAATATAAAATGTGTTTCACCCTGATCGATGTGAATACTACTAGAGCACCCACAATTTCTCCACACCTTAAACCCTTAGGAGAATATTGGTGATCCTTAAGGAGAGATTATATAGAACTAACTATATTGATCAAAATTGAATGACAAAATAGAGCTAATGTGATGTGCTCATTCGCATCTCTGCTTCCTGCATTCTTATGCGTATATATAGCAGAAAAATAGACATATGCATATGGGTTGCCATGAATGAAAAGAAGAATGGATACACATGCTTTAAACCCATATCATGTGATGTGGTTCACTTTTCCTTTATATGGCAACCCATTCTTCTGACACCACAGTGAACAATACGTCTTTTGTGTGAAGGGAGTAAGCCAGTTCCTCTTTTTCAAAAAGAAATCAAAGATTATTCTTATTCTTATATAATTCTCATATATGTGATACGAATCCATTTTCGTCTTTCTACATAATTAATCTTCTCATTTACTATCAATATTTTCTGGAGTTCTTCTTGAACGAGTCTATTTCTATAGAAAAATAGAACGTCTTGTGAACGTCTTTTTTAAGGTTAAGGATTTCCGGTCGAACCTATGGTTGGTCAAGGAACCTTGTGTGCATTATATTAGGTATCAAAGAATATCCATTCTGGCTTCAAAATGGACGTCTCTTTTCATGAATAAATTGAACTGTTACCTTATCACTTTTTGGCAATGGCATTTTTCACTTTGGTTTCATCCATGAAGGATTTATATAAACCAATTATCCAATCTTATATGAAGATAGATGGTGTGCACATAAACTCCAAATAGTACATGATCCAATTGATTTATAGTTTTCACTACTCATACTACAAGTTCATATAATCTCCGCTCAAGCTTTTTCCTAGATCTTTGAGGTGTCATATTTGGGTGTGTGAATAATTATGAATATTCTTTGTCTTATGAAATGAGATCATTATTCTTTATCTTATTAACATGGTATAGCCAGCACGCTGGACTACCTTAGGCCCTAGCTTAAACACATTTTTTTTCTTTGTAGCCCAACCCTTTGATTTTTTTTTTTTTTTTTTTGGTGTGCACCAAGACTAGGGAACACTCCTTGGCTACACCCCAGCTTATCAATGAATAATACATTAGATGCCACATGTATTATACTCTTTTTCCATCCGTGACACATAATAAAATGAAGAGTTCCATGTAAATATTCAGGGGTTTGAACTTTATAACAACCATGATTTAGAATAAAATGGAATTTCCATGTAATTATTATGAGCATGGTGATATTCTCAAATTTAGCGGTTTGTTTTCACACATGTTGAAATAAAATAGATAGTGTATTATCACAATAGTTAAGTCGGCTTCGATTCCATTTTCAAGCATCTCCTACCGACCTTTTCACACGCAATCATAGCGTTTTGATTTTTCTTCAATTAAAAAAATCAATTTCAAACATATGTTTTTTCACAAACAAACATATTTTTATTTCTTAGCCTTTTTTTGACTTTGAATACAATTCACTTTTCAAAAATATAATAATATTTTAAACATGTTTACAAACATAAATATATCTTCCGATATAATATACACACATATATCACTTGAATTGTAGTCAATGACACTTCATCATCTCATATGTCATATCCAACCAGACTCAACAGCTACTTTCCTTTTTAATAAAAGACTGAATAAACAAGCAATTGCACCATAATTTCTATCTTTTATGAGTGCGATTGTTAGTTTTCCAGAAAATTCTGGTATCAAGACTTTGAACCAAATTAACAATAAGTACAATGACCAACAATATTTGTGTTAAACAAAAATTAAATAAAAGAAAAGGAAAAAAAAAAAAGAAAGCAACTTAAAAGCAAAAAGGAAAAGGACAAAATCAATACATTAATAAAACCATAAGTCAGAAAAATTAAATTACATAAATGTTGCAGGTTCATTTAGGGCCCAATAATAATTCATCCTGTTAAGCCCACGAAACAAGGGCCCAGTGATCAACTCAGTGAACTTACCTAAAATCTCCGATTCTCGGCCCGCATAAGACACTGCAAATCGTCAATCCCAATCTCGGAGCACGTAAAAACCAACCTGTCCGCTATCATTTCCTCACGCGCAACCACATTCCTGACGCTCCACCAACTACACCCGCCGCTGCCGATCAAGTCGCACGCCACCACCTCCTCCACGTCCCATGTATTGTTATACACGTAAACCGTATTCCCCGCCACCCGAATATTTAAGGAACAATATCCAAAGCTTTCACTCCTCAACTTCTCTACACACTCCATAGGCATTTCTCCGATTTCTTCACATTCAAAATCTTCTCCCCCAATTCTCCAAATCTTCACGCTTTCAACATTTCGAATTCGGCACAGTCCGACTAAGATCAGGCTATTTTTTGTGTATCCGATATTGTAACTGCTAACGGGTTGACCCGGACTCAAATGTAAAGGATCGGACCAGGATTTGGTTTCCGGGTCAAACCAGTGGGTCACCCCGGATTCCTTATCGGTAACGATGAGTTTCTCATCTGTGGCGGCGATTGAAAGCCACGGCGAAGCCGACGATTCTCTTAAAATCCCCGGCATTGAATCGCAAGTATGCCACACGCGCGTATTCAAATTGTAAATCTCAACCGCCAAGGGATCGTCCTCGAAATCGCATCCGCCACCAGCAATTACGACGGAATCCCCCACCCGGGCGACGATTGGGTCCCTGCGCCACACGAGGGGAGGGTCCACGTGGTGCCAATCGAAGTTCAGGGGATCGAAGGAGAAGGAAAATCGGAAAGGGGAGAGCATGTAGACGAAATTGGAGTGGGATGATTTTAGGTCGGAAATGTACGGAATCGGCGGCCGAGATACTTTGATCCAGACGTCGGACCGTGGATCGTAGGCGTGCGTCGTGGTGGCGTATGGAAGGCGCGTGGCTTGCGTGTGGAGGATCAGCCATGGCCGCGGCTTGTTGTGGTGGCGGAGGGAGGAGGAAACGGCGTCGTACCATGACTTGGAGACGTGGGAGGCGGAGACCAAGTCGATGAGGGGCACGTGGGAGAAGACGGTCTCCAACACGTCGCCATGAAATTCCACTCCTTCTTCTTCCAGCGCCATCTGTTGATCTACGATTGCTGCCATTTCAGAAAATGCTGAACTAAGTTTACGGTCGAATTTTTTTTTCAAAAAACTATCTATAGGTTATGCAATTTGTGGAATTGAGAGAGTGAATTTGTTTAGCTATTTAAAGTTGAGGGATGGATGTGATGTCAATGGCGGATTAATTTAATATGGTTTAAACTTTGTTTATAGTTCAATAAGTTTATTTAAGAACTGACTTGAAAGTTGAAACATGTTGTATTACGTATTATAATTATTTGAATAATATTTGGTAAATAATATTTCCCGGACGCTATTTGTATCCGTACTTTCTATAAATACTCTAGTTGAAACATGTGTCGATGGATCTGAATTACATGCATTTAAGATATACATTGACAATGAACACAAAAAGATACAAAACAAATATACAAATAAAACACTTCAGATCAAGACATTTGAAATTACAAATTTTGAAATACTTCTTTGTACACAACATTTATTGTCTCATCGCCACAAATTAATATTTTCAAAAAAATTTCTAGTGTAAAAAAATTATTTTTTTAAAAATGATTGGTGACTCTAAAACAATTGAACATTAATATTGAAACCATGATCAAAAAAACATACATTCTTTCAAATAAAGCCCGACGTTAGATAGCGATTGTCCTGGGCTTTATAGTCATAGCGCACGAAACGATCAAAGGAAACTGTCTCCTCTGAAACTTGAAAGGTATTCTGAGGTCGGATGGAGTTAGTGTGATTCGTGGAATCAACACCTTAGGACCCGCATCTGCGCCAGTTAGAATCTTAGATTCAAGTACATGCTTCCCAAGCCTCGTGATAACCAATTTTTTACCGTTACACAATCCAATTGAATGGTCTATGTTCCTCAATAGCATAACAGGAGTCCCCACCTTCAAATGTAATTCATGATTAGGAACGCC
Organism: Rehmannia glutinosa; assembly: GCA_016081115.2. NCBI lineage: Eukaryota > Viridiplantae > Streptophyta > Magnoliopsida > Lamiales > Orobanchaceae > Rehmannia > Rehmannia glutinosa. Next base: position 1,733,429 of record JABTTQ020003391.1, on the reverse strand, counting down.
AAAATATTTTATTCCGTTTAGAAATTCCGGCGTGTGCAGATCATGTAAGAAATCTACATTGGCATCCGATTTGCATGTGCTGTATCAGAACTCAAAAACGTATGGCCCTCTTCCGAGTTCAAAGCAGTCATATATTGATTAATGGACTCGACAACATCAAGGGTAGGTGCCAGAATTGCTCTTTCCTTCAAGTAACTCGGATTATCTGTGGCATCTCTAAACATTGGGTACGTATCTTCAACAATAGTTTTAATTGGATCATCAGAGGCTTCGAGCAAAATATCTTCAGGAATATCAATAGTGGCGCAACCATCTTTTTCTTCTCCAATCGTGTCATCTCCAATACTTGCTATCCATTCCGAAAACTTAACCAAATCAGCATAATCATCAGATTGGCCTAGACTTTGAAGACGCATATTCTTAGTTAGCCTAAGAACGGTACAATCCTTCCAAAAATATGATGCATTTATCGTGGCATTGACAATATCTTGTCGACTTCCCTTCGGTACAACAGGCAATATCTGTCTAAAGTCTCCACCAAACACAACTATTTTCCCTCCAAATGGGATATCATGATTATCTGGGTTCTCCAGCTGCATAATATCTCGTAATGTTGTGTCAACTAACTCAAAACAGTACTTGTTCATCATTGGGACTTCATTCCAGATTATGAGTTTACAACGAACAATCAATTCGGCAAGCGGACTCTCTTGACGGATATTGCAAGTTGATTCTTCATTTGGATTCAAGGGAATAACAAATCGAGAATGTGTCGTCCTTCCACCAGGCAAGAGAAGAGATGCTATACCACTCGATGCCACGTTCAACACAATATTTCCTTGAGATCTCAAACCAGAAGATAAAGCCCTCCACAAAAATATCTTACCCGTACCGCCGTAACCATATACAAAGAACACACCACCTTCATTGGATTCTACAACACGGATTATTTTTGAATACACGTGGTGTTGTTCATCAGTCATTTTTGAAAGAAGTTTGGTGTGTTCAACAGCCAAAACCTTACGATCATATCTCAACTCGTCGTATATCAGTCTATTCTGATTGTTCTCAATACTGTCATAATCCGGAAATGGCATCGAATTAAATTCACGTAGACTTCTGTCGTGACTCCGCAATAATTTTTCGATTTCTGCCAGCGCCAGATTCTTGATTTCATTCTAACTCAAGGTAAGCTTTATAAAATAAGAACAAACAAATGAAGACTGATTATTAAGGTAGGTCATAATAAATAAATATTATTTAGGAATAAATATATATATAACAAATATATTTAAATTATAATAATATAGCTTGTATTGATGTAATTACCTTCATGTTGGAGAAGCAATCGTTGTTTATATAGAATATCATCCGAAATATATCCCCAACATTTATCCCACACTATATCCGGCATGCTCAAAGAATCTGATGACAACAATGATGCAAATAAACTTTTGAGAGTATCTGCAGATGCCCAGTGACTCGCTTCGGCGATGCCATCAATATACTCCTTATCATCTTCTAACAAACCCAAAGCATAGCAAGCTTCGCGAAAAGAAGAGTGTTGAACACCATCGATCTTCTTGAAATCATCGTGGCACGTAGCACCACGAACAAACATTGATAAGACACCTCAAATAATACATATCACCAGCACCGGGAGGAACGTAAAAGACCCGACCTATAGATTTGCCACATTGTCTAGGCACCCACTTTCTAATTTTTGGTTTCCATATAAATTTCGTGGGAGCTTCAGCATAATTTAGCTCTCTGGCTTCAGGATATATTTTGTTTGCTTCCATCCATGCCAAAAACATGCTTTCCTTAACACTATTCCTCTTAACAAAATCATCTATTCGTTCATAATCATGAAAAATAATGCTCCGTTCATCCTCAAGATGAAAACTCAGACACTCCGCATGAGGGTATTTATATTGTAGTTCAAAGCCCAACAATCTCCATGTTGCCTCGCATGACGAAACATATCTACAATCATAGTACATGCTGACTTCATCAACCATTTTCCCTAACTCTTCATCACCACTACTCTGGTAGAAGGATGCAGTTACACGATCATGTCCCTTATTTACATATTTGAATAAATACTTAATCGACCTTGATTGATTACACCATTCCACATTAATGTGAGCCCCGTACTTTAATAACAATCGATGATTATGTGGAACAACAAATCTGTTGTCAAGTGGGACACCATTTTTCTCAATAATTCTCCCATTGTCTCTACGTTTATAACGTGGATAACCTTCTTCATCAATAGTCGTAGCATCAACAAATTTCTTTGGGAAATGTTTGGTGCAACGACCACACCATACAGGGAGAGATGTTTCTAACATCACCACATGGGCCATGTATCATAAAGTCTCTGACTGCGCCATAATAACAGGGATCTGCAGCTTCATCGGTTATCTCGGCCGATATGACTCGATCAATATCATTTGGAGTTGGATATTATCCTCTTTGGCCATAAAGAGCAAAATATGAGCATGAGGCAGACCACGTTTCTGAAATTCTATCGTGTATATAACTGCAATGACAAAAAATTAGAATTAATAAAAAAACATATATGAATTGAAAATATTTAAACCATAGTTAATAATATGTAGAGAACAATTACTAAAAAATATTAATAACCTGCTATTATTTTCCCAAAAACTTCATTTTGGCAAAGATCTTTGATCAAAGCATCCAACTTTACTTTAAAGATTCTACAAACTATATCAGGTCGATCCTCGGCATTTAGATTCTTATTCTCGAGAAAGCGAACAATCTCTGGCCATTTTGGATTAGAAGTGAATGTTATAAACAAATCAGGATAACCCGCCCAACGACAAATAGCCATTGCATCTTGATAGTTTTGTATCATGAAACGTACACCTCCTGTAAAACTCGAAGGTAATATAACAGGTTTTCCCTGAGTGCTGGGACTGATGTCTCCATTCAATACAACATCAGTCAGACCCTTATATATATCGCAACGCAAATTACTCTGATGTAAACAGATATATTTCAATCTAGCCGATTCTACCATCGTATAAGCATCAACAATAAATTGCTGAAATAATCGATGCGACAACAAAATAGTAGCAGGTTCTTGTAATCTATCGTGCAATCGATACGCAAAGAATTCTCGAACACTAATCGTCTTTCTTCCATATTGGCTTGTTTTATTGAGATCCGAAAACGGTATGTCTTCCCTAAATCCATCTTTACCATATGGTAATAGCAGAGGATATTGCAATGCCAAATAGGAAGCGTTCAATTCATTTACGCGTTTCAAATGGCCTGATTTTGTTTCAACCAATATATCCCTTTCTCCTAAAGCTTGATCAAAATCACCAACAATCTATGCATCAACTTCTGAACTCGATGGCAGATTGTATCTCCTTGCATCTGTATTTCTTTTACCGATTAGACGCAATCTAACATCGGAATGTGTGGATTGTTGGATTTTTTCTTTTGCCATCCTGAAAGTCTTCACCAATACATTATTTTCATCTAGCATTTTTTTAATTTCATTTACTATATCTCCGTGCAAATTATTATGTTCAGTGCCTTGCCTATAAAAAAAATCAATGATTAAATAAATTAAATTTTATCCAAATCGAAACATTAAAAAAATAATAAATAGTTATAAATTAAGAATTACGGAAAACAAACCTGACACAATTCAATCTGTTTGATATTTCATTCTCCGTATCATATATGTAATTTGTGTGAATTTCAGAATCGAACCATCCGACGGCAACAAACTCCATTAGATGATAATTTTGGCCATGCATCCTAAAAATTGGAGGACCTTGACCTTTATTTATGTTAGTGTCGATTTTTCCTCCCATTGAAGTGAAACAAAACATATTGTTATATGATCGTATATTCTCTTGAAAGTGTTTTCTCTTGTCACTATCTCGGAATAATAAATCTTGAAGCACCACAGGTGGTGGTTTGATTGCTGGCAGTTGAATAATTCCATGACAACAACACAAAGAGTATTGTGGATTTTTGGATTTTGTATACGATCGTAACCTTTCTTCGTACCAAAATAATGCCCCACAAAACTGACATGTGTATGTTGCATCACCGACATCCCAATACTCTGTAATTAAATTATTAAATTTTATTTTATATAGAGTAATATAATTCAATTGAAATTAATAATTTCAATCCCGTTAAACTCACCATTACTTGTGGATGTCACTGTCTCAAGTAATTGAGATTGAGTCACACCAGTCATAATAATATTACATATATTTGATTCACTCATCATAGTTTCACTATCATCATCAATGGTGAGATCAATTATCATTGTTGTAGTAGAACTTGTCTTCGAAGATACCACCGATCCATAACCAAATCCACTACTAACACTATGAATATTTTTCTGAGACTTGATTCTTGTGTAAGAAACTGCATTTATGAAAAAGCCAATCAATTGTATTAATAAAAAATTAAATTTAAAAGAAATACTTATTTATAATTTAAAAAAAGTAACATACCAGTTGTGATGTCACTGAGCGGGGTGTTTGAAAATGGATAAAGAATACTGCTGTGAGTAACTTGCAAATCATTTTTCTGAGACGGATTCGAACATGCACCTTGTATTATTCGATTTTCTGCAAAATGTATAATAATTAACATCTAATTAAAAAACAATTCTATAATAAATAATAAATTTTCTGAAAAACGTATATTAATAAATGAACAATAATAAAAATATTTCTATAATGAATAATAAATAAGTTTAAAATAAATTTAAACACTGCAAAAAAATAGGTGGCATAACTAAATAAATTTTAAAAATATTTATTGTGATTTTATAGAGTTAATCAAATATTGTTCTAAAATATAGTTTAATCGTAAAATAAATTACATATTATGATCCACTAAAATACATAATTAAAAAATTTATTTACGATTTCAGAAAAATTAAATATTTTTAAGTTTATATATGTTTAATTAATAGAATATATATTTCAAATAAGTTGCAAATATTTTAAACAAAAGTGTTTCTAAGTCAAAATGTAATATATACCAATAAAAAGAAATTGGGTTCTTTTTTCTGAGCCCATTAAAAATTAAAGCTCCTATATGAAAACAAAATTAAACAAAATCCACATACATAACCCAGCCCATTTCGGAAGCTTCCAGAACACATTTCCCACTCTCAATGGCTGAGATTAGATTAAGTCTAATCAACGGTGGAGATCAATCCACTCAAAACATAAGAATACATTTCTAGGGTTTTCTCCCCATTTTCGGCCGCTCCTTCTCTCTTGCAAAATCAAAATCATCGCTCGATTTTCCGTCATTGTTTCATAGACTATAATTTAGATAAAATATCGCACAAATCTTATTCTATTGTTTTGGATTTTCGTCACTTTTCACTGAAATGCAAAATCCACACCTTATATTTCATCGGTTGCGGTCGGGAAAAACAACCGTTATGGGTGAAAATCCGAGAATTGAAAGACAGCTTCTCAAACATACAGATCAGTCGAAGCTTCAATACCCATTTGGATTTACTCATATTGACATCTTTGATCAAAGAGAACATTGGTGCCATTATTTCTGCACACGTTATGTACTCGAAATATATGCTTGGGAGAAATTAAATTTGGGAAGATTCGAAAGCCGAAAGTAGTGAAGACGATTGCAATGATGACTCAATTTATAGAATTTCGGTACTGATTTTTTTATAGGAAATTATCTATTATGATACAACCCATATTAATATTTACATATTTATGATATGTATCTTATTCTAAATACGGTAATCGATGATTAGATTTTTCAGATTCGGTACTAATTTTCGTATACAGCTGTACAACGTGATGAATTTTTTGATTTCGTCAACAGTTTTTTAGGACATTAAAATCTTAATTATATTATTTTGATCATGCCAATTAATCCCTTCCATAAACAACTCAATTCCATTAATTCCATAAACAACTGAATTCCAAAAATAATTAGTCAATAGTTCCATAAATAATACAATTGTAGTCAAAGTTTACACAATTAATTAAATTGTAATCTGTGTAATTATTTTCAGCATAATTAACGTAAGATTATCGAATTTAGCCAAATTAATAGATTGAAATCGTTTATGCTTCTAGAACACATCAAAAAAATTATTGATAAAAACATGTTTACTATTTTTAGGAGGCACATTTAGGCGGGAAAAAATCAATCTACTATTTATAAGTGGCTTGCTGATTATATATATATAGATATGCTCTCACCCTATTTTACAAACACAACTAATTACTTAATACACCATCTCTATATTAATACGACTGTGCCATCTTTTTTAATGAAAATATGGATGACACGATGACCATTTTTTCTTTCAAAAAATGGGTGACATGATAGTGAATTTAGTGAAAAGCACGATAGTGAAAAAACTAAACAAAAAAAAAAAAAAAATTACCTCTTGAGTCACAAGGAAGAAGAATATAAGTTTGAAAAAAGATAGAGTACATTTAGAGATTTAGTTGGTGTATTTAGAATTTTTTTTATAATAGTAAGGGTATTATAGTCATTTTAAGTCATGACAATTTTATAAATATTGGGAGGAGGTGTACTTATAAAAAATGGGATGAAAATAGTGCCTCCATAATTTTTTTTAAATCATAAATAATATTTATTTTAATAAATATTTATAATATTTTATTTTCGCCTCCCTCCTTTTTAGGGAGGTCATGTCTTGGGTTTGTGCAACTCCAAAAAAAAAAAAAACAGAACAATCATTCAAAATTCGTTTATGTGTAATCAGGGTCGGCCCTGACTTTTCAGGGGCCCTTGGCGATAAGAGAAAAAGAGGCCCCTATAAAAAAATACAATAAAAACTTTTCGCTCCAACAATAAACATCTTTTTCATCATCTAGAATAAGAATATTCAGTGCAACACACCTACAAAGACAAAAAAAAAAAAGTATTTAAAAAAATTGGATCTTCTAGCATTTTGAGAAGCAAAATCATTAATAAGATCATCAAAATCAAGATTTTCCAACACTTATTTTCAATACATAAAATTGCTAACACATTTAATCTTCCTTGACACATAGTTGATAGCAAGTGTTATTTTATCAATTTTAGTTTTGAAAAACTTCTCTCAGCTGATGCTACAATAACTGGTATATTTAACAAAACTCTATAAGCAATGAAAGTATTTGGAAAATAATCCAACGCTTTTATAATTTCATGTGTTGCTAAAAGATTCAGTTTCACTCTTAGTTTTAGCATCTTCACTAACTCTTGATAATTCAAATAAAACTTATGTTATCTCATTAGATTGAGTTATTATAGTTGTGATACTATTAACACGACTTTCTCATCTTGTTGTTGATATTTAATGTCACGTGATGAACATTATCTTAAAGAAAATGCTTATTTGGTATTTTTTAATTTTTTGGGGCCCTTATAAATAAATTTTTAAACATGTATACCTATATAAAGGCCTATGTAACATTGGGGCCCCTCAAAACCGGGGCCCTAGGTAGGGGTGGCCAAATAGAACCGAAACTGGGTTCTAAATTGGAACCGGAACCATGGTCAACGGTTCCTAAACCGTAATCGTGGTCAACGGTTCCAAAATCGGAATCGGAACCGTGTAGGCCAGTTTTGGTTCTGGCTCCTACGTCTCAAAAACCGTGGAACCGGCGGTTTTAACCGTCGATGCAACCGTAATGGAACTGTGATGAAACCCTTTTTTTAAGGTTAAAACCAACAATTTTGTTTTGGTAATACATGCTAGAAGAAATGTTAAATGTTTATTATGATGTTTTATTTTCGCAACTACATGAGACACGTTTTAGACCAAATGTTATAAGCGAACTACGTGAAATTTGATTCTTCTACACTCCAATAGTATATATAGATAGTTTAATATTATTATTAATATTAAGTATAAAACTTTATTGAATATTAAGTCCAAGTATTTTTCTTTATTTTCCTTCTTTTTTCAACTGAAATTGATAAACTATTTTAAGAAATGAAAAATTATCAAAAGATAAACAAACGGTTCCGGTTAAAACCGGAACCGAAACCGTGGAGGAACCGGGTTTCGAAACGAACCGGAACCGTGAGGCAACGGTTCCGGTTCCTCCAAAATGAAAATCCGGAACCGGGGTTCCAAGAACCGTGGCCACCCCTAGTCCTAGGCGGTCACCCTCGGTGACTACCCTCAGGGCCGACCGTGTATGTAATAATGAAATATCATTTAAATAGAAAAATTCTAATAATTTTTGAATACACTGATTACTATATAAATAGTTATACTTAATAATTTACTTATAGCAATGTTATAATTATAATTTAAATAATTAAGTATTTAAAAAATAATTGTTGCATAATTTAAACAAGGACAAACATAATTCATATACAACTAATATAAAAATAACTCTTATTTTTGCTTCTACCAACTATTCTATATTCGTAATTCATCGTAAGTCTGTGAATTCATCTATTAATCATTTTCTTATTTTGTTTGCCAATATTTTCCGTTTTAACCTTTAAAAAACTTATAATGTACTCGTAGTATCAAATGTGGAACTTTTTTTTAAAGGCAGATTCATAACACGTCATATTTATTGATGATTACAATTTATGACGGGCAAAATAGGCAGGAAATCAAGAAGAATGGAGTCATTTAATACCTTTAGAATAATAATATAGAAAAATATATTTTTTTTTTGATTTTTCAACTTTTATCTAAACGTGAGTGTAAGGACTAATAAACTATATATTAATATCACTACTGAATGATATATTGAATTTTTCATCAATACCTTTTTTTATTGTCGAAATGATATTTTTTCTAAATCGTGGGAAGAGTAATCTTCGAATGCCGAATTTGACGAGTCCCAATGAATCAACCAAAACAAGGACTAACTTCAAGTACCCAACACGTGAATAGAACACGCCTAGTTGGCGTATAGGAATTGTCACCATTTACTAATTACTATTATTCAAGAAAATTAAAAGAAAAACGTTATATTACCAACATATATTCGTGCTTAATTTATTTTATGGATAAGGTAACGTTCTTGAACTGGGGTACACTTACAATAACACAAGTCCATGTGATGATGTACACATTTGTTGCAAAGTGTCACTTTTGGATTTTAATGTATCTATCTTTAATTTAGGTCAATTATTTTTTTTTAATTTGGTCTAGTGATAGTGATGAGGGTAAAATCTTATTTCCCCCTTTTAAATATATAAAAATCTATTTAATTTATTTTAATTAATTATTAGCTCATAAAAATAATATTGCGTCAAATCAATAAAAAGACCCACGAGACCGAGTTCATCAAATCAAGCCCACAAACTCAATTCATATCATCAGATCCAAAAGACCCAACTCATTAGGCTCTCGAGGCCCAACTTATTACACCAGACTCATGCGGTCCACAGTCCCAAGAATAAATAGTCCCTCCCTAATAATTTTTCACTACACACAATTTAATTATTGAATTCATTTATGCTCTATATATTTCTCCTACACATTGTTGACTTAAGCATCAGAGGGGCTTCCCCGAGACAACTCGGGTCCTTCTAGCCCCATTTGCTTGTTGTGGGTCGGTTCCTTCCACGTGAATTAGACATTAAACCTGAAATATATACCTTAATTAACTCGGACTACCTTGACTTGGAGTGAGCTGTCCGGATTTTAGCAGTATCAGATAGATTTATGATGTCATAATTTATCAGATTGATGTTTTTATCAACTAACTACTTAATCCAATAAAATTTAGAAAAACTTTAACCAAAAATCAGAAAAGAAAAACACGAGACGAAAGATCCAGTGCAATTAACAATTCACAAAATTTGTTGCTATTTGACTAGCATGTTTCCCTCATTTTAATCTTCTTTACACTTCCCTATTCTTTTCAAATTATAAAGTTATCTTACTCGTGCCTAAAAATCCGTAATGGCAACTGCTATACTAATGCAGTCTTCAAAGTTAGGTCGGATTCTAGCTAGAAAAATTGAAATAAATAAAAAATAGGCCCTCGTTTTTTATTTTCAAATCATGCGAAATATAAATAAAGTTAGGTGATCTTCACTTCAGCCAAGATTTTTCAAGATATATTCAGATGCATCCTATCTTTGACTCAGTTTCAAGAAAAACTTGTTTTAACAATAGCTTGGAGTTGTTAAACTGTATATACTTATTAATTATTATTCAACCATTAGGCATTGCGGATATACTATACAAACCATATACTGTATTATATTGTGTTTGTATAGGAGAATTTTTGAGCTAAAAGTTTCAAATTCATATAATAAACTTATTACACTTGTTTGATTAGTATTTTATATGAGTTACCTTTATTCTTTAATTTGTTCCTATTTTTTATTTGTAAGAGCTTTATCTACGCAATTCTGTAGTTCCCAACTTAGATGGTGTTTAACGGCATTTATAAGCTCTTTAAAGCATCTTATGAGTTGTTTAATAGTTTATGAACTCCAAAAAAAGTTTTTGAATTGAGAGTTTATACTTTTTTTTAAAAAAAGTAAGGAAATAGTAACTTTTTTTTTCATTTCAAAATAAAGTCTTATATTAATAAACACCTTTAATTTTGATATATATATATATATATATGTATATATAGAACCGCTTCTCAAAATAGTAACCAAAAATTTTCCCACCCATTTCATATTGCTATGAAAAGCAATAAAAATTTGGAATAAAAAAAAGGTAAAAAAATATTTGGGATTTCATGGAATCCAAATCTATATTACTGCATTAATTAGTTTTCCAAATCTGTGTGTTTACTGAATTAATTATTATATTTGTTTTTTTCTTTTCTTTCTAAAATTTAATATTATTTTCATTTTTGATCCATTTTTGAAGTATAATATATTAAATTAATTAACTTTTTACGATCTTCAATTTGACACACATATTGCATATATAAAATAAAAAATAAATATAATAAATAAAAATAAAAGATAAATATACTCAAAATTTTATTTTTCTAATACGTTTTAAAAATTATCCATTCAGGCTATTGGATATCAATTTATATATTCATGTCTTTTGGTTATTTGTGAAACACATAGTTGTTGCGCTTCACCCATTTCTTCATAATTATATAATTATATTTAAGTTGATTATAATTCAATTAAAAAACACTAATTTTAATTGGATAAAATACCTTAAAATATGTATACAAATATTATATATTACATATCCATACACAACATTGTATACATTTATGTAAGAAGAAATCAAATCTATATATATATATATATATGCATATAAGGAGAGGAGAAGAGAATAGTCTAGGAATAGTAAAAAAAAATATCGCCTATTTCACCTTTCTAAATATGAAAAAATACAGAATTTTTGTTAAAAAGGATTAAATAATAGAAATAATAATTTAATCTCTCACTCTCTCTCTCTCTCTGTATATATATATATATATATATATATATATAGTATGTTGAATTTTTCCTACCCATTTGCAGTTATTATAAAAAATAATAAAAATATGTTTAAAAAAAGTAATAAATATTTGATATTTTATTATTTTTGGTAGTCAACTTTATTTAAATCATCACATTTTAAAATGATATAAAAAATATAATTATGTAAAATAAGCTTTCCAAATATCTGTATGTAATGCATTAATTATTATATTTATAATTTTTTTCTTTCAAAAAAGTAATATTTTTTTATTTTTGATCTGTTTATTACGTATAATATATCAAATTAATCATTTTTGACGATCTTTGGTTTGATACACATATTGCATATATTTAATAAAAAAACATAATAAATAAAATATAATAAATATTTACTCATTTTATTTTTTAATGAATTTTAAAAATTATGCATTCAGGCTATTAAACATCAATTTGTATTTGCCTATTTGGTTATTTAGGATATATATAGTTGTTATTTGAGATAGGCCCATTTCTTTATAATTATATATAATTATATTTAAGTTTATTAAATTCAATTAAAAAAGTACTTATTCTAATTGAAGAAAATATCTTGAAATATGTATCTAAATTTTATATATCACATATATCTATACATAACATTATATATTTATGTAAGAAGAAAATTAAGATTCATTTAATAGGAAGTTATATTCGTAATAGTATATTTTATATATAATTTTTTATCTATTAATGTACTTTTTATATTAATAGAAATTAATTTTTATATTTATCAATGTAATTTGATATCCAAGTTTCAAAGTTGTATTTGGAACTAGATATGAATTTGTTTGTTTGATATTTTTCTATATGTGTATGTACATTTTTTTTTGAAATATTTTATTTTCGCTTAAAAATACGTCGCTAAATATAAAACATGATTTTTGTTTAATTTCTTTAATAATTTTGACAATTGTTCAACTTTCTAAACCCCAAAAATATCAAAATCTGAAATAACTTTATTATACTGAAATTATAATTTATTAACTATTCGACATTTGGGTAGTATAAAAAATCAACAATGGACAGTAATTAATTTTTTTTCAAACTTTTACTTTCTTATAGATAAACATGTTCTATAAATAGATACAATTCATATTCACTCAACCAACATTTCGTATTTTTTATAGTTTATAATATTTCTTTTATTGTTTAAATGATATTTTAATTAATTTTGAAATTTTAAACTTTTTGCAATCACTATTTTTTAAAAACAGAGATAACATAACTCCAAATTTGTAAAATAAAAATGAATCCAGTAAAATTGTAAAGAATCTTGGGTTTAATTTTTAGAATTAAATAAATTAATAAAAAGAATTAATTAATAATAGATATATTAAATATATATATTTGGGGAATGAAGATAGGAATGGAGGACAACCATTTTATCTAATCGAAATGAGAAGGGAGACGGGGATATAAATATCATCCCTGTCTCATTCCCAGTTCTAGAGAAGCGGGAAATCCCTATCCCCGAATTAACTAGGGGATTTTCCGTCCCATTCTATTTGGTTACCAACGGGGATGGTTTCCCATGGGGATATTGTCATCTAGGGATGACAACGGGGCGGGTTTGGCCAAACCCAGGACCCACCCCACCCCACTTCAAAACCCGTCGGGTAGACGGGCCAATATTTTTTTTTAGCAATAATTTATTTTTTTGTATTTGTGCCCAAATTTTCAAAAGCAATCCAATGTCAATAGGTCAAAAAAATTAAATGTAATTATGCAACTTATTATAACTACGTTTTACAACTATATTTAGCTACTATTTGGATTTGTTTTTTCCAAGAAAAACAAAAACTACTATTAGGATCTTGTAATAGCACTTAACTAATACTCAAAATAAATATTCAAAATGCAATATTACTAGATGTTATAATGGTAAAGTATCAATACAACACTCAAATTTAAAAGTAAATAATGCAAAAATATCTAAATACGTATTCAAAAATATAATAAAAACTAATATGGGGGGTGGGTCCGAGGTGGGTCCTATTGGACCTGGGACCCGCCGCGGACCCTGTGGGGTTTGAAGTTTTGGACCCGTGACCCGCCTCGGAACCCATTTAACCAGGTCTAGACCCGCCCCGACGGGACAGGTTTTAACCCTTCCCATTGCCATCCCTATTGTCATACCTAAATAAAGGAAATATAATTCATAAAACTGTTAGAAAAATGTACATGTTCATGGATACATACCTTTGCATCGCATGGTAAAAAACTAGTTTTGATTATAAGACTGTCATTACTAAACTCAATCATTTTATTTTATTCAAGCCATTCGACAACATATTCTTAAAATGAGATGTATATGCTTATAATAAGATATTTTAGTTAAGTTTACCTAATCACAACATATCAACCAAAAAGCAACGTTTTACTTTCATGTACTTTTGGGTCGGGACGTTGAATTTTCTAGGAGAAAATACCGACGAACATTTTAAATGACACTTGTCTCAATCTTATGCATTCCATATGATCACCATTGTATAAATATCTTAAAACCATTTCATCATACAATATTAATTGATGGGGATATATTCAAGCCAGCACGTTCTCTTATTGTAGGTTAATTCCTGAATCCAAAAGATATTAAAACCATTTCAACCCATATATTCTCAGTATTCGTATTTCAACCAAACATATTCTCTATTTCACACAAAAATCAATACAACCACAATATCTCAATGAAAATAATAAAAATGGAAAATTTCAATGAAATGGAAATCAATACAACCACAATATCCCGTTAAGGTACTTCCCACAAGTATTACTAATTCCCCAGTCAATATTCAATTACCATGGATCATATAGAATTATCTGATAATTATTTTGAGGTAGCTTTCGATCATTATGATGTATTAAATAAAAATATTCAACATTAAAGTTATTTAGATTTTTTAGTTCTAAATCCTTCCTCAAATCAACTCATTCAATAAAAAAACATTAAGTTTAATCAATTTACAACTGAGCAAGGTTTTATTTTATGATGTCACTCAACGAAAGAGCCCCTCAGAGACAAAAATAGACCATGCATCCAAATGGGAATGGAGAAAGTGATACTCCTTTTGAATTGGAAATTGACAACCACACAACAAAATATCTGTATCCGTACAGTTTACATCAAACGAGCTGTGATAAACTGGTGGAATTTAATTTTTTCAGGATAAGATGAAAATCGAAGCCACATAAATTTCATGGATGAAAAATCTTATGAATTAAATGATGTAGACTTATCCAAAAATCATTTTAGATCTTTATTTTTGTTATTGTTTTTATTTTTATTTTTGGTGGTTCTTGATTGGTAGCTCATAGGCTCATAGCTCTATGTGGATGATTGGAAATTTTGTGTAATTAATGTTGGAAATTGGTTTGAGAAGTAATGGTTTGATACCTAATTTTGATCAATTTTTTTAGTGACTAATTATTTAATTTCGGAGGAATTAAATATTAAATTAATATTCTACGTTTCGAGTAGATGAGTGTGGTATATTTAACTTCTCAAAACCATTTTGTGGTGAGTGAGAAATTAAAATCCACAAGCTAGTCACTTGGAAATGGGATAATGGATGATGGGAAGGTGAAAAGACACCGTTCCACATGAGAATAAAATGTTAATTTTATTCAATATATAAGTAAGTGGGTGTGTAAGAGTGTGCAAGATGAAATAACTATACACATGTAAAGTGTGGTGGGCAAGGCCACACACGCGCGCGGGCGTGGGCTGAGTCCGTGTCCGTTTGCACATAAAACATTTGTTCCGTTTGCACAGAAAATATTTATTTTTTATTTTTTAAAGAATAAAAGCAAATAAGTTGCAACTTAAAAGCTGAAACTGCAACTTTTAAAATGAAACAACACCACTCTGCCCACTACTTGGAAGTTACAGCATAGTGACCATTGAAGGAGTGCCCACTACCTGGAGGTTACAACCCATTATCTTGAAGTTACTGCCCTGCAGTAAAGAGACCCCAAGGCATGGATGGAAGTCCTATATATAGGAACATTGTTGTTGTTCAGATTACACCTTCATACACATTTTTACATTCTTGTACTTGCATAAAGTGTACTCAGTTTTTCATATTCCAGTTCGAAAGGTGCCTTGAAATTTGTAGTGCTGATATTTCAAGGACGAAGCTATTGTATCTTTGGGGATAACACGTCTGTTCCGTCAGCACTATACGGGACGTGCTTATCTTGCGGATAGAGTTTTTACTCGCCTCAACTTTTCTGCAATTTTCTATTCTCTGTAATAGATAGGTTCTCTTTGTAATTCAGTACAGAAATAAACACCAAAATTTCAATAACGCAAGATGGTGGTTGGCAGGTTTCTAGATTTCAAGATGGTGGATTCTAGAACTGTCATGGATCAAGCTCAAGAATTGCAGTTAATTATGCACGATATTCGTGCAGAAGGAATGCAATTGGATGAAGCTTTCCAAGTGGCATGCATGATTGAAAAATTGCCACCTGGATGGAAGGACTTCAAAAATTATTTGAAGCACAAACGGAAAGAAATAAATCTTGAAGAGCTAATTATGCATTTACGAATTGAGGAAGGTAATCGCAAATTAGATTCAAGGTTTGAAAAGGGTGCTGTTGATGCAAAGGAGAATTTGCTAGAACATGGCAGTTCTAGTAACATCAGCAAAAGGAAACGTGACAATAACAACAACTACAAGGGATAGAAGCCTGCAAACAAAAAACCATTTAGAGGAAATTGTCACAATTGTGGTAAGCCCAACCACATGGCTAAGGACTGTCTGCTTCCTAAAAACCCAAAATATAGACATCCTAATGCTAATGTGGTTGAGCACAGTGGTATGATCCAAGAGCTGACTGATATGGATCTATCTGCAGTGGTTTTTGAGGCAAACCTTGTGGATAATCCAAGAGAGTGGTATATTGACACGGGGGCCACTCGACATGTCTATTCTAACAAGGATGCGTTCTCTACCTACAACCCTTGTACAGGTAGAAAACTTAATATAGGTAATTCTTCCTCTTCTGATGTTGCAGGTTTTGGCAACGTGGTTCTGAAGCTCACTTCTGGAAAAGAGCTGCTTCTGAAGGATGTTCTTCATGTCCCAGAAATCCGGAAGAATATAGTGTCAGGATCTCTTCTTGTAAACCATGGTTTCAGACTGATGTTTGAGTGTGAAAAGTTTATTTTAACTAAGTTTGGACAGTTCTTAGGAAAAGGTTATCTGTATAATGGACTGTTCAAAATGAATGTAATGGCAGTTCGCCGTGTAACCAATTTAAGCAGCAATAAAATTGAGCCTACTTCTGTTTATATGCTTGAGTATTCTGATTGTGGAATGTTAGATTAGGGCATGTTAATCTAAATGCTATAAAACGATTAATGAACTTGGAATTACTTCCAACTTCAAAAATTGATTCTCAAAAGAGATGTGAAATCTGTATTGAAGCTAAAATGGCTAAATTATCTTTTCATTCTATGGAAAGAAATACAGTACCTCTCGAATTGATACATACTGATATATGTGATCTGAAATTTGTGCAAACTAGAGGTGGTAAAAAATATTTCATCACTTTTATTGATGATTGCACAAGATTTTGCTACTTATATTTATTAAGAAGCAAAGATGAAGCATTGGAAGCCTTCAAAAATTATAAAAATAAGGTTGAAAATCAACCTGGCAGCCGGATTAAAATAATTAGGAGTGATAGATGTGGAGAATATGTTGCACCTTTTGAAGAATTATGTAACCAATGGAGAATAATTCATCAAACTACTGCACCATATTCACCACAATCTAATGGCATTGCTGAACGTAAAAATCGAATTTTAAAAAAAATGATGAATGCCATGTTGATTAGTTCTGGGCTACCTCAGAACATATGGGGGGAAGCTATTTTAACAGCAAACCACATTTCAAATAAAATCCCACTTAAAGGAAAAAATAAGACACCTTATGAATTGTGGAAAAATCATAAGCCATCTTATAAATACCTTAAAGTGTGGGGGTGTTTGGCTAAGGTAGCAATACCTGAACCTAAACAAGTCAAAATTGGCCCAAAGACGGTGATTGTATTTTCATAGGATATGCATACAATAGTAGTGCATATCGGTTCTTGGTACACAAGTCAGAAAATCCAAAAATTTCTGAAGGTACCATAATTGAATCAAGAAATGCAATATTTCTTGAAAATGTATATCCTTGTAAAGAAAGGGTTGAAATAAGTTCTAACAAAAGAACTTATGAGAAATCAAGTAGTTCTTCATAAGGGAGTGAAGAACCAAGACGAAGTAAAAGGACTAAAATTGCTACGTCATTTGGTCCTGATTTTGTCACTTACTTGTTAGGCGGTGAGCCAAGTACGCTTAAAGAGGCTCATGCAGTCCAGATGCTCCGCTCTGGAAAGAAGCCATCAATAGTGAAATAGAATCCATTTTACAAAATCATACATGGGAGTTGGTTGATCTCCCTGCAGGTAGTAAACCTTTAGGGTGTAAATGGATATTGAAAAAGAAATATAAGGCAGATGGAACTATTGATAAATATAAAGCCAGGTTAGTGGCTAAAGGTTTCAAACAAAAAGAAGGAAGTGATTTCTTCGACACATATTCACCTGTAACAAGAATTACATCCATTCGAGTGCTTATTGCGATTGCTGCTTTGCACAATCTCGAGATTCACCAAATGGATGTAAAAACTGCGTTTTTAAATGGTGAATTGGAAGAAGAAATATATATGGAATAGCCTGAAGGATTTGTAGCACCTGGTCAAGAGAAAAAGGTGTGCATATTGATAAGATCGCTGTATGGACTTAAACAAGCCCCAAAACAATGGCATCTTAAATTTGACACAACAATGTTGTCAAATGGCTTTAAAATTAACGAATGTGACAACTGTGTCTATGTTAAAGGTATGCCAAATGCGTTTGTCATAGTTTGTCTATACGTAGACGATATGTTAATAATGGGTAGTAGTCATGATATAATCATGGACACTAAGAAAATGTTAAAAAGAAATTTTGACATGAAAGACATGGGAATTGCTGATATGATTCTCGGAATCAAAATTGGCAAAACATCTGAAGGAATTAGCTTAACACAATTCCACTATGTGGAGAAAGTGCTCAAGAAGTTCAATGCTTTTGATGGTCCACCATGCAGAACACCCATTGATTTGAGCATAAATCTGGTCGTAAATAAAGCTGAACCAGTAGCTCAGTTGGAATACTCGAAGGTGATAGGAAGTTTGATGTACATTACAAATTGTACACGTCCAGATCTTACCTATCCTGTAAACAAGTTGAGTAGGTATACAAGCAATCCAAGTCATGAGCATTGGAAAGCACTAACTAGGGTACTAAGATATTTAAAATATACCATGAGTTATGGGATACACTACTCGAAATACCCTCCAGTACTTGAAGGGTATAGTGATGCTAGCTGGATTTCAGATTCAAAGGACTCCTACTCCACTAGTGGATATATATTTACTATTGGAGGAGGAGCAGTATCATGGAAATCCACTAAGTAGACTTGTATAGCTAGATCCACCATGGAATTTGAGTTTATAGCTTTTGATAAAGCTCAATGGCTTCGTAATTTCTTAGAAGATATTCCATGCTGGAAAAAGCCAATGCCTCCTGTATGATTCACTGTGATAGTCAAGCTACTATAGGGAGAGCACAAAGTAATATGTATAACGGTAAGTCTAGACACATCCGTCGTAGACATAATACCGTAAGACAATTGATCTCTAATGGTGTTATATCAATTGACTATGTAAAGTCAAAGGATAACATAGCGGATCCACTCACGAAAGGGCTTAACAGAGATCAATTGAGTAAATTGCTAGAGGGAATGGGATTAAAATCTACAATTTAAAGAACGATTAAAGTGGTAACCCAACCTTGGTGACTGGAGATCCCAAGAACTTGGTTCAATGGGAAAACTAAACTTTAAAAGTTCAGTTAAGCACTTGTAAATCAGTCTACCCATCCCTAGAAGGCAAAATAAGTGCAATAAATTTGTTGATTGTGGTAAGGTTAAGTCATAAGGACTTTTAATGATAAATTGACTCGGTCAAGAGAGATCACCTATATAAGTGAGAAGTGAGGGCCGCTTCAATGTAACACTTATGAATCCAATGATGTTGTCCATAGCCAAAAAGGACACAACTGAAGAACGGAATGTGATAGAAGTCATATTGTGTAAATATCATTGACTAGGTGTACACGAAGGAGGAATAGTTCAAGGCGTGCGTCCACCCACTAGGCCGCTGGTATATCCGATGATATTTACAAAGGAAGGTTCAAAGTCACAAACTACCTGCCCTGATACAATATGGTTTCAATTAAACTGAGTACAAAAGTCTGCATTTTCATGTGCATTTGATTTCCACTCATGTGGGGGATTGTTGGAAATTGGTTTGAGAAGTAATGGTTTGATACCTAACTTTGACCAATTTGTTTAGTGACTAATTATTTAATTTCGGAGGAATTAAATATTAAATTAATATTCTACGTTTCGAGTAGATGAGTGTGGTATATTTAACTTCTCAAAACCATTTTGTGGTGAGTGAGAAATAAAATCCACAAGCTAGTCACTTGGAAATGGGATAATGGATAATGGGAAGGTGAAAAGACACCATCCCACATGGGAATAAAATGTTAATTTTATTCAATATATAAGTAAGTGGGTGTGTAAGAGTGTGCAAGATGAAATAACTATACACATGTGAAGTGTGGTGGGCAAGGCCACACGCGCGCGCCCGCCCGACCCGACGCCGGGGCCGTGGGCCGAGCCCGTGTCCCGATTGGACTGGGCCTAGTTTTGCACAGAAAACATTTGTTTTTTATTTTTTAAAGAATAAAAATAAATAAGTTGAAACTTAAAAGCTGAAACTCCAACTTTTAAAATGAAACAGCACCACTCTACCCACTACTTGGAAGTTACAGCATAGTGGTCATTGAAGGAGTGCCCACTACCTGGAGGTTACAACCCATTATCTTGAAGTTACTGCCCTGCAGTAAAGAGACCCCAAGGCCTGGATGGAAGTCCTATATATAGGAGCATTGTTGTTGTTCAGATTACACCTTCATACACATTTTCACATTCTTGTACTTGCATAAAGTGTACTCAGTTTTTCATATTCCAGTTCGAAAGGTGCCTTGAAATTTGCAAAGGTCTTTGCTATTTTTCAAGGACTAAATCACAGTATCTTTTGGGGATAACACATCCGCTCATTAGCACTATACGGGACGTGTTTATCTTGCGGATAGAGTTTTTACTCGCTTCAGCTTTTCTACAATTTTCTATTCTCTGTAATAGATAGGTTCTCTTTGTAATTCAATTTACAAAAATAAACACCAAAAATTTCAATAATTAATGGTTCAAAACCCTTCGATTCCTATGTACATGGTCAATTTTGAAGTAAAAACTAATAAACTTACTCATTATCCATTGTTGTCTTTTGTTATCCCCCCCAACCCTAAAATACTAGTGCTGGAATGGTTTGTGTGACTTGAAGAAAGGAAAAAAAGAGAAAAAAAAGAAAAGAAAAGAAATGTCGTCCTCTTAAGTACATACAATTTTTTTTATTGTAAATGTATTTCATCTTCGATTATATTGCCCTAATTACGGCCAAATATGTACTTTTGTACAATATTTTAGGCGCGGCGCGACTCATATTAATGCAATATGATAGAATATCCAATAATATTTACAATATGAAGTATTGTTGGGTGCTTAAATGAATCTATATATATATATATATATATATATATATAGGGGGAGGATCAAGTGAGACCATGTCTTTAGGTGAGACACAATGGACTAATCTCAACCATCCCCCACTATTAATCAATGGGTATGATTTAATGGATAAAAAATATATTAAAATATTAATTTAATCAATATAAGGGTAATATGGTAAAATAACATAACAAGTTAGTTACAAAAATGGAATCAAATCTCTTTCTCTCTCATACATCTCCCAATTTCCCCAATTTCACGTCTCTCTCTCTCAACTCTCTCTCTCTCTCTCTCTCTCTCTCTCTCTCTCCCTCTCTCCCTCTCTCTCGTTCATCCATTAACGCAAATAAAGAAAACTGTGAAGAACTCGAAAATTACAGTTCATGAAAATTACAGAGAAAAAACAAGAAAAATCGGTGCGATATTACAGAGAAATAACGAATAGTGAGTTCAAAAACTAAATATGCAACAAAACTCAACTAAATATGCATTATCTGAAAACTATCTATGCAGCGTAAAAAAACTAATATGTAGTACAGTATATCCAACTATGCAAGACGTCATAAACTATGCAACAAAATCAACTAACTATGTATTATCTAGAAACTATCTATGTATTGTGGAATAATTAAATATGCAGTGCATTATGTAACATCCCATTTTTATAATTTCCAAAAGCAATATCCCATTTTCATAACTAAATATACATTATATTGAACCTATTGCAGTGTAGTATAACTACATATGCAGTACGTTATATTCAATTATGTCTTGTTTTCGTAAAACAGTGTCAACAAAATAACTAAATATGCATTATTTGATGTCTAATTATGCAGTAGAAGAACCCTAACTATGCTGTAAAATAAAAATATTTTGAAAGAAAACAAGTTCCTTAAATTACGCCACAAAATCCGGCAGTGTCAATTTCAGCCCATAAAATCTGCTGGGACCACTAATTTGAATTACAAAATTACAATCTTACCCTTAAAATCAACGAAAATTAGGAAATAATTAAAAAAATATATTAATCACATCCCTTCATTTTTTAAGATCAATGAGTAAGATGAATCCACACTGCCTCACCTAGGGAGGGTGGTCTCATTTGAACCAAATCCTATATATATATATATATAAATTTGATCAAATGAAAACCAATTCCTTGTGTGAGTCAGTAAGGACTAATCAAAGTCTTCAGTAATTAAAATTTAATGGTCAAAATTCCATAATTTAATTTAACCATCCAGTATTTTTAGATTTGATGGATGCGAATTCGCTGGAAGATGGCTGACTAATAAACACATATAATATATTATGATATATATGTTGTTTTAACTGTGCATCAATGGGCCTCTAAATGTGCAACAACAAACTTTTAAACGTGCAGTAAAATTGTTGGAGGTTGGCTTGATTTAATTTTTTTTTACCATTATTGATGGAGATGCACAACATGTAATGTAGCATTGTTGTCTTTTTAAGTGTGTGACAAAGAAATTTTAGATATGCATTAACGAACATCTAAATATGCATTAAATTTTTGATTCGTTATTTTAGTTTGCGGAATAACTTCAATTCAAATGCTTAAATGCAGAATTTTATAGAGCAAGGAATAATATGGTGTAATTCCTTTGAAAAATCTTGGTTTTTTTTTGGAAAATATGGAGAAGTTTTAATTCAAGTGGGATTTAGGAGAAATAAGAGAATTTATATCTAGATAGCAATGTTAATGCTAATTTAAAAGTCTGTTGATGCACATTTAGAGATTCATATTGATGAACATTTATAAGAAATTAGATGTATATGTTTCTTCATCGAATTTACATTCATGCATGGTTGTGGTTTTGAAACGGTTCAATTAACGTGTCTTATGAATGCATACTCATTTATAATTTTACATTTTTATTAGTATTTTAGGCAACTAAGACTCGATTTTTAGGATAATCTTGGCTGTTAATTCATAATCACTAAAGAATGTGATTAAGTCCTACATATTCACACTAGGAAATAGTCTTACTGGATTCACTCCCAAAATATATGTGTATATATGTATATCGTGTTGGGTAAAAAGGAAGGTTTACTGTTTCAGAAAATGACTAAGTGTTTGGATGTATTTGGCTTAGTATACAGTCTCCGCAAGACAAAAATGCCCCGTATACTAAGTGTTTACGGTTCCGGCGCTCGTCCCTAAGATTCAACGACTTTTCTATTTCGAAGTTACAACACTCGTAAACTCAAAACTACAACGAACAACAAAAAGTGTATGAAACTTTCAAGCTTTGAACGGGAAGTAATGTCAATATGCTGTAATGCAAATGACCGATTATAATGCTGATATCTTGTGTTTTTCATATGTTTTTTCATCTGCAGGGGGTTCTAATTTATAAGCATCAGGTGCCCGTATGGAAATATCATGTCTTTTGGCTCGAAAAGACATGTTTACAGCGAACAGGTGCATCTGTTCAGACTTTCGCATCGATGCACGACCTGGCGCACGGCCCGTGCGTGGATGCAAACGAACTAGCAAAATTCGACTTGACGCACGACCCGACGCACGGGCTGAGTGTCCTGGATGCGAAACACTTCAGTTGGAATCTTTAATTAATTAATTAAAATTAATTAATTAATTTTAAAGGTTTTTGGTCCAATAAGAATAAGGGCTTTGAAGCCCAAGCCCAAGTCCAAGCCCAGGCCCATGCCCGAGGCCTACAACCGGACCCGGCTGAGCCGAGCCGCTGGGCGGGCGGGCGGACGGCAGCGGCGTGTGTGCTTTGAACAAACCCACATGTATGTAGATTCTCACCCATTTAAAAACTTGGGTGCCCCCAAGGGCCCAAACCCATAAGTCCAACTTGAGATTTATAAAGTGAGCAAATTTTGCCTCCTCTTCCTATATGGGATGGAACATTTCTCCTTCCCCACATTTTCTATTTTCCATACCATTTTCTAGTTTTAGGTGACTAACTTCTAGCATTAATTTCTCATTCACCCAGAATTGGTCTTGAGAAATTCCAAATGCTATTCTCATCTACTCTCTTAGTAGAATTTTTAATTCTATTTTTCACTAATGTAAACCACTTAATTATTTGGTCAAAATTGGGTCAACACTCATTTTACCAAACAAATTCCAACAATCCCCCACATGAATAAAATTAAGCATGCGCGTATGCAGATTCGCTTGAAGGTCTCGGCAAACTATTATTGCATCTGCTATCGGATTTACTAGCTGCTTAGTGACGCGATGTCTTGAACTACCCAACCGTTTGTGTAAACCGAGACAACAGTACTTACACAATAATAATTCTAACACTTATTGTTCTCACGTTGTGTCCATTTTGGCCCTAGACCATATCTTCGATTCATAAGCGTTTCTTTGAAGCGGCTATTACTTCTAGCTTATATAGGTGATCTCCTATTGAAGAGTATCCTGCCATACTGCACTTTTGGTATAGGAATCATTAAAAGTCTTAAACTTAACCTCACCACATTCAGCAGGTTATCATTCACTTGGAAGTTTCGGGAATGAGCTAACACATTTTCCAAGTGTTGAGCTGAACATTCATAACTTAGTTGTCCCATTGAACCAAGGTCTTGGGATCTCCAATTTACAAGGTTGGGTTACCACTATGAACATTCTTTAGTTTGTGGATTTTAAACCCATTCCCCTTAACAATTTATACAATTGATCTCGATTTATGCCTTTTGTAAGCGGTTCCGCAAGGTTTTCTAATGGTATTCTGTCTTTGACCTATATGTCTAGACTTACCATTATACATACTACTTTATGCCCTTCCAATTGCTGATTGACTATTACAATGTATCAAAACAGCAGGCACATGCTTATTCCAACAAGGAATATCCTCTAAGAAGTTTCTAAGCCCTTTTGCTTCTTCTCCAGCTTTATCTAAATGAACTCGGATTCCATAGTGGATCGAGCTATGCACGTCTGCTTAGAAGACTTCCACGACACTGCTCCTTCATCTATTGTGAATATAAATCCACTTATGGACTTGGAGTCTTTTGTGTCCGATATCCAATTGTCATCACAATATCCTTCTAATACTGCTGGATATCTCATATAAAGTATTCCATAATTCATGGTATACTTTAAATATCTAAGTACCCTTGTCACGACTTTCCAGTGATCCATATTTGGGTTACTTGTGAACCTACTTAGCTTACTCACTGAATATGCAATGTCTGGACGTGTACAATTCGTTAAGTACATCAGACTGCCAATTACCCTTGCATATTCCAGCTGAGAAACTAGTTTTCCTGTATTCTTGGCCAAGTGTAGACTTAGATCTACAGGTGTCTTAGCCAGAGGACAATCAAAAGCATTAAATTTTCTGAGTATGCTTTCGACATAATGGGATTGTGACAAGACAATTCAATCTGAAGTTCTAGAGATTTTAATCCCTGATATAACATCAGATACTCCCATATCTTTCATGTCAAAGTTCTTCTTTAATATGTTCTTAGTATTCATGATTAAATCATGACTACTACCCATAATCAACATATCATCTACATAAAGACATACTATGACGTAATCACTTGTAGTACCTTTAATGTAGACACACTTGTCATATTCATTGATCTTGAAACCATTTGACTTTATAGGCGAGTCAAACTTTTCATGCCATTGCTTAGGCGCTTGTTTTAGTCCATAAAGTGATTGAACAAGTTTACACACCTTTCACTCTTGATCGGGTGCAACGTACCCTCGGGTTGTTCCATATAGATCTCCTCTTCAAGCTCACCATTCAAGAAGACAATCTTAATGTCCATTTGATGTATCTCAAGGTTATGCAAGGCTGCAATAGCAATGAGAACACGAATGGACGTAATCCTTGTAACAGGAGAACAAGTATCGAAAAAGTCATATCCCTCATTTTGTCTAAATCCTTTAGCTACCAAACGGGCTTTGTACTTGTCTATAGATCCATCTGCTTTATACTTCCTTTTAAGGATCCATTTGCATCCCAAAAGTTTGCAACCCGGTGGGAGATCGACTAACTCCCAAGTGTGATTTTGCATGATGGAATCTATTTCATTATTGATAGCTTCTTTCCAAGAGGAGCTTCTGGACTAGACAAAGCTTCTTGAATAATTCTAGGTTCGTGTTCTAACATGTAAGTTAGAAAATCAGGACCAAAAGACTTAGCTACTTTTGTCCTTTTACTGCGTCTTGGTTTATCATCACTTTGAGGTAACCTTGCAGTTTCATAAGTTCATTTACTCGAACTTTCTTCTTTTCTGTATTTATTCGGAAAGATATTCTCTAAGAATAAAACATTCCTTGATTCAATGATCATACCTTTATTTATATCAAGAATAGCTAACTTGTGCACTAAAAAGCGATATGCACTACTATTGTTATCATATCCAATGAAAGCACAATTGATCATCTTCAGACCGATTCTAACTTGTTTCGGCTTAGGTACTTCGACTTTAGCCAAACACCCCCACACTTTGAGGTATTTATATGACGGTTTACGTCCTTTCCATAACTCATATGGAGTTTTGTTTTTACCTATGTGTGAGATCTTATTAAGAATGTAATTTGCAGAAAGTATGGCTTCCCCCCACAAGTTTTGGGGTAAGCCAGAACTTATCAACATCGCATTTATCATCTCCTTAAGAGTAAGATTTTTGCGTTCTGTAACTCCATTTGATTGAGGTGAGTAGGGAGCAGTCGTTTGATGAATTATACCCGCTTCCGAGCAAAATTCTTCATACGGAGCAACATACTCTCCGCCTCTATCACTTCGAATCATCTTAATTTTCAAATTAAGCTGATTTTCAGCTTCATTCTTATAAGTCTTAAAAGCTACTAAAGCTTCATCTTTGCTTTCCAAAAGATATACATAGCAAAATCTTGTGCAATCGTCAATAAACGTTATAAAGTACTTTTTCCCACCTCGAGTTTGCACAAGTTTTAAATCACACACATCTGTGTGAATTAACTCGAGAGGTTTGGTACTTCTTGTTACCGAATGAAATGGTGCTTTGGCCAATTTTGCTTCAACACATATTTCACATTTGTCTTGTGAATCTGTTTTAAACGTAGGTATTAATTCCAGATTCACTAACCTTTTAATAGTATTGAAGTTTACGTGTTGTAGGTCCCAAGGGGTGTGTGTGTAAGGTTTAGAAGGGGGGGGTTGAATAAACCTTACCAACTCTTCGATTTAGTCCTTTTTTTTTTCCTCAGAGTTATTCCTCAGCCTTTTATAGTGATCTTTCAAAAATCTGCCCGTTGAAGAGATAGGCTTATTTTTTTGAAAGTCACTTGTGGTCGTTGGCTTGTCTTGTTGCAGTCCTTGGAATTGCCACTTCCTCGTATGAATTGTTCTTGACTTTTCGAGTTCGACACGGTGTAGTGCTTCCCATTGGTTTATTCCTTTTGCATGCTTCTGGGACCGAGCACTTCGAGAAAGGTAGCATGGAGATATTACTTGTTTAAGTAATTCTCTTGATTTCTCGTACAACGGATCTTTTTCGATTATCTCGACTTGGCTGCATTTCCTTGCTCTCCCCCCTGGGTGACTTAGAGTCGACTTCCAATCATTGGATGACTCTTCCGTCACTTCAACTTGAGACTTGGCTTATCTTGAGTTGACTTGACCGATACTCCACTCACCGCTCCTTCAATCGAGTTCCCGTCTTCTCTTCTTTGCCATACTCAGTCTTGCAATGAGTCTTCCTTCTAGTCTCCGATTGCCTTCTTGCATGTTTGGGCATAGTGACTTAACTCGGCTTGACCAACCCTATTTATTACAATGCGAGTTTACAACAAAAATGGGGTGCCAACTTCCTATTCTAAGTTTTACATGGCATTCATCAAAATCTAAACAATAAATTTCCCAAAAATTTCCCCCTTTTTGATGATGCCAAAACTTAAAACATTCAAAATGTAAATAGCAAAGATACATACGAGATAGTGCATTCACATAGAATTTCCCCCTCTTATTGATCATAACAAACCTCTTCCTCCACCACACTTTTCCTTTCCTCTCGTGTATTGTAATGGGGTCTTCTTCTTTCCATCTTCTTCTTTGAGTGACTAGCGGAGTGACCATATGCCTACCGAACTTCATCTCTTCTTAATCTCTCTTGTCTCTCCTCCCAAAGTGAGTTTGTCTTTTATTTTTCTTCGATTCTTTTCTTCACATAACGTGAGACCCTTTTCCCGCATAAAAGTCCTGTGCTTTGGAGCCATAGACATGTTTTCCTCTTCCTCTGGGCGTGTATTGTAATGTATCCTTCGAGATGCAAGCGTTTTAAATTCATCAAATGATCTTGGCTTGGCTCGGTCCCGACATCGAGATGGCATAAGTGTCTCTGTCTCTTTGGAATGCCTCCATGTTGTTTCAAGATGTCCACAACTCGGGCATCCATCATTCCTTCCACTTCCTCCATCCCCGCTTCAATTGTTTTTCTCTTTTCACCATAGATATAACAGTGTTGGAGTGGCGAGTCAGAGTCACTGGGAGTTTCTTTGCGATAATATCACCGTGACAAGACCTTGTTGGGGGTTTGTGCAATCATTAAGGTCACATCTCTCGATTCTTCCCCCTCAACAGACTTTCCTTTCTTTTTCTTTGTAACTCCCTCAATCTGTTTTCCTTCACAACATTTCCCTCCTTTTCACCTTCAGATCTCTTTAGCGCTTTAAGGTATTCCTATTCCCCCTTTTTGGCATCATCAAAGGAGAGAGAACCCCTGAAACATCTTGCAAGCGGAAGTCGAGCCTGGCGATAGCCGAGTTCGCCTCGAGTCCCACGCACGGAGTATGCGGCACGAAATTCGAGCGAGTAGCGTTGTACTCTCTTTGAAATTAGCTTCATCTCAGCCATGAGAAGGCTGAATTTTCTATCCATGTTTTCTTCCATACGCTGGAGATCACTCTTATTTTGCTCACGCAAGACTTTATCTCGGCGGTGTGAGCTTCATGCATGTGCTCAATGTGTTCTCTCAATTTCGTTTTTGCATCGGCATTTTCGCTTTCCGGACCAGACTTGTTGAACAATGTTCAAATATCTAGCTTGTTCCACACGCATTGTTTCTTCTTTGTTGCCACCATTCCCGATTCGATCAAGTTATGCCTCTCAAGTCGCAGATAGGTTGGCATCTCTCGTTATTGATCTCATGTCCATAGAGGCCTGGTGCCTCTCCATCCGCTTCAATTTCAACAAATAATGCTTTGAACACCTCCCGAACTTCACTTGTTTCTTCCGTTAGTTGCGGTGACGGCCACGCAACGTCAAAGTCATAGTCACCGAACGATGGTGTCGGATGGAAGGACGGTCCAGTGCGTGGGAAGCGCGAGATTGTTCTCGACTCGTCGGGGAGGTCGGGTACCTCTAGAGAGAAAAGAAATGATTCTACAAAGGAATCATCACGACCAACCGGGATTTGTTCAATGATGAGAGGTGCGCGTGAAGTTCCTTTTGAGTCGAACTCTCCGCTGCTTGGGGAGCTCGCGCGATGGACTCTGTTTGGTGGTGTCTTTTGTGAAGTGGACCCGACTTGCCGAGCCTCAATTGTCTCAACAGCTTCGTCGGTCTCGGTGGTTTCTCCAATTGAGTGGATGGTCCTCGGCCTTATCGGAAGCGTCATCGGACGATGATGAGATTTCCATTGGTGGCTCACCATCAAAATTGAAAGTTTGACGAGTAGTCTTGAGATCGACTTGCTCGTGCTTGGAACATCCTCACCGAGTGAGTCTTTTGGATGCATCACGGGGGATGACTCGGCTTCTTCGTCTCCTTCCGATCCCGAGAAAAGTTACATTAGGATTATCCTGGGAATCATGAAGCGCGCTTATCTCCTTTTTCGGATGGATCAATGATAGCGGGAGGGATGTTCTCTACTTTAGCTTCTTTACCCCTGGGAAGTCTCAACCTCCCGTTGGCCTTCATTACCTCCTGCCGCAGTCTCAACTCGCTGCGAGGCTCTGGACCTCCCTTTCGACGCATGTCACCGTCTTAGGGTTTTTCGTGGTGGCATCCATTGGAGTCTCAACCCCATGGATTGCACTTTCATCGCCAGTGTTAACTCCCGGGTACATTCCGTCTGTGCCTCGATTGCATCATCGGCGTCATTAGCCTTGAGAGCGATTGGCACCTCACCGAGACAGTCTCAATTGTCGAGCTTCGTTGATGGCAACATCTTTGTGTATTTTGTGTTTGTACTTTCTCCACTTCGCCTCCTAAATTCGTTGTGGAGTCATCTGCAAAGATCCTCCGACCTTGCCGCTGCGGTGGAGAGAGTTTCCCCCTCACCGGTGGCGCACCAGTGAGTGACTTGAATGGGGTCACTCGTCTCCAAACTCCCGGCTGTTTCTCGAGTGTTCAGCCGTTGGGGCATGTGGTAAGACACCTTCATTAGGGGTTGGCTCGATTGGGGTCCCCACTAACCCGCCATCGCCAGTTCCTTAATTCCTTCTTCCGAGTGAGTTGGGGAAGTGGTGGCGGAACAACGGTGGCGATTTGCTTTGCACTACTCCCATTGGATCGATTTCAGTGTGTTTTGAAGGACTCTCCGATCCCTCCATCATGCTTTTCTCATGAAGAATTCTAGATTCATGCATTGCTTGCTGCATTTGCAACTCTTACGTGCGGGCGAGCGGCAGGTCCGAGATCCTCATCACATGCATCGATAAGACATCAAGGAGATGATGTGTGTGTTACGTGGTGCGGTGATAGGGCGATATCTTGGCCTTCTCACGTGCCTCGCTTCCTCTGCTGTCTCTCCTTCTCCTTATCCTTGAAGATCTGCAAGATATCTTTGCGCTTTTCTTCATCCAAAGATCTTTGAGATCACAGAGGTCAATCCAAGGAAGTTCGATGAGTTCCTCTTCCTCTTCTATAAATTCAGCCGTTGGAACTGTTCCCTTGATCGACTCAATTCCCACTTCCTCCACTCTCGCAGACGATTTTGGATGTCCGGGTAAGGTGGGGATAGGATCATCACATCACTATCATCTCTATCGCTTTTTTGTGTCTCAAATGTGCGAACTACAGTTTGTGTCTTGATTTGCCTCTGCTGACGCCTTCAAGAGACTTAGCTATTTATTCTATAATATCTGGAGACTCTACTTCTCCAGCGATCTCCGTGTCTGCTCCCACCGAGTGGTGACTCGGCCGGTTTTCTTAAGCTCGGATCGCTTGATGATTCTTCTTCGTCGTCTCTTAGTTCGTACCAGAGGATTTTTGGTTTAGAGAGAGTTTCTTCCGAGTCTTGGGCGGGGGCCGGTGTCTTTGGTGTTTTCTTCTTCGAGGAGCTGGCCGTCTTGGCTTATCGGTTCTCCTCTTTTTGACGATCGGAGAAGGTAGTTGAAAGTCCTTCTCGACCGCTAGCTTCTTGGGGCGGGAGACACGGCTCCTGACTCGGGCGGGCGGGAGAGCGAGTTTGTTTTTCTTTCTTTGCGCAGGAGCATCGAGTCTTCTTAGCGTGGGGCAACAGCTTGATTCTCTTAGCGGCTGCAGGGGCGACTTTTCTTCTTTGGTGGAGAGGAAACAATCAGTATCTTCGAGGGTCACCGATTCCCCCTCACTCGTGTCGGCTCTCTTGGCGTAGGCTCTCTTCGTGCGCCGAGAGGTTTGATCTGAACATCCTCTTGTTTACATGGAACGCCTTTCAATGTCTAAGAGGGACTCCTTTCACCTCCATCACCGGCCAATCACCAGGCCATATCCTGGGATCCTCCAAATGCACCATCTTCCTTGAAGGATTTGTTCCCTACATTCTCGCGAGTCCGTTGTAGACAAACTCAACCCAATTTATTTTCCTTTCTTCAATGATCGCAGCCATTACGATCAACTTTGCTTTGACAGTTGGTCAAAGCCGCCAAATTTGATGCCTATGCATTTGGCAACTATGTCCAACATTTGTGGTAGTCCTCCTTCAGCAGCCTCTTGTTTGCTTTGTGTAAACTATTTTATCAAAGATAGTCGGGCTTGGCTACTTCCTTCCAAGCGGAACCAGGTTTACATCGGCCGTTGATTTACGATGCTCCTTCCGTCGGTAGTGGCGGTGTTCACCAAATCCTTGGCGAGATGGTGAACTTCTTTCCATGAAGAGGATCTTATCCCTTCATCGTGGATCTCAGCGTTCACGTAGAACTGTGCGATCTCTTCCACATAGGTCATCGAGAACTCCATCGTCAGAAATGGTTTCAGCCCGGACGTTTCGAGCTTTTCAGCAATTTTCTTTATGAGGGCGTCATCGGACCCCTGGTTGACCATGCCCTCGAAATCCACGGTCAACCCTATGTGGATTTGCTTTCCTAGCTTGACAAAATCATAGGTTGATGCCATTTTTTAGGATTTCACCGAAAAGAAACTTAGAAATTGATTTGAATACTGATAGGGTTTTGAGAGAGTTTTGCCTTTGCTTCTGAGATAGAAATGAACCGTTTTGGTAATATGTGAGAGAAAACAGACGAAAATGGGTTAAGTATGGTTTCTGAAAAGATGTGCGGGTGGTTTTTGAAATGTGATCGAAATCAACGGCTTAGATTTTTCACGCCGATTTAGCATTTAATGTCTCGTATTTAATGCGGTAGCATTTATATCCAATCATAAGCTTGGTGTGCAGCTTTTGCCTGTACACGTCATAATTATGCTGACGTCATTCTTAAAAACATTCCCGCTTAGTAAAAACGACTGCGTTTTTGTCACTTTGCTCATAAATGACTCGAAACATCCCTTAGCCGATTTAACTCTTTTGTCACGATTCTCTCATGACTCACCACACTAATTCGGTATAGTCGTCTTTCCGACATGGTGATTCATTTAGGCGATTTTGAGAATTCGATCCTTTTTCTCTTTTTGTGTTCCATTTCTTTTCTTTGAGTCTTCCGAGTGTCACCTCACCGATTAACCCTAACTCATGCTTGAGTTCTTCAAATCTTGACTCACATAATGGTTTTGTGAATATGTCACCAACCTGTTTATCGGTTGAGATATATTCCAATATGATGTCCTTCTTTTCAACATGATCTCTTATGAAGTGATATCTCGACATCGATATGCTTTGTTCTTAAGTGCAACACATGATTCTCGAGTGATTGCAATTGCACTTGTGTTATCACACATGATTGGAATTTCCTTTTCTTCAACTTCATAGTCTCTCATTCTTTGTCTCATCCATAGGACTTGGGCACAACAAATTGCCCGCAGCCTATGTATTCCATGTCACCACCAGAGGTGGCTATTGAATTTTGCTTATTGCTAAACCAGGAAATCACTGTTTCCAAGCATTTGACATGTGCTTGAGGTGCTTTTCTGTCAACTCGCATCCAAAGATAATCGAGTCTGAATAGCCAATTAGCTTTGAATCCACCTTCATTTGGATACCATAAGCCAACTTCTTGGCTTCCTTTCAAGTATCTCAAGATTCTCTTAGTCTTTGTCATATGACTCTCTTTTGGAGAAGATTGAAATCTTGCACATACACCTACAACAAAGGTGATGTCCGGCCTCTTCTTTGTGAGATAGAGCAATGATCCAATAAGTGCTCAGATCTTGTTTGATCTACTGAGGCTTGCCATCCGCATCCATGTCCATTTTGATGATGTATTCATTGGTATTTTCACGTAAGACTTCTCCTCCATACCAAATTTCTTCATTAAATCTCTGTGTATTTTGTTTGACTTAGGAAGGTTCCATCCTTCATTGTTTCACTTGGAGTCCAAGGAAGAATGTCGCTCTCCCATCATGCTCATTTCGAACTTGCTTTGCATGAGGTTTGAGAATTTATCACACATGACTCTTTGTTTGTGGATCCAAAGATGATATCATCCACATATATTTGAACAAGTAGTATACTTTTCTTGTCTTGAATTCTGAAAAGTGTTCTATCCACTTTTCCTTTTGTGAATCCATTCTCGCTAGGAATTGTGACAAAGTATCATACCATGCTCACGGTGCTGTTTCAATTCATACGAGCTTTCTTGAGTTTGTATACCTTATCTCCAAGAGTCTTCTCGCTCAAATCCTGGAGGTTGTTCAACATACACTTTTCTTCCAATAAACCATTTAGGAATGCACTTTTTACATCCATCGATATACAATAAAATTCTTGTGAGTGCATAGGCAAGAAACATCCTTATAGCTTCCAATCTTGCTACGAGGAGCAAATGTTTCATCAAAATCTATTCCTTCTTCTTGGCAATATCCTTTGGCTACTAGTCTTGCTTTGTTTCTTACCACAGAACCCTCCTCGTTCATCTTGTTTCGAACACCCATTTAGTACCAATAACATTTTGATGGGTGGGTCTTTGAACTAATTCCCATACTTTATTTCTTTCAAACCGATTCACTCTTCTTGCATAGCTTGAATCCAATGTGTGTCATCCAATGCTTGTAACACATCTTTAGGCTCTATTTGTGAGATAAAGCATGTGAACATAGCTTCTTGTTGAGTTACGGATCTTGTTTTGGTACCTTCTTTTATATCTCCAATGACAAGTTACGTGGATGGTCTCTCGGCCATCTTACGTCGGGTTGGAGTAAGTTAGGCCGGATTGATCGTCTTGCAGGTGTGTTGCTTTGATAAGCTCTCTCGTAATCACTTAGCCGCAAATTTTCCAAGATTTTATGAGACTCGACCATCTCATCTTCATCCGAGTTTATAATTCCGGCTTGACTTGATAGGGACTCTTCGTATAGTTGGATGATTAAGCTTATCGGTGACTCTTCAATGTCTTCTCCATTTACATTTGGCTCATCGAATACCACATGAATGGATTCCTCTGCAACCATAGTCCTTTTGTTGAGTACTCAGAGGCTTTGCTTTCACCGAGTATCTCAAGAAGATACCTTCATCGACTTTAGCATCGAAAGCCTTTAGATTGTCTTTGCCATTGTTATG
Source organism: Rehmannia glutinosa (assembly GCA_016081115.2). Lineage (NCBI taxonomy): Eukaryota > Viridiplantae > Streptophyta > Magnoliopsida > Lamiales > Orobanchaceae > Rehmannia > Rehmannia glutinosa. The sequence goes on along the minus strand of JABTTQ020003391.1, from coordinate 1,698,346 downwards.
GATGAAGCATTTACATCCAAATATTCTAAAATATGCAACATTTGGTTTTCTCCCCGTCCAAATCTCATAGGAGTCTTTGTCACCGTCTATTTATCATACATCTTTTTTGAGTGTAGCAAGTCGTGTGTTGATTGCTTGACCCAAAATCTTTTTGGTAACCCCCTTGACTAACATGGTCCTTCTTTGCTTCTTTGAGTTCTACTTCCTTCTTTCTCGCAACTCTATTCTCGCTGTGGAGTCCTTTGCTGCGAGATAATTCATGACCAATGCCATTTTCAATACAATATTGAGTTATTATACCATTGACAAACTCGGTTCCTCTGTCGATCTTATTTTGATAATGGTTTGGCTCTTCTCATTTTGAATCCTCTTCATCACCGTATGGTAGTTTTACTCAGTAGAGTTTCTTTCTTCTTACACATGAATATTGTCCATGTATATCTTGAGTAGTCATCTACTACCACCAAGGTATATTTCTTCCCACTTATGCTAGCGGTTCAATGGACCAAATAGATCCATATGTAGCGGTGCAATATCCTTGTTGAAGGCTGGCGTCTTTTCTTTGAATGATGATTTGATTTGTTTTCCCTTCGACAAGCGTCACATATACTCTCCCTCTTGTATCTTGAGTCCGGAAGTCCTTCCACAAGATTACTACGCAAGCTTGTTAATCGTTTTGAAATTTAGGTGACTCGACTTTTTGTGCCACAACCAACTTGATTCAAATTTGTGCTCTTTGCTAATAGACAGTCTTTGGGTGTTGCGATTGACCAATCCACGACATACATGTTCTTTTGTCGCATCCTTGCAACACAACTTCATTCGATTCAAGATCCTTGATTTGGCATACACACATGTTAAATCCAACATTATAGCCCTTGTCACGAGTTGGGCGATGCTTAGCAAATTGAAGTTTAGTCCTTCAACATATGCAAAATCTGTGATTACTAATCCGTTCTTCTTGATGGATCCAATGCCTCTTATTTCACCTGGAGCTTCATTTCCTCCAAATATGACTTTTGCTCCTTTAACTTCCTTGAATTTTGACAGATTTTTCTTGTTTCCTGTCATATGTCTGGAACAGCCACTATCCATGTACCAGGTTCCTTGGCACTCACTGCTCCTTGAACCCGCAATCAAGGAAATTAAGTTTTAGGTACCCATACTTGTCTGGGTCCTGAGGGGTTAGAATTGTAAGATGATCCAACCAACTTATAGCCAAATGATTTGACTCTAAGGGGTTGCCATCTATCAGTGCCATAATCATAATTAATCTTGGCACATTGCTTGGGGATTCTAGGTTCATACAAATTGTCTCTTTTGTCTGTATGCTGTATATGTGTTTTAGCAATCGCCTTCTTTGGGTAATTGTGGTGTCTCGAGTGTAGTGCCTAGGTGCATATGTGTCTTTGATGAAAGCTCTTATACTTTTGGAACGGCCTTTCTTTGAGTTCTAGGCCTTTGCCATTTGGGCTTATATTCCATAAGTCTATCCGATAGTTCACATCGTTCCAATCGGCTTGGCTTGGATATTTTCTACCATTCCCATCATATGTGCTTCTTTTATAAATTTTAAGGTTTTTTGGTAGCTATGTTTCTTCTTTCTGAGTATTTCTGTTTGGAGTTTGCTTTGAGGAACTTGGTGAATTTCTTCTCACTTTGTCCTCTCAACGCACCCAACCGGGCTCGTTTTCCTTTTCCTTTATAACCAAGGCCGTTTGCTTGTAATTGTGCTTTGGAGTGAATGTGTGTGCACCATTTGGAGTTTTGGATTTTTAGACTCTTCATTCTTGAAGATCCTTTTTCCAAAATTACTTTTGAAGTTTGACATAGCACGAGAGGAATTAAATCCTAAGCTGTCTTGTCTCCACATTCTCTTTGACTCATAATGAGATCATCAATGATTTAGATGCCTTAGTGAATGAGGCAATCACATTTTTGAGGTCATTCTCCCTCTTTTCTATGGCAGCTATTTCTGCTATTAGCTTGGCATTTTCAGCCTTTAAACTCTTATTCTCATCACTATTTGACCTAGAGTACTCGGCTCCTTAGTCAACCGTGAGTTTTGGCTCTTGAGTAGGTTGTTTTCCTCATTTAGTAGTGTGTGTGAGGATTTAATGTGTTCAAAATCTTTCATCATTTTGCCTAATGAATCATAAAGATCGAGTGGGTGATGAAGTGTGTGTGTCACGATCACTATCACTAGAATTTGAGTTCGATGAGTTAGAGTGTACCTCATCTTCTTGGTCGGGTTGATCTTGTTCCTTGGCCATCAAACGGATCGGGGCTTCTTCTTGAGTCACTTGAGTAGTCGGCTTCTTGCTCTCTAAATCACTTGTCTCTCTTGACTTGGTTTGTCTCGTCAAAGATCTTTGCGACCAACATTGCCTTTTTCTTTTCTTGTCTTCTTTCTCTCAAGACCTTCCTTTCATCTTCATTCCTGTATTTGTTGACTACAGGGATATGGGCAATCAATGGCATAGTGACCTGGTTGCCTACGGTTCCAAAGATAGATATTCAACCTTTTGATAAGCTCTTTCCATTCTTGGATTGTCACCCTTTGATATTCAACTTTTTGATGATCTCTTTCTCTTGGTTGGCCTATCTTCCCTTGACTTGGAGGGAGCCGAGTGTCTTCGGAAGATTCGCCCTTGCCTCTCTTGTAGTTCTTATTGAAGAACTTGTTGAACCTTTTAACCATCGGGGCTATTTCTTCCGGATCAATGACTTCTTTGACCTCGGCTCTCTTTCCATCCTTAACAATTAGAGCAAATTTTTTTTGGTACACAAATTGTCTCTTCCTGATCTTTTCTTCTCATTTCAAATTCGTAGGCTTTGAGATCGAGAATAGTTCATGGTTGGAGGTCTTTGATAGGTCCATGGAATGTCTCGATGCCATGACCTTCATTTCCCATTCACCGGGAGACTTTTTAGGATCTTCATACACATTTCCTTCTCGTGTATATTCCTTTCCAAGTGCGAGATAGCTCGTTGGTGATTTACGTGAACCGAGCATCCGCTTGATCCAGGTTTTCTCCTGCGATCATTTTGAAATTCTCAAATTTTTGTACAACCACTGATAATTTATTTTCCTTGATTTGCTCACGAGCCTTCACAAATCAATGTTAGTTTGTCCTGATTTCTTTAGCCGTTTTGCATGATTTGACTTTATTGAACATGACTTTGTCCAAGGTTTTGTAAAGGATGTCCTTGGCTACATTGTCCAGGTTGTATCTTTTTTGTCATCATTTGTCCATTCGGTTCTTGGTTTTTCAACCATAGTTGGTCTAGGGCAACATCCTCTTCACTTTCAAATTTGCAACTCTTCTTACAAATGTGTTCACTTTTAAGATTTGCGGTGGCCCATCCTCTATCACTATCCACATCTCATCATGTAATCTTTGATAGATGAGCCTGCATACGAACTTTCCAATCATCAAATTCTTCAATTGTGAACATAGGGATGCGTGTCAAATTTGCTTCCATGATAATAATTTTTAATGATAAAAGGAGTTTTGAAAAATTAAGTACTAAAGCAGAATTTGAAAAGTTTGGAGATCTAGTTCAAGAACCGGTCATGCTCTATGAACCAACCGCTCCGATACCACTTGTAGGTCCCAAGGGGTGTGAGTGTAAGGTTTAGAAGGGAGGTGTTGAATAAACCTTACCAACTTTTCGATTTAGTCCTTTTTTTTTTCTCAGAGTTATTCCTCAGCCTTTTTATAGTGATCTTTCAAAAATCTGCCCGTTGAAGAGATAGGCTTATTTTTTTGAAAGTCACTTGTGGTCGTTGGCTTGTCTTGTTGCGATCCTTGGAATTGCCACTTCTCGTATGAATTGTTCTTGACTTTTGAGTTCGACACGGTGTAGACATTCCCATTGTGTAGTGCTTCCCATTGGTTTATTCCTTTTGCATTCTCTTGGGACCGAGCACTTTTTGAAAGGTAGCATGGAGATATTACTTGTTTAAGTAATTCTCTTGATTTACAACCTTGATCTTTTTCTTCTTTGCCATTATCTCGACTTCCTTCTAGTCTCGATTTGCATTTCCTTGACCAGCCCTATTTATTACAATGCAGTTTACAACAAAAATGGGGTGCCAACTTCCTATTCTAAGTTTTACATGGCATTCATCAAAATCTAAACAATAAATTTCCTAACACGTGTTCTAATCTATCATGCCATAAATTAAAACAATCCAACAAGTAAACAAAAGTAATAGTTTTATTCTTCACCTCTTGGCGGAAAACATATATTATAGACATCTTAAAAAGCCCCTTATCAAGGTAGCCCTTACAAAGAAACTGACCACTCTTGGTCATTACAAACTTGTCGGACTCAAACACTAGTCTAAAACCGGCCTTACTAAGCAAAGGACCGGAAACCAAATTCGTGCGGATGTCCGAGACATGCACCACATCTACATTTTGTGCACAACCTTGCCAAGCCCCACGATGTTGGAAGTCGAAGAGTTTCCCATTAAAAACTTCCTTCCATTTATCGGAGTGTAGGAGGAGAACAACTCCTTGTCGGTACAAATATGACGAGTAGCCCCAGTATCTATCCACCACTCCCTTGGGTTATCCACCATATTGGCTTCAAACACAATGGCGGTGAGATCAAGCTCCGACATGTCTATTGGAACAGACTTGTCCTCCGTCACATTGGCTTGTTGGTTGCCATCTTGATTGCCCTTTTTCAGGTGTCGGAAGTCCTTGGCCATGTGGTTTAGTTTGCCATAGTTGTAGCAATTCCCTTGAACTTTTTGGCCTTTCCCTTGTCTTTTCCGGAGTGCTTGCGTTTCTTGCTAGTGCTCGATTCAGCAAGATTGGCCTTGGCCTCCATTCCATACTTACAGGACTTCACTTCAGATTTTTGGTTGTCTTCCTCAATCCGAAGTCGAACAATTAGATCCTCAAGCCCTATCTCTTTGCGCTTGTGCTTGAGGTAGTTCTTGAAATCCTTCCACAATGGCGGCAATTTTTCGATTATTGCAGCCACTTGAAAGGACTCGTTCAGAATCATCCCTTCAGACACTAAATCATGAAGTATGATCTGAATTTCTTGGACTTGGCTGATCACCGTCTTGGTGTCAACCATCTTGTATTCGAGAAATTTGCCGACAACAAATTTCTTTTGTGCTGGCATCTTCCATTTTGTACTTCTTCTCCAAAGAGTCCCACAATTCTTTGGATGTTTTGAACGAACTGTAGACGTTGTAGAGGGTATCGTCTAGCCCGTTCAAAATATAGTTCTGATATAGAAAATCGCTGTTATGCTAAGCATCCACAACGATTCTCCGTTGATTGTCAGATTCTTCATCGCCAACGGTATGGGGGTCCTCCTTCAGAAAACGGGACAGACCCAAAGTCTTAAGGTAGAACAGCATCTTCTGTTGCCAGCATTTAAAGTCGACGCCGGAGAACTTGGCCGGCTTTTCACCGTGAGCAGGTGCAGCAACCATCGGAGTGAATGATACTGAAGCCATCGTCTTGAAACATAAATGTAATTTTTCGTCATGTGATTGTTGGGTAAAAAGAAGGTTCACTATTTCAGAAAATGGCTAAGTGTTTAGATGTATTTGGATTAGTCGAGGCCTGTATTAGATACAGTCTCCGCAAGACGAAATTGCCCCATATGCTAAGTGCTTACGGTTCCGACGCTCGTCCCTAAGATACAACGACTTTTCTATTTTGAATTTACAACACTCGTAAACTCGAAACTACATCGAACAACAAAAAGTGTATGAACCTTTTAAGCTTTGAACGGGAAGTAATGTCAATATGTTGTAATGCAAATGACCGATTATAATGCTGATATCTTGTGTTTTTCGTATGTTTTTTTATCTGCAGGGGATTCTAATTTATAGGCATCAGGTTCCTGTATGGAAAAATCATGTCTTTTGGCTCGAAAAGACATGTTTACAGTGAACCGGTGCATCTGTTCAGACTTTCGCATCGACGCACGACCTGGCGCATGGCCCGTGCGTGGATGCGAACGAAATAGCAAAGTTTCGACTTGATGCACGACCCGATGCACGGGCCGTGCGTCCGCCCGTGCTCGGATGCGAAACACTTCAGTTGGAATCTTTAATTAATTAATTTTAAAGGTTTTTGGTCCAAAAATAATAAGGGCCTTGAAGCCCAAGCCCGCGACCCAGGCCGGCATGCGGCGGCGCGCGCGCGTGTGTGCTTTGAACCAAACCCACAAGCATGTAGGTACTCAACCTTTTAAAAACTTGGGTGCCCCCAAGGGCCCAAACCCATAAGTCCAACTTGGGATTTATAAAGTGAGCAAACTTTGTCTTCTCTTCCTATGTGGGATGGAGCATTTCTCCTTCCCCACATTTTCCATTTTCCATACTATTTTCTAATTTTAAGTGGCTAACTTCTAGCATTAATTTCTCATTCACTTGGAATTGGTTTTGAGAAATTCCAAATGCTATTCTCATCTAATCTCTTAATAGAATTTTTACAAATAATTTAATTATATTTTTCACTAATGGAAACCACTTAATTATTTAGTCAAAATCGGGCCAACACCCATTTTACCAAACAAATTCCAACATATCGTAAATTACATTGTTGTGAAGCATTTTTTGATTTTTGATTTGCACATGATTTGTTTTGCGATTATTAGTCTTTTCCCCGTCCCACTTGAAATCTCAAGCTTCCAAGTAGCAATTACAAGTTGGCTTTTTCATGTGAAATTCACCAATAAAATTTTAATCATTTATTTAATATTTATTAAAATATATTTCGTTTCTAGAGCAAAACTTAAATTCTTTTACTAACTTAGAGGGTGTTTTGCTGAACTTATAAGGTTTTCAAAATATTTTATAAGATACTTAAGAGCTTATAAGTTTTTTAAGTTTGTTTGGTAATTTGTTTTAAAAAAAAATCTTATAAGCTCTTAATATTAGATGTTATGAGCTTATAAGCTGTTTTTAAAAAAGTTGAAGAATCCCATCTTATTTTCAAAATAAGATCTTATTTCAACAATCCTCCTTTAATTTTGACTATTTTAATTACATAATTGCCATTAGTAACATCTTAAAGGCTACATCATCTTTTTTCTCCAAACACTTTAACCATATATTCTTAAAATAAGATCAAGTGATTCAAAGGATTTGAGGATAGAAAGAACTAAAAATGTTCTTCTCAAATCATCGATTACACTTTTGAAGAAAGAACAACTAAATGCAGGTAAACTCACAGTGTGAAAAAGATAAGTATTTCAATTTTTCTATTTTTCGTGTTTTTTATTTAATATGTAACTGGATGCTATTTTTTGCTATTTGTGGTATTTTGATATAAACCATTAGGATGTACAAAAAAAAAACATATGAATGAGATTTTCCGAGAAAAGGTTTATGCATATGACTATAGGTTACATGAGAATGATTGTTGATGATAATATGTAAATGGAGGTTTATGCATTTTACTATATTTATGCTTTCTAATTTATTTTCTAAATTCGTTTTTAGGTTACACGATAATGAATCTTTGGTGATATACCATCAATAATAGAAGGTTTCAAAGATAAGTATTTAACTTCAAAAAATTTAAATCAATCTTTGAATAACTAATCTGTGTTTTTTTTTGGTTAAAGATGTTTAAGATTTCACTTGTTAACTATAATTTTACGAATTGATGCGGGTTCTATGTATGTGATTAATCATACAAAAAAACAGATACTCGTGGAATTCAACATCTAAAGATAAGTTTTTCACATCCAATTATACAATAAAAATAAATAAGTGAATGATATTTATCTCTCTCTCTCTCTCTCTCTCTCTATATATATATATATATATCAACAACTAGAAATGATATTTAGAAAACTAATATGCAAACAAACAGATATTTTTTATAACTTTCAAAAACATAAAACATACATCACATTGGTCATATACGCTAGAAATATTTCTTTTATTGGTAATTATATTGTGACTCGAAAGCTTTCTCATTGTGATGATCGATCTTGCGTGAACTTTTTCTGAATTTTTGCTAAGATAGATAGTAATGTATTGTTGTGCTGATTAATACGTTCTGAGAACTATTTATACATTGAAAATATTTGTGTTTTTGGTATGTGCATCGAATTATATGAGTAGATTTCTCTATTATATTGGAACCGATTTCATAAGATCTCTATACTGAAAAATAAATAGAATAAAGTTTGACTTAAGAATTATATTAGGCATGTGAATTATTGAAGATATAATCATCTTTTAAATTTTTTAAATTAAAAAGGAAAACATATAAAATAAAATATACGGTAAATATTTCCATAAATACCAAATCTTCTATCTGTCAAATGAATATATCTTTGTTTACTACATTATATTTACATAGTTTGGATTTTTTAAATTAAATAGTAATTTATTAGAAGAATGCTGCATCAGATATATGCTATATGTAAAAAAAGGCAGTCCTGTTTTTTTTTTTTTTTTACAAATAATCATTCATATATAAATCCAGTTTATCGAGTAATTTTAAGTGATTGTTGTATATTGTAATCTTAATTCTGTTTGTGTGATGCAAAAAACATCTATATTTATAAAATCAAAATCGGTACATAAATCTCGAAAAATATAAAAAATAATAGTATAGTAGTTTATTAAAAGGTTGATAAAATGTATAATCTCTTGAAAGGTATTATGTTTGTCAAATAATTGTTTAACCTCCTATGTTCTGTGTAAGTGGTTGAAGTTGCCACTGATTGTATATCAGATGATCGTTTTACATGCTTCCAGTTTATCTGCTATTTTCAATTGACACTGGTCTGTTTGTTCAAATTCGTGTTTATCTTATTGTGATAATTCCCCTGCTTCTTAAGTATGTTTTTCATTTATGGAGTTTTCATATAAGAAAAATATAAAGACAACTCAATATAAAAAACCACTTGACCGTACACAAAAATTGTATTGGAATCCTGTTGGTTATAATTGTTAATTTTTTATGAAGTGTTCAATTTTTAATTGTCGACTTATAGATATATTTGTTTAATTATGTAAAGTGATTCAAAATAAATACCACTTGACCTTACAACACGATTGTAGTGGAACCCTGTTGGTTTAAAAAATCTCCATTTGTGTATACAGAATTGAAATATTTTTTAAGTAATTTTTATTGAAGTTGATAGAGATATGTGTTTAATTTTAAAAATACAATAAAAACTACAAAAAAACACTTCACAATAGAAGTATTTTCAATGTCTGAAAATTTCATTAGTTAATTTTCTGAGTTGGACATTATAGAAGTTTTGTATTTAGGTACAAATAGTTCAAATACTTGAAAAAAAAATTAGAATATATTTAAATTACATTAATTAATTTTCAGATTTATAATTACAAATTATTACAAATAAATTAATGAAAAAATACAAATACCAAAGATTTTATCGACTAATACATAGTCGAAAAAACATTTATAAATACAAAGTATTACAAATAAAATTTCGAAAAAATACAAATACCTAACTAAAATATTCTATCAACTAATACAGAGTCGAAAAACAATGAAAGGAGAACCTTAGCTAAATAAATTCCCACTGACGCTTTCTTTACGCTTACCTCACTTAACATTCTTAAAAAACCTGAAATATTTTTATAATCATTAAGAATTAAAAAACAATCTATTTAATAGTAAATAAATATCAAATTACATACCTTTACATAATAAAAATTACCTGAAACTTTATAGGGTAAAAGAACCTAAAAAATAATAGAATGCTCAAAAGACAATAATTGAAACTACTTAATAAAACAAAACTTAAATAAAAAAAATCCAAATTCATAGATATAAACGCCAAAATATATTCATAGTTGGGTGACAAACCTAATAAATCAATCAAATCTAATTGTTCCAAAATAGTAAAAAGTAAACAACCACATACTTAATAAAATCTAAAACTGTCCAAATAAACTAAGTAGCAACATTGTCCAAAAATCTTGAAAACATTGTCCAAAAAACATAAAATCATTTCCCATCTCTCTTTTCGTCTTCCATCTTTATGACACTTTTCATCTTCATCGACGTTGTTGATGATGAGAAATCTTTATTCAATCTACGTTTGCAAAGAGGAGATTCAGACGTAGAGGACCTCTTTTTAAGGTTCTTGGAGTATTGATCTCGGATTCTGAGGAAGATTCTTTCTACAAAAAAAAAGAATAATTATTAAATAATTCTCCACTTTTGATAATTTAATAAAAATAATTTTACTTAGATCAGAAATAAAATATTGTCATCACAAACATCATCCGATTGCAGCCTCGATAAAAAATCAGATTCCTGTATATCCAAAATTAATTTGATAAATTTTAATAATTCATGTATAATATCGAAAAATCAGATTCATGTATAATATCAAAAAAATGAACAAAAAAAAAGTACCTGACTCTCAAGATTCATTACTCCATATTCCCATATTAGATCCGGATCTGCCGAGAGCTTAGGAACTGAAAAACTTCTGGAGTAATTATGTAGATGTTCGGATTTTATCTGAACTTTAAAAAGAAGTTTTTTATTAATGAGACACGATAGCTCCGGGGTAACTCTCGCCTCCACGCTACAATTTTTGATACAAAAATTAAAATATTAATAATTCAAACAAATTTTAAAAAACTTGTATACAATAAATAAATAATAAAAAATTAATTAAACATAAAAAATTAAATTACACCTCAAGATGTTCCTTTCTCAGATCTGAACATGACTTCCCGATCAAATCCCTATTCCAACAAAGCAAAGTGGCGCTAGCGGTTTCATCAACAACTTGAACGTGTATCATATACCTACTCAACCAAAATTCGGAAAAAATGTCAAAACAAACAATATTAAAATAAAATCTAAACATAAATATAATAAATATAACATAAGTATAATTAATAAATAATATATTAAAATGTTACCTCAAAACACCAGTTTCAAACAATGAATCAAACTTTGCACAGAAGAATTTATCGACTGCCGGATGCATCTTTTTCGTACAATAAGTGCACGCAAGATATCACCACTCATCCAAAATTGATACCACTCTTTCACAAATCCAAAAGCTGCCAGCCTATAAATTTAATAAATAAAATGAACATAATTAATAAAATAATAAATATTTAGTATTTTATTAAATGAATTTATTCAAGAATCGAACCAAATAAAATTATTAACTTCTCACTGTAATAATCAACAGTTTTTACGGATGCGTCCGGAGCTTCAAGTTCATCTCAGGCCGTCCGTGCAGAGGGCAAACTTACACAGCTAATGCAATATGTAGGATTGTTGCTGCTCATAATCCTAATTTAGATAAAAATATGTGAAGTAATACAATTTATATATTAACAATTCTGAATTCAAAAAAAAATTAAAATAAATACTACCTCTTCTTGAAGTCTTCTATCTCTTGCACTTTTTCATTCACAAGCAATTTTGTAATATAAAAGCTATTGGATACCTTCACTTGATCTTATGAATATTAAAAAAATATAAGATTATTAAACTCAAATAACAAATCAAGTAATAAATAATAATAAATAATAAAATAGAAATAACAAAAATATATATAGGAAATTAAAGTTATATTACCACCTTTAAAAACCTTTGCACGCCCCATTTGTAAAATAATCACAACCAACTCAAAAACTTGCTGCTCCAAGTGAGGCAAAATCTGCTCCACATAATTCTCCCAAAGTGTGCATGCGGGGCGATTGTTTCTGCAAATTTAAAATAATTAGAAATATACATACATACATAAATTAACAAAATATACATAAGTTGTAATATCATATATATTATCTTACTCTAGATCTTCCAACGTTAAATCAAAAAACATCGTAAGATGATCATTTATATCCTTGTTTTGTGCAGAATGCATTGAAACAACCTTACCAATAATATCTACAAAAGACATTTTCGAAATATTAGTATATATATAATTTTTTTTATAAGAATATATGAATTTTGTGCATACCAATCAACATAGTGTCATCAACTTTCTCCTTGTTGGCCAGTTCACTAAACTTCGTAAAATTATACATGAACCTTGAAAATGTTTCGTCAAACATTTCGAACACATGCGTCTTTCCTTAGAAAAGAATCATCAATTTTGTAGCACTTGTTTTGTACTTGTCGGTTTCTTTTTCAACAATAAAATCCTTCATGGCATACACATGCCCTTCTTTAAGAGTTCTTCTAAAATTTGGAATTTGAAACTTTCTAACCGTACCGCGAATTCGGTCTTCCTGTGATGGAGAACATTAAAATTGTTAAATAATATAAGAAGCTTATATAAAATAAAATTTCCAGCAAACCGTTGAATCGTAAAAACATTGAAACCAAAATATAAATGTATAATATATTACCGAAGCGTAGTGAAAAGCGCACTCAAAACTCGATATTTGCTTATTATCGTTGAAGACTGGTTCTCGTACATCCGCACGAGCCTCAACTTTATTGCCCATAGAGTTTTGCTATTATTCACATCGCGTATGAGGCTGAAGATAGGGGCCATTGTAATTTGTGACAATGAATGTCTGAAGGGAAGAAAATATACGTATATGCTTTTAATTCTGCAGATACTAGAATGAATGTGCAAATAGCTGAGCATAGGCATCTAATATTTATAGGACAAAATATTTCTTTTTTAACTGATTTTAATTCTGTCGTTTTTTTTTTTTGCAATAAGATTAAATAAAGTAGTATAATTTCAAGATTTTTCAAACAGATTTTTATTGTGCAGAATTTTTGTAACAAAAGGAATATAATTTTTAAAGATTTTTCTGAATTTAAAAAAATCTATTTCAATAGAGTAATATATTTTTAAGATAGCAAAAACCAATTCAGAAATTTTACATTCCAATTATAAGAGAAATCCGGTACAAATTTTTTCAGAAATTTTACATTCCAATTGTAAGAGAAATCCGGTACAGATTTTAGATTCATTCACTGATTAATTAGATTCAAAATTTCCAAGTCATAATTTGTAATACCCGGGTTTTTTCTAAATTGGAGATAAAATTAGGGTTGATTTAGAAACAAATTTTGGAGATTTAATTTCTGATTTACTTTCAAGAATAAAGGAAGGTCAATTTTTACAAAAGGAAAAATCGTGTTTATAAGAGAAATAAATCAAATATGCATTTAAGGCATGTAAATCAAGTATTTTTGGCAATCGAATTTCAGCAAATATTCTTACCTTAAATTATTTGAATCATTGGCCTATAAATTAAAATCCTCCCCTAGGGTTTTACCACACAATTTTTACATCAAGCAAGAAGGTAATTATTATTCTCCTTCTTCTTCTTCTTGTTCTTCTCCCTATATCTGCCGCCACTACCGCTACCGTGCTCCACCACCACCACCATGGCCACCACTTTCTTAAACCCTAAGCCCCAAAACCATGAAGAAAAAGAATAAATAGAGGGGAGATGGAGAGGGGTCGTCACCTCCGGTCGGTGCCGCCACGTCGCCGGAGAGAAAAAGAAAAGAAAAGAAAGCAAACAGGGAACTTGAATTCTAGGCTTTCACACTTGCATTTATTTTTCATGAAGTTATTGCATTCAAGGTGGTGTTTACTGCTTATGTCTATTTTAAATGCCTTGTATAATTGATATATGTATGTGCACATTAAACATGACATGACACGAAGATACATAATTGTACAAGCATGAAGATACTTAATTGTACAAACACGAAGGTACTTAATTGTACAAGCATGAACGTACTTAATTGTACAAACATGAAGGTACTTAATTGTATAAACACGAAGGTACTTAATTGTACAAGCATGAACGTACTTAATTGTACATCCACAGTTGGCCTACGGGCATTGTATGATCAAAGCATGAAAAACATAGGTGTGTATGCAATAATGATTATGCTTGCGTATTTAATTTACACATTACGTCCCACTGGGCTGTTGAATGCTCACCCCATATTTATTCCCCACAGATGAATGAAGGAGTTGGAGCGTGCGCAAAGGGGACGGTGGAAGTCGATCAAGAAATTTAAAGGGCCTCTTATTTTGATTTATTTAATGATGCTAGAAACTTAATATTTTTGGGATTTTTGTTTTAAAAGTTTCCGGACACAGTTTTCATGAGTACTTCGTATTTATGGACAAGACCTGGTATTTATTTCCCTGTTAAAAAAATGCGTTTTCAAGCTCAGGCTTATTTTTTTTTCAGCACTTTATAAAATCACATATTATATTATTTTACGAAATTGAGATGTTACAAAGTGGTATCAGAGCGGGTCTATCTTTCCTGTAGACTTGCTAAATTGTTTTAAAAAAATGGGTCTTGAATTTTTTTATGAAGATGACTACTTTTAAATAAAATAGTAACAATAAAGGAGTCGACTTATCCACCGCCTCATTCCACGCCGATACTGAAGTGAAAAGGTATTATCATATATTGTTATTTCATGTTCACTATATATATCCATCTGATTCATGCATGCTACGACTACAATCATATTGATAAGTGATAAGTTGTATTTTTTTTAAAGCAAACGAAACACTAAGTATCCAGACTTTCTACGTTGAGGTGAGAAATTGAATTTCGAGGACAAAATTATTTTTAAGTGTGGTGGAATGTAATACCCGGGTTTTTTTCTAAATTGGGGATAAATTTAGGGTTGGTTTAGAACCAAATTTTGGGGATTTAATTTCTGATTTACTTTCAAGAATAAAGGAAGGTCAATTTTTACAAAATGGAAAATCGTGTTAATAAGAGAGAAATCAAATATGCATTTAAGGCATGTAAATCAAGTATTTTTGGCAATCAAATTTCATCAAATATTCTTACCTTAAATTATTTGAATCCTTGGCCTATAAATTGAAATCCTCCCCTAGGGGGTTTCCACACAATTTTTACACCAAGCAAGAAGGTAAATTCTTCTTCTTCTTCTTCTTCTCCCTAAAACTGCCGCCACTACCGCTACCGTGCTCCACCACCACCACCATGGCAACCACTTTCTTAAACCCTAAGCCCCAAAACCAAGAAGAAAAAGAAGAAATAGACGGGAGATGGAGAGGAGTCGTCACCTCTGGTCGGTGCTGCCACGTCGCCGGAGAGAAAAAGAAAAGAAAAGAAAGGAGATAGGGAACTTGAATTCTAGGCTTTCACACTTGCATTTATTTTTCATGAAGTTATTGCATTCGAGGTGGGGTTTACTGCTTATGTCTATTTTAAATGCCTTGTATGATTGTTATATGTATGTGCACATTAAACATGACATGACACGAGGGTACATAATTGTACAAGCATGAAGGTACTTAATTGTAAAAATACGAAGGTACTTAATTGTACAAACACGAAGGTACTTAATTGTACAAGTATGAACGTACTTAATTGTACAAGCATGAATGTACTTAATTGTACAGACACGAAGGTACTTAATTGTAAGCATGAACATACTTAATTGTACACCCACAGTTGGCCTACGGGCATTGTATGATCAAATCATGAAAAGCATAGGTGTGTATGCTGTAATGATTATGATTGCATATTTAATTTAGACATTGCGTCCCCACTGGGTTGTTGAATGCTCACCCCATAGTTATTCCCCACAGATGAATGAAGGAGTTGGAGCGTGCGCAAAGGGGACGGTGGAAGTCGATCAAGAAATTTAAAGGGCTCTTTATTTTGTTTTATTTAATGATGCTAGAAACTTAATATTTTTGGGATTTTTGTTTTAAAATTTTTCGGACACAGTTTTCATGAGTACTTCGCATTTATGGACAAGACCTAGTATTTATTTCCCATTAAAAAAAACAAGCGTTTTCAAGCTTAGGCTTATTTTTTTTTTAAGCATTTTATAAAATCGCATATTATATTGTTTTACGAAATTGGGATGTTACATAATTTATTGATTCGTTTTACTGAAAAATTCCTTGTATATCTATAATTACCGAAAATCCAGAAACAAAAAAGGCAACAAAAAGGTCAAACATTCCAAGTATATTAGGCATTCTATAAATATCGATGATAAGGAGTTATGGCAACAAAAATTAGCAACAAAGAGGTCAAATATTCCCATTTTGAATATATTTTTCCATATCAATCGAACATTAATAATAAATCAACAAAAAAAGGTCACCAAGATTTTTAGAAATAGCGTTTAGGCGGCAAAATAATTTTAGAAACCATTTTCCTGTTATATATATATATATATATATATATATGTTGTAAGTGAACTACGTGTACTTTAATTTCTGTACACTCTAATAATATATATAAACAGTTTAATATTATTATTAATTTTAAGTACAAAACTTAATTGAATATTAAGTCAAAGTCTTTTTCTTTCTTTGCATATTTTTTTAACTGAAATTGATAAACCATTTTAAAAAAATCAAAAATTATCAAAGAGATAAACAAACAGTTCAAACCGGAACCGTAGAGGAACCGGATTCCAAAACGAAACCATCGGTTCTGATTTTGGAACTATAACCGTGACGCAATGGTTCCGATGTTGGTTCCTCCAAAATGAGGAATCGGAACCGGTGGTTCCGAAACCATGGCCACCTGTACATTGGACCAGTGTGTACTCTCCCCCATTGTACTCACAAAAAAAAGTAGGTACGTGCTTACTATCATTCACGTTTCAAGCCCGGCTTACTTAAATGTTACTTGAGGGAGTTCTTAAAATATTTCACAAAATCCTATTGTATAAGATATTTTTAAAATTATAAGATGTTTTATTTAACTATAAATAAATTCTAGAAGGGTTCATATAAGATAAAATTAAATCATGAAATTGGAAGGTGTTAGTAATAGTAATTATGTAATTTATATGGTCAATTAAGGAATTTGTTAATAACTTAAATCTAGGATTTCATTTTTCTTAAGAAGATTTTAAAATTTCAAATATATTAATTTAAAAAAAAATTCACATTTTATAAACTCACAAATATATAAAAAGAATATCTTATACGGTTTCATTTGTAAAAATCATTTTTTAATTCTATACAATTGAAAATTTGGAATCACCATGTTTGTTTGATTTATTTCAAAGAAAAAGTCCAGTTAAAATAACAATTAAAATCTATAATTCTAATTTTCAAACCTACACATATCCTACTTTATTAGTTATCATCTCTATTCTCATTAGTACATTCAAATTACACTACTACTCCACCATGATCAACTATATTAATTTAATATATTATTATTATTTGCAAAGTACTATATCAATATAATAAGACACACGACTACCTGTAAATCTTACATATAACGAGCCATATATTCAAAGTTAATAATAAAAATATGCTCACCACTATCAACTTTACAAATTATTACAGGCATAAATTTTCAAAAATTGTACCATATATAAAACCCACTAAACAAACATAATTTTCTTTTTATCACGTGCTTTTGTGTTTAAAATTCCAAACTAATCAACCACACGTATTGCTTATCTCTAAACCTATAAAAATCCATATATATATATATATTCATTAATTAATTCATCGAAATACAATTTTATTTTCACGCGAAAATGGATATAACACCATATTCTCAATAAAAATCCTCAAAAAAGATTTTTCACTGAAAACATAATTATACAAAAGAATTAACAAGTGGCAAATTTCGCCTTTTTTAAAATAATTGATTAATTGTTAATTAAAATATTGTTAGGTTAAAAAAATTGTTTGAAAGTAGCAATCTAAAAAAAATTGTTTGAAAACAGCAGTCTTGTAGATGTTACTCTTGGAGGAATATACTATGTATAGTATTTACCGTATATTTGCACACAATACATGACAAACTGTATGATTGTGTGTGAATTTTAACATATCAATAATAAATCTACCTTATTATGCACTCAGAGTACTCTTTCATGAGGTGTTGCATGAAATACTAATAGGCAATTAACATAAATGCCCCACTTTTTGGAGACAATGTCAGTCTTTTACGTTTTTCGTTACTACTTTTTGCTCAAATTTATGCTCCCGCCCATTTTTTACACAAATCTACGCTACCGCCAAAATTTTGTACTTTTTTACGCTTTGTTTCAAGATTATTTCGAACTTGTTTCAAACATATTTCTTTCAATGAAATTTCAGTGAAAAATTTTTTTTGCTCCCGTTAAATAACCCATTTTATACTCAAAGTCTTATAAAAAATCAAGAAATATACACATAAAATAACACATATTAAAATCAAATGAGTTAATAATATTATAGAAACAACATGAATAAAAAAACACAATTTAATTTTTGATCCAATTAATGAGAACATAAAAAATATGGAAACAATATAGAAACAAACCAGAAATAATATAGAAAACACCATATGAGCAAAAATAAAAAAATAGGTAAAAATTATATTTACATCGAAAACTAAATGGAAACAACAAAGAAACATCGGAACAACATTAAAAACGGTATGAAAACAACCCAAAAACAACGTAAAAAATATTAAAAGCATAATGAATAAAAAAATCTTAAAAAATAGGTAACAATTGTATTTACACATTGAACACTACATGGAAACAACAAAAAAATTATTAGAACAACATCAAAAATATTATAGAACAACACCAAAATAATAAAAATAATGTACAAAATAAAAATGAACAAAAAACAGCATAAAAAATAGGGATACGTTAGAAGGGGTAAAATAGGAATCCAAGAAACTAAATATGATAACCGTCTCCTACAAATTAGGGACGTGATCTGTTATTGATCACGTCCCCATAATCACGCGATTCACCTTTCCTTTCTTTCCCTTCTTAACAAGAACCTGCAAATTATTCAAATTTGGCAACAGAATCATGCAACAATTAATGAAAAGTATATAATTCCACTAAACTAACTATACATTAAAACATTACTAAGTATACATAAACAATTAACTAAGTAAACAATTACACTAAACTACCTGTACATTAAAACATTACTAAGTATACAGAAAACATTTAACTAAGTATACAATTACATTGAACTAACTATACATTAAAATATTACTAAGTATACAAAAAATATTTAACTAAGTATACAATTATACTGAACTAAATACACAATTCCACTGAATTACTTATATAACTAAGTATACTATTCCATTGAACTAAGTATACAAATCCAAAGAACTAAGTCTGCAAATTCACTAAACTACTTATATAACTAAGAATACGATTCCACTGAACCAAGTATACAAATTCACTAAACTAAATATACAATAAAACATGACTAAGTATACAAGTCCATTGAACTAAGTATACAATTCCACTGAACCTATATGATAAAACAAAACCAGGTATAATAGTGATGCGTTTTTTCTCCCTTAAAATTTGCCAACTGAAAAGGTAAGATCGTATATGCCTTAAAAATAACAATTAAAGATATTAACCCGCCTATTTAATAAATTGATGACATAGAAAGTACAAATATACCATTATTAGCCTAAAATAACTAGAATGATCTACATCATTTAAAATTTTAAATCAAGAATCCATAAGTGTTCCCACGGACTAATCTAAAGGGGTTGGTCTCATTTGAACCAATCTATATATATATGTATATATATTGCATGGTTTTGATAAAGTGGGTATCAACCCAACTTTGACCAAAATTTCGGTAGCTAAATATTTAATTCTGGATGAATTAAATTATATATTGTTAATCTACGTTTCGAGTAGATGTTCGTGGTATTTTTTATTTCTCAAAACCGAATTTCGGTGAGTGAGAAATTAATACATGAAGTTAGCCACATGAATGGACATTATGCAAAGGGAGATGAAAGTGGATGACAAGATAAAAAATAAATCATTGTTTATCCTAGTTTATATACTAGAAGGTGTTATTTGTTGGATATATTATAACACAAGTGGATGACGACAAGTGGACCACACACGCACACGCCTGCCTGGCCCAGCATCGGCCTCGGCCTTGGGCCCGCCCGGCCAGGGATGGATCCAGGATTATTTTACACTGGGAGCACAATATAAATATAATTATAACCTATGTCAAGAATAATTAGTGCAGGCATATTTTATTTTATTAATCTAATTAATATAAATATTTAAAATAAATAATAAATAGTTTAAAAGGAAAACATAAAATTACTAAATATAAAAAGGCACAATTTACTTTTAGAATGCACACTTTGTTGTTATCCCACCAAATTAAATATGAATTTTAAAAATAAACAATGAAAAGTTAAAAAACAAAACTATGGGGGCACGTGCCCCCATAGTAGGGAAGGTGTATCCGTCCTTGCGCCCGACCTTTGAGGCCTGGGTTCAGGGCTTGACCCAGATTCAAATGATTGTTGGACTATTGAAGCCCAATGAATTTGAAGATTGCTGGTGTCCAGATTCGTGTGACTGTTGGAGTTAATAACTCTTGCAGTGGTGGTCACCGGAAGTTAGCTCACTACTTGTCTGTTATGCAGTAGTGGGATGTAATACCTGGGTTGTTACATATGATTAATGCCCACTACCCTGTTTTATCTCATGCAGGTGGAATTGTTGGCTATATATACATGGCCGTGCATTGTAGATTTATATAATGGATTCTTACTTAATACAAAGCATACACTCATCTTTTGCATTCTACACTTTAAGTCCATCAACCAGTCTTCAACATAATTTTAGTTCAAAGGTGCTTCTGTGTTAGTAGTGGTACTACACAGAAGACGAAATTATTTTATCTTTGGGGACAATACGTCAAACCGTGTGCACTAGCCAGAACGTAATTGTCTTGCGGAAAGAGATCTTTTCAAGACTCGACTCTTGTCCAGTTTTATAATTCCAAAAGTAGCAATTTTCTTTTTTCTAGAGTTTTTTCAGAATATGTAATAATTTAGATTCTGTATTTTTCTGTTCTGATTGTAATAGCCATTGTGAAGGCTTTTCCGTTGTAAACCAATACAATGTAATCAACTATCTCAAGACAATTATCGTACTTTATGATGGCGAGCACAAGCAGAACCCCGATCATCCCTCCTGCTCAAGCTGAGAAACCCAAAAAATTAATGGGTTTTGATTTCAAGATGTGGCAGCAAAAAATATTGTTTCACCTGACGACTCTAAGCTTGGCGAAATACCCGACTGAAGACACTCATGTGATGGCTGAAAACGAAACAAACATGCTGTGTTTGATGCATGGGGCCAAGGTGATTTCCTGTGTCATAACTATGTCCTAAACGGACTTAGTGATGCACTGTATAGTGTGTACTGTGCTGCGAAATTCTCCAAAGAATTGTAGAAATCTTTGGAGAAGAAGTACAAAACTGAGGATGCTGGCATAAAGAAATTTGTGTTGGTAAATTCCTGGATTTTGTGATGGTTGATTCTAAAACCGTGATGGAACAAGTTCAGAAGTTCCAATTGATCCTACTTGAAATTTCTGCCGAGGGAATGGCCTTGCCGGAGGCATTCCAAGTGGCCGCCTTGATTAAGAAATTGCCCCCAAGTTGGAGGGATTTCAAGAATTATCTTAAACATAAGCGAAAGAGATGGGACTAGAGGATCTAATTGTCAAAGACAACAAGAAGATTGAATCTAAGTCCAGGATTGTACCTATGGAGTCGAAAGCCAACTTGATGGAGCACGGTTTATCAAGTAATTTGAAGAAAATGCCTAATTGATAAAGGCAAGGAATCGATAGCTGGAAAGTTCCAGGGAATTTGCTACAACAGTAGAAAAAAAAACAATATGGCAAAGGACTGCCGTCAACCAAAGAAAAAGAAAACCAAACCGTAGTCCGATGTCAATGTAGTTGAACAAAGGGAACTGACCGATGTTGACATGTCGGCGGTGGTGTTTAAAGCCAATCTGGTCGATAACCCGAAAGAATGGTTTGTGGATATCGGTGCCGCTTGCCATGTCTATTCTGATCGGGATGCATTTTCCTCTTACATCCCATCGATTGGAAGGAATTTAAGCTCCATATGGGGAATCACGCCTTTTCTGATGTTGATGACGTTGGAATGGTGGTGCGAAAGCTTACTTCAGGCAAGGAATTGAAGCTAAAGGATGTGTTGTATGTCCCAGGCATCCAAAAGATCTGGTTTCGGGTTCATTGCTGGTCAACCATGGGTTAGGCTAGTTTCTGAGTCCGAAAAGTTTGTACTTAGAAAATTTGCACAATTCCATGGTAGGGGTTATCTAGAAAAATAACAATTCAAAATGAATGTAATGACTGTACGACATTTTGGCGATGAAATGAATAAGAATGCATCTTCTTCTGTTTACATTCTCAAGTGCTCTAATTTATGGTATATTAAATTAGGACTTGTAAATCTGAATATTATAAAAAGATTAGTAAATTTGGAATTAATTAATTTACCTAAAGTAAACTCACAAAGAAAATGTAAAGTTCGTGTTGAAGCTAAAATGGTTAAGTTATCATTTCATTCGGTTAAAACAAGCACTACACCTTTAGAACTGATACACAGTGATGTATGTGATCAAAAACTTGTGCAAACTAAAGGTGGTAAAAAGTACTACATCACTTTCATTGATGATTGCACAATGTTTTGCTATTTATACTTGTTAAGAAGCAAAGATGAAGTATTAGAAGCTTTTAAAAATTATAAAAATGAAGTTGAAAATCAACTTAGCAGCCGGATTAAAATAATCTGGAGTGATAGAGGTGGTGAATATGTTACACCATTTGAAGAGTTGTGTACCCATTTGGGCATAATTCATCAAACAACGGCTCCCTATTTCACCACAGTCTAATGGTGTCGCTGAGCAGAAAAATAGGACTCTAAAAGAGATGATGAATGCCATTTGATAAGTTCCGGAATACGTCAAACTATGTGGGGAAAGCTATTTTAATAGCCAACCACATAAAAGGGAAAGATAAGACTTCTTACGAGTTGTGGAAAACCGTAAGCCTTCTTATAAATACCTTAAAGTGTGGGGGTGTTTGGCTAAGGTAGCAATACTTGAACTAAAACAAGTTAAAATTGGACCCAAGACAGTTGATTGTTTCTTTGTGGGGATATGCATACCAAAATAGTGCACATCGGTTTATGATACATAAGTCAGAAAATCCAAAAATGACTGAAGGTACCATAATCGAATCAAGGAATGTTGTATTGTTTGAGGATGTCTACCCTTGTAGAGAAAATGTAGAAGTGAGTACTAATGAAAGAACTCAAGAAACTGCAAGTGGTTCAACACCAAGTAATGAAAAACTAAAACGCAGTAAGAGGTCTAAGACGGCTAAGTCTTTTGGACCTCATTTCATAATATTTATGTTAGATGGCGAGCCAAACTTGATTAAAGAAGCCCTAAGTAGTCCAGATGCTTTGCTCTGGCAAGAAGCTATCAATAGTGAAATCGAGACCATTCTACAGAACCATACCTGGGAGTTGGTTGATCTCCCTGATGGTCATAAATCTTTATAATGTAAATGGATCCTAAAGAAGAAGTATAAAACATATGGAACTATTGACAAGTATAAAACTCGGCTTATGGCCAATGAATTTAAACAAAAATAAGGGTATAATTTCTTTGATACATATTTTCCAGTAATGAGGATTGCATTTATTCGGTGCTTCTCGCGATTGCTGCTTTGCACAATCTAGAGATTCATCAGATTTCAAGACATCATTTCTAAATGGAGAGATATATACTGAAATCTACATGGAATAACCTGAAGGGTTTATTGCACCTGGTCAAGAAAAGAAGATGTGCAAGTTAATAAGATCATTGTACGGACTGAAACAAGATCTGAAACAATGACATCTTAAATTTTACAATACAATGTTGTCAAATGGATTTAAAATCAACGAATGTGATAAATGTATATATGTCAAAGGGACATTAGAAGCGTTTGTCATAATTTGTCTATATGTAGACGATTTGTTAATCATGGGCAGAAGTCATGATTCTACTATGGACACTAAAAGAATGTTAAAGGGAAACTTTGACATGAAGTATATGTGAATTGCAAATGTGATCCTGTGGATCAAAACTAGCAGAACTCGTGATGGAATTATCTTCTCACAGTCCTGCTATGTGGAGAAAGTCCTCAAGAAATTCAATGCTTATGACGGTTCACCGTCAAAGACGCCGATTGATTTAAGTGTAAATCGGTTGCTAATAAAGCAGAACTAGTGGCTCATATGGAATACTCACGTACAATAAACAATCTGATATACATCACGAATTGTACATGTCCAGGATTAGCCTATCCGATAAATAAGTTGAGTATATTCACGAGCATTAATCCAAGCTATGAGCATTGAAAAGTGTTAACCATGGTGTTAAAATACTTGAACTAAGTCCTGGATTATGGGTTATACTACTCGAGATATCCAGTTGTACTTGAAGTGTATAGTGATGCTAGTTGGATTTCGAATTCGAAAGATTCTTATTCCACTAGTGGATACATATTCACCCTTGGAAGTGGTACGGTATCGTGGAAGTCCACGAAGAGATCGTGTATAGCTCGATCCAACATGGAATCTGAGTTTATAGCTTTAGATAAAGTTGGTTAAGAAACAGAGTGGCTTCGAAACTTTCTGGAAGATATTCCATATTGGAAAAAGGCAGTACATTCTGTAATGATTCTTTATGATAGCCAAATGGCTATAAGAAGGGCACATAGCAATATGTATAACGGTAAGTCTTGACATATCCATCAAAGACATAATACCGTAAGACAATTGATCTCAAATGGTGTGATGTCAATTGACTATGTAAAATCAAAAGACAATTTGGCAGATCCCTTGACCAAAGGGTTGAATCAAGATCAATTGAGTAAATTGCTAGAGGGAATGGGCTTAAAGTCCGCAAAGTAAAATAACCATCATAGTGGTAACCCAACCACGATGACTGAAGATCCCAAGAACTTAGTTCAATAGGAAAAATAAGCTATGCAAGTTATGTAGAAACACTTAGAAACAATGTTTCAACCCATCCCTAGAAAGCAATACCAAGTGTTGAAACACCTGCAAAGTTGTGGTGAGGCTAAGCCATTTGACTTTTAATAATTCCTACACCTCGATGAGGTTGAGTACGGCAGGATACTCCGATAGGAGATCACCTATGTAAGTAAGAAGTTTGGGCCGCTTCAAAGCAATATTTATGAATCCAAAGAGGTATCCATTGCTAAAACAGACACAAAACATGAGAAGAAAAGTGTTGAGACATTATTATGTTAATACTGTTGACTCGGTATACACCATGGAAGAATAGTTCAAGGCAATGCGTCCACTAAGCCGCCAGTGTATCCGATGGTATTGACTAAAGAAGGTTCAAAGCCACATGCTACCTTTTCGAATGCAATATTGTCTCTTGAAGACTGGTTTGCGTGTCTGCATTCATACATGCATTATTTTCCACTCATATGGAGGATTGTTGGAAATTTTGGTTTTCATAAAGTGGGTATCAATCCGACTTTGGCCATATTTTCGGTGGCAAAATATTTATTCAGGAAAAATTAAATTATATATTATTAATCTACGTTTCGAGTAGATGTTCGCAGAATTTTTTATTTTCTCAAAATCGAATTTTGGTAAGTGAAAAATTAATACACGAATTTAACCACACGAATGGGCATTATGTAAAGGGAGATGAAAGGGCTTTGCCTTATCCTACATAAAAAATAAATCATTGTCTATTCTACTTTATATACTAGTAGGTGTTATTTGTGGGATATACTATAACACAAGTGGATGACCACAAGTAGGCTACACGTGAGCTCCCATCATCCATCCCGACCTCGGCTTTAAAAAGCCCAGGCGTCAGAGCAAGGGGCAACTTTGGGTTTGGGGCCCCCTTTGGGCCTGGGTCCAGGTCAACTATAGTTTTGCCACTCGAAAATAGGCTTGGACCAGATTCAAGTGACTGTTGGACTATTGAAGCCCAATGAATCTGGACATTGCAATTATCCAGATTCGTGTAACTGTTGGAGTTAGTAACTCCTGCAGTGGTGGTCACATGAAGTTAACCCACTATTTGTCTGTTATGCAGTAGTGAGATGTTACACATGGGGTGTTACACATGATTAATGTCCCCTACCCTGTTTTATCTCCTGTAGGTGGAATTGTTGGCTATACATACATGGTTGTGCATTGCAGATTTATATACTTAATTCTTACTTCATACAAAGCATACACTCATCTTCTGCATTCTGCACTTTAAGTCCAGCAACCAGTCTTCAACATAATTTTAGTTCGAATGTGCTTCTGTGTTAGTGGTGATACTACACATAAGATGAATCCATTTTTTCTTTGGGGAAAATACGTCGAACCGTGAGCACTAGCCGGGATGTAATTGCCTTGCGGAAAGAGATCATTTCTCGTCTCGGCTCTTGTCCAGTTTCAGAATTCCAATTTTACAGAATCTGTATTAATTCAGATTACGTACTTTTTTGTTCTGATTGTAGCAGCCATTGTGAAGACTTTCCCGTTGTAATCTAATACACTGTAATCAACATATATTTTAGATCTTCTCCAATTTTTATGAAAAAGAGTCCATATACGAGAAAACTACCCCAAAAAATGAAATTCGGTTCTTACCCCAAAAAAGTAAAAAATCTGGTCGTCTCCATTTTTTCAAAAAATATCATATAGTAGAAACTACCGAAAGAAAAAGTAAAATAAACCGAAGTCCGGACTTCTCAACTTTTTCTTTAACAAAAAAAAAAGTGGTAATGGGTCAAAATGATCACTTCTGTAATAAAAAAATAAAAACTAGTCATCTTTTGAAAACAAATATTTTTTTAGCCATTTGACATAATAAAAGACATTCTTACCCTTTTATCATATTTGTTTGATATTTGGTCTATTTCTCTCTCTTTCACATATCTCTCTTTATATCCTCTTACTCTCTATTTCAAACTTTTTAAAAAATTCGATTATGTATTTTTCGTTTTTGTATATGCAATATTGGTATGGAATTATAGATCTTAGAAGGAGGATTAATTTGATAAATTATACATGCAACACGGATTTGAAACGAAAATGTTATGTGAATTTAAAGTTTTTTGGAGAAAAACAAAAAATACTTGGTTATAATAAGTGAGAGTAGATTGAGCAGGTAACTTGATATCCAGTTATATACTTGGATATCGACTTATCGCTAGTTTGACCAATGCCTACACCAAAAGCTGAAAACTCGATATCCAATTATGTAACTGGATATCGAGTTACATAACTCGATATTGAGTTCACTCGATATATAAGTGAGAACAAGATCTTATGCACAACTCGACAAAACAACTTGATGAAAACAAACATTACTAGATATTGAGTTACACAACTCGATATCGAGTTATGCAATAAAAATTCTTGTCATCTTCCTCATTTACACCAACCACCATAAACGGCGAACAAGGTTTTCATTAAATAGTCTAAACCGCAAAAATTCTTCAAATCTAACAATAAATCCTAACCCAAAACAATTATAAACTAACTAAATCAACAAAAAAGATGAAATTAACGAAATAAGACTTTTTCCGTCGATCGACGTCTGATCGTTGTAGGTTCCATTTTTGCAAGTCGTCGGAATAAGATTTTTTGCCCAAGTTTTGAATGTCGAGTTATGAAGTTGGTGAATGTGCGTGTGTGACTCAAAAAAGGATTTATTGGGTTAAGGGGCATTTGGGAATTTCACATATCAAAATAGCTTAAAAAAACATGTATTTGAAAAAAATGGCTAAAAAATATTTGGTTTGATAAGAATGGCCAAAAAACCGACCCACTAAAAAAAAAAAAAAAAAAAAAAAAAATGGAATTATGTAAAAATATCATATAACTACCAAAAATAAAATAAAATATGAAGAAAACCTTGATGGTGCGCGTGCTTTAATCTGGAAGAAGTGGTGGTGATGAATTTTTCTTTACGAATAATAAGTCAAAGGTGTACAATTTTTGTCAACACCAAAGTTTGACATGGCTTTCAAAATATGCTATTGGTGTTACACTCATAAACTCTGTCACTGCTCACGTTAAAGCTATTGTAATTTCTAGAAATCTTCAAATACAAGAACGAAGAATATAAGTTCCTCTTTTTTTTTTTTTTTTTTTTTGATAGTTTTCTTGTATACGATACTCACTCCGGTTCAAAATAAGTGATAGTTTAAGGAAAAAAACATATATTAAGTAATGTGTTAAAATACCGAATATACCTTTAATTAATCATAAATGTTATTTTGGAACAAAACAAATTTAAACATTAGTGTTAGTTGAAAAAATGTGCGTTTAAGATAACCTAGGAAAAATATTTTCTCATCGGCCTTGAATATGTCCAAACATCATTATTTTTGGGAAAAAAATATTATGTGCCAAAACGACATTTATTTTGAATAGGATGGAGTAGTGTTACCATAAAGAGTGGAGAAAATCGGGAACATATGTTGTTCTTTATTATTTATAGTTTGGTAACTTTCTATGTTTTTTTCCCAGTGATTTTTGTTCCATTAATGTGCTAATTATGGTTTATTCTCCGAAATGTAATAAATCATGTTGTGTTTGTTGAGGGAACAGGTAAAATAAAAAACTTTAGGAGCTGTATTTTACTTTTTCTTTTTATTTTTAACACAAAATGTGTTATTCCAAATCGTGTATCATTTCATATTTAGAATATCATTATTGTATTGATAACATCATTAATGTATCTCTGTTCTGTAAAAAAGAATGAAATACGAGATGAAATACAATTTAGAATAGGTGATACGGACTTTCGTTTAAAATAAACGAAAATTTTTTACTTTCTTTTAACCTGACAGTAGTTAATTAATAATTAATTGATTATATATAAATCGTTGAGTTAGCCTAAACAAGTTTACACAATTACCTCTTATACTTATAATGTGAAAAAAATGTTTTATACAACTGTAGTAGTGTTCAACTGCCAATTCGTCAATCTAAATTAATAAGACCGTTACCTTTCTCCACCTATCTTTAAGTTTGTTCTGCCGAACTTCTTTTCTGGCTTTTTCCTGAAATTAGAATTAACTGATAATGATATAGTTAAGGGATAATTACAAAAACACCCCCAAGGTTTGGCCTAATTACAAAAAAATCCAGAGATGTTTCAAAATTACAAAAAGCCCCCTCATGTTTATTTTGTCTTAAATTTAAGGGGTTGACTGTAATATTTCTACAAATATCAAGGTGGTTTTTGAAATGTTTTTTTGCTTATGAAGGGGGAAGATATAAGTGGAATCAAACCTTAAGGATTTTTTTGTATTTTTCAAAAATCTCTGGGGTTTTTTGTAATTAGCCCAAACCTTAAGGGTTTTTATGTAATTATCCCTTAAGTTAACATTCAACGGCATCATACTGGACAAAGAAAGGTCTTCATTTGTTTATCTAAGTATTATTATATATCCATAGAAAATTACTAGAAGTGCTATTTTTAGAATATTTGTATTTTTTTCTGAGCAAATAATAATCCATAGAAAATTACTAGAAGTGCTATTTTTAGAATATTTGTATTTTTTCTGAGCCAATAATAATCCATAGAAAATAACTAGAAGTGCTATTTTTGGAATGTTTGTAATTTTTCTGAGTCAGCAATTAAGGACTACTTTTTAGTCTAGACAGCAGAATTGGAAAATTGTATTTTCAGTTTGAATTTCACTTATATGTGCATTTATTTACATTAAGAGAGAGATCTTACATTTAATTAATCATTTATAGTAATTGAAAACAAACTTGTCCCTAATATAAAAATTTAAGAGCTCCATGCTTTTATTTATTATTTATGTTTATTTTTCAATTGTAGATATGGAAGAGAAAGGCATGGCTAATGTTGAAGCAAACAAGTCCTCAATATATTTTTTTAAAGAGACGATTCAATACATATTAGTAATATATTATTATATTCAAATTTTGAATTCATTAAATAAAAATAATTATATCATTTACAATATTAATATATACTTATTACTAATGATACTATTTTATAAATAAAATAACATTTATATTAGTTAAATTTGAACGTAAAACCTTTTGGTTATTGAGTTTGCTAATTGTTTGAATCTTGGCAGCTGCATGATTCATTGAACAGCATCGGCCAAGGGCATGGCTTCTAGGCTAAATAGACGCCATATAATTTTTTTTTTTTTGTGAGAAAGGAAATTAAAATTTCATTAGGAGATCATCTCCGACAAAACTATGTCTACCAAATGGTCGGGTATATTCTCAACCACCGGTTCATTACATTGAAGACCCAAAGCAAAACAAGGTAAATGGTGAGCAATAGAATTGCCCGACCGTCTAATAAAACTAGGAATAACAGACTCAAAAGAATTAAAAAGATCAAAAATGTCATCAACAATGTTGCCAAAATATGACAAGTCATCCGTCCGGCGGCGTAATTTGTGGAAGAGGGTGAGATTGTCCGTCTCAATGTAAACCTTTGTTATCTTCATTTCCTTTGCCAATATCAAACCCGCTCGACACGCCAGGGCCTTCCCTATCTCGAACCGACTCGATCGCATTTTCCCAACTCATTAGCGTCTTCACCACTTCACCACAATGATTTCGGATAACGGCCAAAAGTCCAGCACCTTGTTCTGGTATGATGGATGCGTCCACATTTAATTTCACGTAACCAGCCTCCGGTGTTTTCCATGTATCCTCCAACTGCCCAGCCGTCGAGATTGGTCCTCCCTTGCAAGCCTGTGCATGTTCCTCCAATCTAGATATTGCCCATTCGAAACATCTGGTATGGGTAACATCTAAATTGCTAAAGGTTAACTTGTTTCTGACATCCCATATTACCCATATATAATAGCATAGCAAAAATTGGATGGCTATCTCCATCCCCATTTTCCATTATATGTGTCAACCATTCTCCAAATTTCCAATCTGCCGTGCTATCCAAAATCTGAATCCGTAGAGGGGAGGCAGCCCAGAAGAAAGTAACCCACGGGCAATCTCGTAATGCATGTTCGAGGGTTTAACATTCCATTCCGCATCGACCACAAACTGTGTTGATATTGACTCCCTTGCGTACAAGAGCTGCTTTTGTCGGGATAATACCCTGGGCGCATTTCCAAATAAGTACTTAGACTTTTGGGGGGACGGGCAATCTCCAAATCCATTTCCAAAGTCTCTGCTCGGTCCCAAAGATGAAGTTAAATCCTTGGAACAATCCGCAGCCATCTTCGCAATTTTATAGCCCGATTTCCCTGAATACTTGCCATCCTTTGTGAAGTGCCATACCATCCGATCCCACGGTCTGTTACAACGAATTGGAATAGAAAAGGATGGCTTTTGTGTCTTCCCGATTGAATATCTCCTTTATCAACTCCTTATTCCATTCAGGAATTGTAACAGAAAGGATGGCTTTTGTGTCTGCCCGATTGAATATCTCCTTTAACAACTCCTTATTCCATTCAGGTTTATTTTGGCAAATTAGTTCACTCACACGAGAGTCTGATGATGATGGTGGTGCCACTGTTAATGGTTTGAAATTTGGGTTGTCTAAAATCCATTCGTCCGTCCTAATTCTAGTACTACGCCCATCCCCAATACTCCATCGGATACCCCTACAAAGAACTTTCCTTCCTTCTACAATGCTTCTCCAAGAATAAGATGGATTATGGCTAATTGTAGCTTCTTTCAGGAAAGAACGTTGCCGGAAATATCTAGTTTTTATTATTTTGGATAGAAGGGAGCCCTCATTTTGAATAGAGATAATTATTTTTAACCACCCCAACTTTACCCTTTTACACTTCACAACCTAGACTTTGATTCGTAATACTTTGCACCCTGAACTATGAAAATAATTACACTTTGCACACTATGGACAATTTTGCCCCTATGATTTTATTCTTTAATAACAATAGTTCTAGTTATCCCTTTAAACTCTAATTTGTTGCAAATTATTACATAATAATAATTCTATTGCATTATTCAATAAACATAAATTTTTTACTCCATAATCAATTTATTTTTCGGATTTTTAAAGAAATAAGAACCCTTATTTTCTGTAACTTGTTTTGTTCGTGACATTGTTACCCCTACTTAGATCCAGTCTCTATTCAGAGGTTTTAAATGGATCATGTTAGGTTTCCAGCCTATAAACTCAACAAGACATACTTCTATCAAGATCTCATTTCAAGTATTTATCCGTATACAAATTGGGTCTTTAGACTGAAATGAAAATAGTCCATTATGACCATATCAGGCCCTACATGCTTCCGTAAAATTATAAATCCCTTAAAATTCATACCTTCTTTGACCGAAACAGCACCGGGTGAGATGGCTCGCAACATCACCAGTCGGAAAATCAATGCCCCTAGATCGTTTGACGACTTCAACCAACAGGGAAGATGATCTACAAGTTATCCGACTCCTTCAGCAACTGCTCATCACAGCCTTGGTTCGTTTCCTACTCAAGCCGTATAAAGTAATTCTTTAAAGGGATGAATTAATAGAACATTATGAACACATGTTGAACAATAAACCTTTATTTATTAAGAACTTATCGAAATATTTATTACATTAGTAATCTCCTTTTGGGAGGAGAATACTTGTTTAGCCTCTCATATATGAGGCTTGCACTCTTGGATACATAAACTTTAAAACTAAAACACTCAAAATATTACAAATTTTCTCTCAGAATTTATTATAAGAAAACTAAGGGAAATGTTCGATGTCCTTAGCTTCCTTCATCCCTTGCCTTTTATAGACTTGAATCTCGTTGATGTATATGACGTCACTGCTTACGTCATATCCTGAATTATTACCTCGCCAGTTGTTTTCCTTTTCTTTCCGCGTTTCTCAGCCCATGTGAGGTTTGTCGGGGAATCTTTTAAAAATTTGTTCTGCGTGGTCCCCGAGGATAACGCGTCTTGTGAGCTGGGCCCTTGTCCTTTCCAGCTGCATGATCTTGACGGTCGGGTTTGGGTCGAAATCCTTTCCCAAACTTGGGTTCTTTCTGTTTGGGGCATGCTTGACAGATTCGGTCGATCTAACGGCCAACATGCGCCATGTTACAGAATTTCCGGTAAGTTTCTTTGCTAACCGGAATCTTGTTCTCCCAGAGAATTCTTCTCTTTGTCTCAAAACGTTCCTCTGCAAATCTTATTGTTGACCCTATCATCGAATTCAGAATGAAAGATCCATTTTCTGAATTCTGAAAGAACTTGAATGGATACTTGACTTTGTCCATTTCTGTTAGACAAACCCAAAGACCCCATGCTCGTCGTGTAGAAGCTTCGTCTTCAGAAATGGTTCCTACTAACAATGGTACTTCTTCCGGTGAAGCTGCCTTAATATATTTTAAAGCATTTCCATCTGGTCTTCTTAGCTTGATGAAATGAAAAGCTTCATTAAAGCCTTTCTTTGCTGGTTCGGGAGCTGCACTGATAAAATACAGTTCCAAAATAACTCCTCTGGCCAAATGTGGATTGTTGGCCCAAGTCTCGTAAACTGCTTCCCCAATCCATTTCGGAAATTTGAAATTTCTGGGAATCCGGGTGATACAATATAAATTGACGCTAAAGCTCCAAAAGTATACCATTCTTGTACTGCATTTGGATGACTTCCTGGTTTCATCCAAACTCTGGGATACTTGCCTGAGATGTCAACCATTGTTTATTCTGGGTTAATACCTCTTCTTGTAACCAATTTCTCCCATTGTCATTGATATACCTGCATTGGAGAAATCTTAATCTCGTCAGTTTGAACCTTAGATTTGCCTGTCTGTGGCCTAAGATTCAACTCTCCCTTTTTACCCAGAGGTGGTGGGTTGACTTGAAGACTCGGGTTGTGACACCAGAGCTTCAATATTCGTTACAGTTTGTACATCCTCAGGGGATGCATTACCTGCAACACTTGTGATTATGGTATTTGAATCCATAACCTCCGGGTTAGAGCCCCATTCTCTAACCGCCCCTTTTTGCATCGTAGGAGATGCAGCCTGGAGGATGGGCCCTTGCAGTGCTAAGAACAATTGTCCTTGAGCGAACTGGCATGCTCATATTTGACTAGAAACAGATTTCTGGCCAGCCTGTTGAAGTCGTCCAGCAACTTCTGCATTGAGACATAACGTCCCAAAATCTCATTCTAGACTCTCCAGGTTTTCCCTGAGATGTCTTACTCGTTTAAGGACCTCGTTAGCAACGCGTCCTTCCATCTCGTGTCAAAATATCTGCAAGAACATTTTCATGAGATTTTATAATGACAATATCATAATTATAATATTGACATTCTTGTCATCTAAGTAGTCTAGCCTTTCTAGTTTTGATTCAATTTTATTTTTCAGAAAAGCCTTGACACTTGAATTATCAATTTTTAAAGTAAACTTTTTAGCCAGTAAAAATAGAGGCCATTTTTTGAAAGCCTTTTCTCATTTGCAAAGAATTCTTTCTCATTGATATGCCACCGATTTGCTTCACTTGGTGTGAATAAACCATTTGATATCTGCATGGCACATCTTCATTTGGTGTAGCCTTTGTAAATTCTCGCCCACCAAATCATCACGGCATCCGTGTATAGAACCGTTCATCCTCGTCTTATGGAATGGCAAGTTTTGGAAGCTTTTTACAAACTTCCTTTAGTTGCTTTATCCCTTCTTGATGTTTATCTTCCCATTTGAATATAGCATCTTTCTTGAGTAATGGGCTGAACACCTTCCTATAATGGGCCAGATTGTTTATGAACATTCCAACAAAATTCACAACTCCAAGAAAACTTTGAAGTTGTTTCTTGTCTTTCAATGTATCTGGAAATCCTTGTATCTTTTCCACAATATGGCTTTGTAGGACGATTCCAGATTCATCGATTTCAATTCCAAGGAATTCAATCTGTCTTATAGCAATCACTGCCTTCTTCTCAGAAAGCACTAATCCTTCCTTGTGGCAAACATCTGAAAATATTTCCAAATGTTTGAGATACTCTTTCATGTTCTTTGAAGCAATAAGAATATCATCTATATATACGAACATGAAACTGAAATAATCCTTGAAGAGATTATCCATCTTCCTTTGATATATCTGGGGTGCGTTAGCCAATCCCATAGGCATCACATTCCAAATATTATGTCCTTGTGGTGTGGAGATAGCTGTGAACTTCTTACTTTCTTCCTCCATCTTAATCTGGTAAAATTCAGACTTGCAATCGAACTTTGAGAATATCTTGGCACCTTTGATACAGTTAACCAGATGTTCTCTGCTCGGGATATAGTATCCGTCAAACTCCAGGATGTTATTAATCTCCTTGTAATTAATAACAAGTCTTGGCTTTTCTCTTTTGATTTCTCCATGGTTTCTGACTAAGAATCCTGGACTGCTGTATGGAGAAACTTCTGGTGAAATCAACTTAAGGTCCAGATGTTCCTTAAGTATCTTCTGCATATCCTCACGATCCTCCTGATTCATAAGGATTGGTTTGAATCTCACGAACTCGTACTCCTTTCCTGATTTAACTTTTAAGGAAGCTTTGAGATCGTTCTTATCCCACCATGCCAAAGGATTTTCATTATAATTCCTTTGGATCTTCTTCTTGATATCCTCGAGTGATATTTGTTCTTCTATAGTAACATCACTCTGAGGCTTCTCCATAAGACTCATCATCAAATCATCAATAGCCTGCGGAGGTACTCGTTCTTCTCTCTTGTATTCGGATGAATACAAGTCATTATCCCATCTTTTTATATCTTTTTGCTTGAACCATATTGTCGAAAGAATAATAATGCATCACCAAATCTTCTTTTATCCGCCATTTTTGGATTTCGAAGTTTAGCTTCATCACCACGCTTGCTACGAAAATTGATAGGCATTTTTCTGTAAAATGCTTCCCGCAGTCTTTGAACAATGATCTTATGATCACATAATGTTGTGAAAATAAGTCTTCTTGTCTCATTTTCCTATGTAAATCGCTTAAATGTTTGTAGGAAATTGTTTCCTAGCAAAACATCTGCTCTTGTATCATGGAAATAGATTGGTGGTGTCTTCACTTTGTACCATGGGGTACCACCTGCACCTCCGATCATGATTTCTGCTTGTTTAATTCTTCGATTAAGGATAAGAATCCTTTTAGAGAAATCTCTTCCTGCAATAGCTGGTAAATCTTCTCCGATTGCTTTGGGGAAAACATCCGGCTTTGAAGTATATATTCCGGCACCTGAATCAATATAGGCGGCAAAATATTCGGCCTTGTATTCAGCATATAACATTCCGATAGAAATGTATATAGAGAATGGGCTAGTGGTCATCTGATTCTGTATCTTTTATCAGCCACTGTAAACTCCATTCCATCTTGTAATCTTTCCCAAGGTTTATGATCCTCAAGAAATTCAATTCCCAGTATTAATTGCTCTGGGATTTTTCCTACTATTCCTGTGATATTCAACTCAATTTCACCCATCTTTAGGTTTCCTTGATACCTTCCAACTATAGGTTGTTGGAGATAATATAGAACATCACAAGGAAAGATATTATCCTTTTGAGTGATGTCGAATATTACTTCAACTTCTCTCCATTCTTACGGACATTTCACTCTCCTTGTGTTTTGAAGACATCCGGGATTATCGGCGAATCAGACTTCGGTCTTCTTTTTCTTCCCAACGACTACTGCTTATCATTCTTTCTTGTTGGAAAGACATCATCCTAGACTCAACTCTGAGACTTCGACTTTTGTTGAAGACTGGTTGATCTTGAATTTGCATGTCGATCTCCTTTATTGTTGGAGACTCAATAAGTTCTGGTAGAACTACCCTGGCAAAGTCCTCAAATATTCTTGGGACTTCAATAAATTCCTTCCTTAAGAATACTCCTGAATGATGCGTATTCGAAAGAGCATAGGAAATATTGTATGTGATCGAGTAGGGCCTGTTTCCGTCTTTCATCAAATCTTGTCCTTTTGAAATCTTGATGAAGGGTTAAGGCTCTGTTGAAGTCTCGATCTCCCAAATTGTATGTAATTCTAGGATAGACATTAAATGTCAATTTTCCTGCATACAAATTTCCTGTAACTGCTCCAAAGCATGAATCCTTGAGGTTTGAGATTTGCTTGTCAAAGATGGCAAAATTGAGTGGCGAATCAATTCCTTCTTTGAATGTCGGTTTAATAATAACTCTTATGGCTCCAATGTGAATCCACGAGAGTGTACTTGCAACTTCTCTCTTGACTTTGCTTTTGATCTCCTGAACTTCTCGGTAAGGGACCAACTGCATCTCGATCTGGTTACCAGTGAATTCCATCGGAATTGCAAATTCTCCAGTAGTTACTCTGTGGATAATTTGGTGTTTTCTGTTACGAAACCCAATATTATCCAACGCCTTTTCCATAGCTCCAATTGTTAAACCATCGTATATCTGAAGCTTTGGATCTTCCTTCATAGTTCTCATAAGCGTCTTATGAGAAACCGTAGTGTGAGAGAGGAATCCTGACATATCTTCCCTAACCGTTTGTTGAAGAAATTCTTCTTCACTCCGATTCTGAACTGGATTCACTTCCATCGTCAGAATATATATCTTCTTCATAGATGCTTTCACCTGAGGATAAATCTTCAAATTGGTACACCTGGATCAAATCTTGATAATAGACAGCTTCTTCAAATTCTGGTGTAGCTTCGAACTGTCTGACTCCTCGTTTTTGGTTCTCTGGGCAATCTGTTGAAATATGCCCTCTCGCTCCGCATGTCCAGCAATTACAGTCTTTAAAACTTTCATTAGCTCTGGTGTGAGCTTGCCTGAAAGTTCTTGGTCCCGAAGTTCTGCTGGTGCTTCCTTGGTTAGAACCTGATGAAGAGGTTCTACTCCTGCTTGGTGCTGGTCTTTGCCCTGATTTGTAACTGCGGGCCTTTTGTTTTGACCAAAACCTTTTAGGTCTCCATGAAGACCTACTTCTTTTGCTGCTTTCCCGGCGGTATGGATGGCTTCTCTCCTTCTTCTTCTTATGTTGTTGTGGTTGACTTCCCACAACTGTTGGGATATCATCGTCTATGCAACATAGAGGAACTGCTTTGTTAATTCCTCGTAATTTCTTGTAATTCCGGTATAGTGCTGCCTGATAGCACCATTCAGATAGCTTGGCTTTTAGGAAAGACATTCTCCTAGCCACTATATCCAAATCAGCTGCATCCTTGTATTCTCTAATAAGCATTTCTCTCCAGGGACTCGGAATCTTTGCAAAGAATAGCTGCAAAGCTTCTTTGTCTCCAATCTTGGATTTCCACCGGTACTCGGTGAACATCTTGATATATTCGTCAATATGACAAATATCATGCAACTGGAGGCTGTAGAGAGCTTGTTTATATCTTTTTCTTTTTTCTTCTTCTAATCTCTCAAAGTAGTCTGTGCCGATAAAATAGATTTTAAATAATTTTTCCATATCATCGACAATTCCTTTTAATGATTCTCCCACCGCGTGACCGCGCTTTTCATATTGGCTTCGGTCATATCCCATGCAATTCGTACAGATCCTTCAAGACTCATTTCTAGAAGTAAAATGAATCATTCTTTTGTAAGATCGAGGGTACCTGCTGCAATCCTCATAGCTGATGCCTATTCATCAATAAGGACTTCTTGATTTTTGAAATCTGGGATATCCAGATTTAGCATCAACCCATATGGATGTATCGGATCGAGATGCGATCTTCTATACGGCGTCTGATAAACATTTGGCCTTCTAGAAGGTAGTCGAGTTCCTGTAAGAGGTGGTCGAGCTCCTGTTCCTGAAAGTGGTTCACTTCCTGTGGTGAAATCTCCAACGTGATGCATTCTTTCGTCCTGGATACCATGATTTGAACCCGCACTTTCTGTGACGTTGGGATTTACTGGTGGCGGTGGTGGAATTGGTCTACTTTGTGGGTCATAGGTAACCAAAGCTGATCCATCTCCTGCGTTCATCTTTAAATCTATAATACCTAATCCCGCGAAGGATTTTGCTAGGTCATGTAGATATTTAAGATTTATCTTTTCCATATCCACCCTTTTAATTTATGATGGATTTTCCTTTGATGATAGCAATGAGCTTTTCATCGTCCGTCATTTTTTGTACTACTTCGGTTGGTTTCTCCTTTTGGTGTAAATAGGGTACTGTCCCGAAATCGATATGCTTCTTTTCTCTGGAAGAACTCGGTCTGTCCTCCAAGATCTTTACTTGTTTTTGAATATCATGAAGAATTTGAAGAGTTTCCTTCTGATACTTCACCATCGTCTCCATCTGGTTTTGGATCTGATGAACTTGTGTAGGTAAATGAATATGGCGGTTGCCATAATTATGTACCGTCTTTTGGACTTCCCTAATATCTTTTGAGATCTTAGATGTGTATGAAAGTATCTCGTTCCATTCTGGTACACCATCTGGAATCATGATTTTGATGAGCATTCTCATGGACTGCTTCCTGATGATTCATCAGATCGACATATAATATTTGGTTTACTGTGAAAAAACCCATATAATATGTCGCTTGTCTCTCGCAATGTCTCAAGGTTTCCTATCAGCTCCTGCGCGTTCCTTTTCAACATATTGGTTGTTCCAATATGCTATCTTGTCCTGTTGATCTTGTGCGTACATCGTCAGAATTTGACGATATATCCTGTAAGGTGTACATCTTGGACAATTGTCCAGATCCATATTCTCGGAGAAATTCTCCTCACTAATTGTTAATTACATAAATATAAAAAATATAACTAAAAGTTCTTAATAAACCTAGGTTGTGATACCATTTTCAGGATCGCAAGACCTTGAGGAGTAAATGTAGAAAATGCAATAAAATTTATCGTCTAGGTTGCAAAGTGCAACAACTTTAAAGTTCGGAGGAAAACGCAAACCACTTTCATAAAACCAGGGTAAATGCGGAATTTTAACCAAAGTGCAAAATTTTGTAAAGTTGAGGTTGCAAACTGTAACGTTTCAAAGTTCGGATGGCAAAATATAAAAACCTTAATAGTTTGGGGTGTTAACAATCTTTATCCCTTTTGAATAGGTCACCATCCTTGTTTTGCTAGTATTGCCTCGTTGAAACATTTTAAATCACGAAAGCCCAGCCAACCTTCATTTTTCGAGCAACACAGCCCATTCCACGAGCACCAATGAATTCTCTTTTCATCTCGTTTCTGACCCCACCAGAAGTTGCTCACGATAGAGTTAATATGGTTGCACACATTTGTAGGAAAAGAAAAAACACTCATCAGATAGGTGGGTATCGCTTAGGCTACTGATTTGATTAGTACCATTTTTCCGGCTGTCGAAAGTGACCTACTCTTCTAGTTTTTAAGTTTCTTTTGTACTCGATCCACAATGAGAGAAAAAATCTACTTTTTTGATCGCCCAACCACTGCAGGAATACCCAGACAAACCTCATATTTATTAACCATCGAAACCCTCATCAAATTAGCTAGATGTTCTTTCTGCTCCTGGTTTAAGCCCTTGCTGAATGAGATTTCTGATTTATATAAATTAATTTTTTGCCCCGATGCACGCTCGTAAATAGATATTATCTCCCGATTATTTGCTATCTCCCTTTCATTTGCCCGTCCAAAGATAATGCTTTCATCCGCAAAGAAGAGGTGAGAAATATCACTCGCATTTTGGCTCACGCGAATACCATGAAGACTTCTGTTAGCTTCTGCTTTTCTGATTAGCGAAGAGAAAGCCTCTGCACATAAAAGAAAAAGATATGGAGACAACGGGTCTCCCTATTTAAGCCCTTGAGAAGGTGAGAACGATTTTCTTGGTGAACCATTAAGCAAAATCAAGAAGGAGACCGATGAAACATAATTCATAACAAGAGAGACAAAAGATTCAGGTAAGCCAAGTCGAATCATAACCATGCGTAGGAATTGCCATTCAATGCGGTCGTAGGCCTTCGGTATGTCGAGTTTAAAAGCAAATGAACTTTTTTTTTGCCGAGTTATGTTTCATGTGATGAAAAATCTCAAAAGCAAGCAATGCATTATCCGTTATTAAACGACCGGGAACAAAAGCAGATTGAGTGTGAAAAATGAGTTTAGGGAGGACAAGCTTTAGTCTATTAGCAATTGTTTTCGTAATAATTTTAAAAATTACGTTACAAAGGTTAATAGGCCTAAAGTCAGTAGCCTTTTCCGACTTCTTTTTTTTTGGAATGAGCACTATGAAAGTATCATTAAGAGTCGATGGGCTCACCAACTCATTAAGGACGCTAAGACCAACAGACACTATATCCGATTTAATAAACGACCAGAATTTTTGGAAAAAGGGCATGCATGGTCCGGGAGACTTCGTTAGATGCATCTGAGATAAGGTTGTCACCACCTCCTCGACATCGAAAGGGCGTGTCAGCAACTCCTTCATATCATCCATTGTTTTCAAGTCCACTGCATCAAGAGCTCTAGCCATATCTAGTTGAGGTTCAGCTGTAAAAAGGTTTTTGAAATAATCAACAAATTCTAGCTCAATATCCTTACGATCCTCCACCCATACATCATCATTATTTTTTATCCGTTCAATCGTGTTTAGAGTTTTTTCTTCCGACGACGATTTTGTGGAAAAAACTGGTATTTTTATCTCCATCTTTGATCCAATTTTCCCTGGCCCTTTGATGCCACATTTTTTCTTGCCTCGAAAGTAGTTCCTGTAATTTGTTCTCCAAAATTTACGGGCTTG
The DNA here is from genome assembly GCA_016081115.2 of Rehmannia glutinosa. Lineage (NCBI taxonomy): Eukaryota > Viridiplantae > Streptophyta > Magnoliopsida > Lamiales > Orobanchaceae > Rehmannia > Rehmannia glutinosa. The sequence continues at coordinate 1,656,825 of JABTTQ020003391.1, read as the reverse complement.
TATCGTCGATGGTGAAGGAAAGGTAGAATCAGATTTTTTAAGTTCTTGTTCACAATCACGTAACTGACTCTCAACATTACCAAAATGATCCCTTTCCCACTTTTTAAGTCAATCCCACATTGATGGATTTTTCCTTGACCGCGTGTATAATATTGTTGTATGATTCGAGGTCCAAGCATTTTGAACCACTGTTTAAATGACTCATCCGCTAGCGACATCAATTCGAGTTTGAAAATCTTCCTCCTTGCGTCCCCTTTTTCCTTGTCCGGTATGCACATGCCGCCAGTTAACTATTGTTAGATAAATGTTTTTATCATGATTTTGATATTTTGTTAAAATGAGTTTTTAAACCAAAACAATGTCCCTAAATGTTGTCTAAATACTTCCGATCGATTTAAAATGTTTTTACTATTTTTCGGAGTATTTCTTAGAGTTTATTTTTGATAAAAAATTGGACAACTTTTCTGTCTCAAGGTCGATCGGTCGCCCTATAGGGCAACCCGTACCTGAAGAGTACGTTTGAAACAGAAAATGAACCTGGGGTGAAATTGGAAAGGTCGACCGGTCGCCCAGGGGGTCGACCGGTGCCGTCGACCGGTCGACCGGTACCTGAAGCTTGGTTCTCTTACAGAAACTTCAGACCTTGCATTTTGCTTTAGGGGGACCGGTTGAGACAAGGGTTGACCGGTCGAAGCCAATGTCGACCGGTCGCCCTGTTGTAATTTTCAATGTGTTTTTCAAATCTTCTATCTCTGCGCGACCGGTCGAACCCCATGTTTATCAAAGAAACTATCCGTTGCGTTTTGGACATCTTTTCCTATTTTGTGGGATTGATTTCTAACACTATATTGAACATTTTAAATGGTTTCTTTTGCACCAAATCACTCCCCAAGGAGGAGCCAATGTCTGGAAATGAAAGCCAAGTCCTCTCCTATAAATAGAGGCTTCATTCAAGCAACAAAAAAACAACACTCTATACAAGCAAAGAGCAATTGAGCAAACACTTTCATATATCTTGTTGTATTAGCCTAAGCACTTTCACTTGCACAAATTTGAGGTCTAGGATTTCAATTCTTGATTACACTTGTACTCATATTGTATCAATCATTATTGAGTTGTAATCTTGATTTTGGTCATCATTCAACACAAGACATCCTTGTGAGTATTCTTGTGGTAAGAATACACTTGGGTGATCTATGTGATAGGTGTTTGAAGGTTGTGGTAATCTTCAAAGGTGTTGTAAGAGGGTTGTGGTAATGCTCAAGGTGGTGAAAGAGGGTTGTGGTAATCCTCAAGGTGTTGTATTAATTTTTGGTAAATTAATAAAATCTTTTTTCTTTTTGAAATCCATCCCTGATATCTTTGGGGTGGTAGTAGATTAGGCCCTAGGTGGGTTGAACTACTATAAATCGGCGTGTGCTATTTACTTTCCGCATTTAGCATTTCATCTTTGCTTGAGTTTTTCGAAAAAGAGGGCAAAATCTGAAAAACCAGGATAATCTATTCACTCCCCCTCTAAATTATTGTAGCCACTTGGACTAACAAGTGGTATCAAAGCCAAACTCTTTGGCTAGCTCGTTCTGAGTAAAGAGGAACGATCCATGGCTACAAATGATGCTCATCTCACCACCGGCGCCTCCACCAATAAGCCACCACTATTCGACGCCAACAACTACGCATTTTGGAAAGACCGTATGGAGTGCTTCCTACAAGGGTGCGGGTTCGACATTTGGAATGTGGTCATTGAAGGAGTTGATCAACCAACAAAGAAATCGGAGGATGGCACCTTGGCTCCTAAACCTTTCAAGGAGTTTGATGAAAACGACAAAAAGGCTTTCTCTCTAAACGGTAAGGCCTTAAATATTTTGCATTGTTCTCTTACCGCCACCGAGTACAATCGCATAAGAGGCATAAGGTCGGCACATGAGGTTTGGGAAAAATTGGAGACAATCTATGAAGGGACTAAGAAAGTCAAGCAAGCAAGAAAGACCATGCTTGTTAAAGACTTCGAAAACTTTAACATGTATGATGGCGAAAACATCTCCAAGATGGTAGAAAAGCTTGACAATATTGTCAATCCTCTTGTGGCCCTCGGCAAAGTCATTTCCGAAGAAGACAAGGTGACCAAGGTATTGAATGCTCTTCCCGGCTCATGGTTCGAAAAAGTAACGGCAATCACGGAGGCACAAAATCTTGAGATACTCAAGTTTGACGAGCTTATTGGAAATCTACTCATCTATGAAGTCTATCTCAAGGAGAGGAAAAATTCCAAACCATCCACAAATCAATCGGGTATGCAAATTATTCCTAAAGGTCTTGCTTCTTCCTCTAATAATGCATACTATGATAATGATGATGATGAGGAGACGGCCGCACTTGTTCGAAAATTTGCAAAATTTGTGAATAAAAATAAAGCAAGAAAACCAAGAGATAATGCTTGCTTTAAATGCGGAAAACCCGGGCACTTCATTGCCGATTGCCCAAAGCTCGATGAAGAGGAGCAAAAGAAAAAGAAGCTTTTCACAAAAAAGAAGGCTCTAAATGCGGAGGTCAAAACATGGGATGAACTACTCGAAACAACCGATGAGGAAGGAGAAACCGAACACGGTCTCATGGCCATAGACGATGAAAACAATGAGGTACACTCTAACTCCTCTACTTCCTCTATAGTTGATGACTTGCAATGTGATTTTGATGAATTGCAAATTGAGTTTCAAAATTTAATTGTTAAATACAAAAATTTGAAAAAGGAGCATAAGGAGCTTAAGATTGAAAAAGAAAAATTATTTACCTCTTATGAATCTCTAGACAAAGCTCATGCTCTTACTCTTACTAGAGTTCATTCTCTTGAAACCGAAAAGGAATCGCTCACAAAAGATATTGAATGTTTGAAAAATGATGTGCATCGTTTCAACATAAGCACGGATAAAGTCACAAAAATCTTAGATGCACAAAGAGGTGAGCATTCCAAATTGGGACTTGGTTACAAGCCATTTCAAAGTGTTTTTAAGAAAAATAACCATGGTCCGACTTTTGTACGTGCTAATAATTATAATACTCCTACTTGTTTTTATTGTGGAAAAGTTGGACATTATGCTAATAATTGCAAATTGAGAAATAGCTCAAGACATGTTTGGAGACCCAAAGGTCTCAAGACTAACCCCCATGGACCCCAAAATTATAGGGTAACTAAAAGAAATTCTTTTGTAGGTAATAGGGGCTATAACAACAATGGAAGATTCAAAATGGCTCGTGGACAGCGGATGTTCACGCCATATGACCGGGAGGAGAGAACTTTTTACCAACATCAAGCTCCAAGAAGAGGGTATGGTCATGTTCGGCAATGGCAAAGGAAAAATTCTTGGAAATGGAGAAATTGGTAACTCTTCTTTCTCTCTTAGTAATGTTCTTTTAGTTGAAGGGCTTAAGTTTAATTTGATAAGTGTTAGCCAACTTTGTGATTCAAATTATGATGTTTCCTTCAATAAAGAAAAATGCCTTATACTTAAAAAAGGTGAAATTATTTGTGAAGCAAATAGAAAAGGCAAACTTTACAAAATTTGTACAAGTGATTTGGTTAGTCAAAATGTCTCTTGTTTAGTCGCCAATAATGATTTAACTAGTTTATGGCATAGGCGACTTGGACATGTTGGATACAAGAATTTGAAAAATATTTACAAAAACCAACATGTGAAAGGACTACCCAAATTGAATTTTGAAAATCTTGGCTTATGTGACACTTGTCAAAAGAACAAATTAGTTAAAAGTAGTTTTAAGCCCAAAAACGAAATTTCTACAACCAAACCCCTACAAATGCTTCACCTTGATTTGTATGGGGATATTGGTACGGCTAGTCTAAGTGGAAAACATTACACTTTTGTTATCGTCGATGATTTTTCTAGATATACTTGGGCTCTTTTTCTTACCAATAAAAGCGATGCCGTTAATGAGTTTGTTAAGTTGTGTTTGAAAATGAAAAGGAAGACACTATTAAGTCTATTCGAAGCGATCGAGGCGGAGAATTTGATGGTGAATTAAGAGTCTTTTGTGAAACCAAAGGATATGCTCATAATTTCTCGGCTCCAAGGACACCTCAACAAAATGGAGTAGCCAAAAGGAAAAATCGGATATTACAAGAGATGAGTCGGTCCATGCTCAATGAATTTTCACTTCCAAAATATTTTTGGGCCGAAGCCGTAAGTACCGCTTGCTATGTCATTTATCGAGTTTATATTCGTCCTAAAATGAATAAAACTCCATATGAGCTTTGGAAAGGTAGAACTCCAAATATTAGTTATTTCAAGATATTTGGTTGTAAATGCTTTATTTTGAATACCAAGGATCAATTGGACAAACTTGATCCTAAGGCCGATGAAGGGATAATTATGGGATATTCAACAAAAAGCAAAGCATATCGGGTTTACAATAAGACTAGTGGAGTTGTTGAAGAATCCATCCATGTTAAATTCAATGAAGCTTCGGGAGTTGAAAGAATACCTAATGATGAAAGTGATGAAGAGGATATTATTGAACAAATTGTTCAAATTGATGATCAACCATCTACATCAAATGATCAACCGTCCACTTCAAATGGCCCTCAAGAAGATAGAGGTGATATCTCGGACCTTCCCGTTGCATTGAAATTTATGGGAGATCACCCAAAAGATCTTATTATTGGTGATCCCCTTGACAAAGTGATGACCCGCAGAAAATTTGCCGAGAAAGCTCTTATTTCTCAAAAAGAGCCGAAAAATGCTAAAGAGGCCATTGAGGATGAGGATTGGTTCTTAGAAATGCAAGAAGAGCTAAATCAATTTGAAAGAAATGATGTATGGGAATTAGTACCTTGTCCTCCATCTCAAACTATCATTGGTACATAATGGGTATTCCGGAACAAACTTGATGATCAAGGCAACATTGTTCGAAATAAGGCAAGGTTAGTAGCTCAAGGGTATTGTCAAGAAGAAGGTATTGACTATGATGAAACTTTTGCACCCGTAGCACGTTTAGAAGCTATTCGTATTTTACTTGCCTATTCTTGTTTTAAAAATTTCAAACTTTACCAAATGGATGTTAAATCCGCTTTCTTAAATGGTATTATTCAAGAAGAAGTCTATGTAAAACAACCTCCGGGGTTTGAAAATTTTTCTAGGCCTAATGATGTTTATAAACTAAAAAAGGCCTTGTATGGTTTAAAACAAGCACCCCGTGCATGGTATGATAGACATAGCTCTTTTCTTTTACAAAATGGTTTTATAAGAGGTAAAGTTGATACAACTCTCTTTGTTTTTGAAAAGGGGCAAGATTGCTTACTTGTGCAAATTTATGTTGATGATATTATCTTTGGTGCTACTAATGATTCTTTGTGCAAGAAATTCTCTAAGTTGATGCAAGGAGAATTTGAAATGAGCATGATGGGGGAGCTCAACTTCTTTCTTGGACTCCAAATTAAGCAATGTCAAGAAGGTATTTACATTTCACAATCTAAGTACACAAAAGAACTTTTGAAAAAGTTTGACATTGAAGAAGGAAGAACCGTCTCTACTCCCATGGCAACAAATGTCAAAATTGACAAAGATGGGAAATGCAAGTCCGTGGATGAATCAAAGTATCGAGGTATGATTGGTAGTTTACTTTATTTAACCGCTAGTAGACCGTACATTTTTCATGCCGTATGCCTATGTGCTCGTTTTCAAAGCAATCCCAAAGAATCTCATATGATGTCGTTAAAAGGATTTTTCGATATTTGAAAGGCACCATTCAATATGGCTTATTTTATCCAAAGAATGAAAAATTTTCTCTTAAAGGTTATAGTGATTCGGATTATGCGGGAAATATTGATGATCGGAAAAGTACTTCCGGATCATGTCAATTTTTAGGCGATTGCCTAGTTTCTTGGTTTTCAAAGAAGCAAAACTGTGTTTCTCTTTCAACGGCCGAAGCCGAATATATTTCCGCCGCTTTTTGTTGTACTCAACTTATTTGGATGAAACAAACCTTAGCGGATTACAAATGCTCTTTTGAAAACGTATCTATCTTTTGTGATAATATATCCGCTATTAATATTGCACAAAACCCGGTTCATCATAACCGTACCAAACATATTGAGATTCGACATCGTTTTCTAAGGGATTGTGTTTCAAAACGAAAAATTGAGATATCTTTTGTACCATCTCAAGATCAATTAGCGGACATTTTTACAAAACCGCTATCTTCCGAGACTTTTTTGCATCGATACGAGCTCGGTTAGGCATAATGCATATTGAATGAGGCTTATGTTTGCATTTTGCACGTTTTAAAACTTAGGGGCGAAAAATCGGATTTTTGGTTGAAAATTCGGATTTTGAAAAACCGACAGACAGATGGTTTGAAAGGGTTGAGGGCAACCGGCGCCCTCAACGCCGACCGGCCCTCAACCACGACCGACGCCTAAGACATTTCTTGGATTAAAATGGTTCTCTTTCAAGATTCGCAACTTTAACATATTTTGGCCATTTTTCGTCCCCTTTGCCAAATTTTCACATATTTCATTCAAAAATGGTTTTTATGCATCTTTTTCACAACATGGACATTATATATCATGATCATCATCCTTATGGCTCATCTTTTCCGATCAAATGGTAAGAATTTCTCTTCTTTTGCTCAATTGGGTTGAACCCTTGAGTTTATGACCTTATGGTATATTTCTTGATATTTTTTGCAAATGATTTTGATGAGCTTATCTATTATGTTGTATTGTATAATGATTGAGGTGAATTGGTGATAAAATTTTTGGCTTGAAACATTTACAAGGGTTATATACAACCTCTTCTATTTTTCACGCACACAAGGTGTTCGATAAAATGTCGCAATGAAAATTTCAACTTTTACATGATTCTCTTGCTTCCAAAAGTCTCCAACATCTATTGAGATCATGTTTTGCCTAATAAAACAAGCGTATGAACTCTTCATGATACATTTCTCCCATTTTCCTTGGACTTTTACGCTTTAATTGCTCAACGGTTGATAAACCGTCCCTTTGGCGCACTTTGATATTATTGTATGGTGTTTTTACCATTCTAACATTCTTTTTGATGATTCCAAAGGGGGAGAATCAGGAAATTGGCTCGTTAGCTCAAGAAAAGCTAATAAAAGCTCGCAATAAAAAGCTATGGCTTCTTAAAGCCAAGAATACCTAGTCCATGGCTTGTATTATGGACTCAATTGCAAAAGACTATAAGTATTGTGACAGTGGGAGCTTCTTAGCTCATGATGTCTATATGCATATTATATAAGCTTGTTATAGCTTGAGCTTCTATTTTATAATAATTGTTTGTTGATATGCTCATAGATAGGGGGAGCTTTGTATGAAATGCTTTTAACGGATAGTTTACTTGTAAAATCGGAATTTTTTTTTGTTTTTCAAATGATTCTCGAGAAAATTGTTTTGGTTTGTAATCATCAAAAAGGGGGAGTTTGTTAGATAAATGTTTTTATCATGATTTTGATGATTTTGTTAAAATGAGTTTTTAAACCAAAACAATGTCCCTAAATGTTGTCTAAATACTTCCGATCGATTTAAAATGTTTTTACTATTTTTTGGAGTATTTCTTAAAGTTTATTTTTGATAAAAAATTTGACAACTTTTCTGTCTCAAGGTCAACCGGTCGCCCTATAGGGCAACCCGTGACTGAAAGAGTACGTTTGAAATAGAAAATGAACCTGGGGTGAAATTGACAGTCGACCGTCCGCATCCAGGGGTCGACCGTGCCGTCGACCGACCAACCGATTACTGACTTGCTTGGCTCTCTTACGAAACTTCGGACCTTGCATTTTGCTTTAGGGGGGACCGGTTGAGACAATGGTTGACCGGTCGAAGCCAATGTCGACCGGTCGCCCTGTTGTAATTTTCAATGTGTTTTTCAAATCTTCTATCTCTGCACGACCGGTCGAACCCCATGTTTATCAAAACTATCCGCAGTTGCGTTTTGCATGACTTTTCCCTATTTTGTGGGATTGATTTCTAACACTATATTGAACATTTTAAATGGTTTCTTTTGCAAAATCACTCCCCAAGGAGGAGCCAATGTCCGAAATGAAAGCCAAGTCCTCTCCTATAAATAGAGGCTTCATTCAAGCAACAAAAAAACAACACTCTATACAAGCAAAGAGCAATTGAGCAAACACTTTCATATATCTTGTTGTATTAGCCTAAGCACTTTCACTTGCACAAATTTGAGGTCTAGGCTTTCAATTCTTGATTACACTTGTACTCATATTGTATCAATCATTATTGAGTTGTAATCTTGATTTTGGTCATCATTCAACACAAGACATCCTTGTGAGTATTCTTGTGGTAAGAATACACTTGGGTGATCTAGGTGATAGGTGTTTGAAGGTTGTGGTAATCTTCAAAGGTGTTATAAGAGGGTTGTGGTAATCCTCAAGGTGGTGAAGGAGGGTTGTGGTAATCCTCAAGGTGTTGTATTAATTTTTGGTAAATTAATAAAATCTTTTTTCTTTTTGAAATCCATCCCGATATCTTTGGGGTGGTAGTAGATTAGGCCCTAGGTGGGTTGAACTACTATAAATCGACGTGTGCTATTTACTTTCCGCATTTAGCATTTCATCTTTGCTTGAGTTTTTCAAAAAGAGGGCAAAATCTAAAAACCGGATAATCTATTCACCCCCTCTAGATTATTGTAGCCACTTGGACTAACAACTATTATGGGACAATGGTCCAAAACGAGTCGGGGAAAGTGTCGAACAACATAGTTCGAATATAGAGATACCCATCCCGAATTTGCAAGACACCTATCAAGACGTTCTTGGATGTTATTTTCTCCTGTCTGGCCATTTGACCATGTAAACGAGAAGCCGTTGTAGCCCAAATCGACTAGATTGGATTCTTGGATGGCCAAATGAAATTCCTCCATTTTTGAATCCTCCCTAGGTCGTCGACCTCCAATTTTCTCAAAATTAAAGAGAATTTCATTGAAGTCACCGAAGCACAACCACGGTAATGGTGAGATATGCGCAAGCTCTTTTAATAAACTCCATCTATGAGATTTTAGCTTTTCCTCCGGCCACCCATAAATCCCGTTGAACCTCCAAATCAATGAACCATCAGTCACAACTCCATCAATATGATGCATCGAGTCAGATAGCAGCTCAAAATCATAGCTCGCTTTCTATAATAGACACAGTCCTCCTCTTCTACCTCCATGCGTCGTATCACAATCTATTACATGCCATCCTTCAAAACCCAATTTATTACGAATATCCTCTATCTCTATTTTTAATAACTTGGTTTCCATCAGAAAAACCAAGGAGGGATCTTGCAAAAAGATTAGTCGTTGTAGTGCATTAGCTGTCGGTAGGTTCCCAAGCTTACAGTTCTAACTTAGGCAACTCATTGTTCCCAGCCCAGGGATTGCTCCGCTGCGCTCCACCAATAAATAAACCTTACACGGGACACTGAATAGGCCAAACTATCTTGCTTTCTTATTTTATTCCGTCAAAGGCTCAGGCAAGTTACTAGTTTCCGAATTTGATTGGCGTTTCGACGGTGTGCGGGATGTGATTGGCTTTTTGTCGGGGACCATACAACTCCCTTGGCATATGTGTCTTATTTTAATTTTCTATCTCGAATGAACTACACACTACAACATAAGTGACATAAAATAACACCCAAAAAGTATTACATAATAGCCATAAAATGTCACTATAGATAATAGGTAGCATTTTTTATGGTGATGCACTTTCACGTGCTACCTATAGTCTACGGTATCACTTTTAATAGCTTTACTGACGTTTTTTTCTAAGTGTTACATTAGGTACTAATCTACTGTAACACTTTAAAAAATAATTATAAAATATTATATGTGAGTCTAATGTAGGGTTATTTAACAGTTTATAGTATTTGTGAGAAATTGTTGCAAATGTATGGTAAAATTGGGGGCTTTAATATATTAGGCGTAGGCGCTAATCGGGATAACACCTAAAAGGAAGGTGCCACTCCGATTAGTGCCAGACAGGTTTTCTTATTTTTTTTCCTTTAGTTTGGACACTAGTCAAACTAGCGCCCATTTTAGTTTTTTTTTTCGTTTGATTATTATTTATTTAATAATTAATTAATTTATGAAATATTTGCAAATTAAGTCATAAAACAAAAAGATTAAAAATATTCGATTAATCACATCCGCGAGTTTGAATCGATACAAAAAAACGATATAGAAAATTATAATCATTACAAGTCCACATTAATACCAAACCCTATTGATACGTTTAAAATATACGTGCATTTAGGGGCTTAAAATGATATATAATTGATGCATTTGTATGTATATTTAGTGTGTTTTACTTGGTTTCCTTTGTTGGGCGTGATATCTTTGACTCTTGTGAAATTTACAAAAATGGAGCTAAATTGGACAAAAGGTGATAGCACATTCCGGATGATATGTCAAAAGACAAGGTACGAGCAAAGATGTGAAGGAAAGAAGCATGGACAATCAAACAAAAGGTGATTTCCTTCAAAAACGTCCACACGCGTTAACAATTTCCAGCACTGACATGGTTTAGTATTTGGGCCATAACGTTCTCTACATAATTGATATTCAGATGATTCAAGTGGATATGGAAATCTAAGAGAAAGGCCTACAACTTTCATTAATACACCAGGAGCAAATGCGAATGTTTTACAAGTCACACGGCCGTGTGAACAACCACACGACCGTGTGAAGTGTTTCAACAATTTTCAGAGACAAAACCTAGTCGCACGGTCTGCCGGTGTGAGACCACACGGCCGTGTGAAACACACAACCGATGCAATGTGTCTGTGGCAGATTTTGAGTTCTAATCCCGTCAGATATCTACCAGTGATCTCTCAAAGCACCTATATAAGGGGGACCAAGGCCTGAACAAATTTTCATCATCATACATCATCTAGATACATTCATACACCATACAACACATCAAATTACACAGGAACACAAGATCAAAGGTCTTCTGAGAGAGGAGGGCTATGTTACGAAGAACACCACAAGACCTTTCACATCTACGGAAGCACAAGAGCTTCGAAGGTTTGGAAGGAAGATCCATCCTGACAAGAAGGGGTTTTCTTTTTTAGTTTAGATCTCTTGTTTGTACTTAAACGATGTCACAATGTTTATTTCAAGTTTGTCTATGAATTTGTTATCAATGTTTGGCTAATCTTTCGGATCTTAGGGCATAATCAAACTGTAGATTCATGTTAAATCTTGATTAATTATTTTCTTAATTGATTCATGTGTTCTATTTTATGAATTCGAGTGCTTATTCTTAATTGCTTATTATTTGGCCAATAATTTGCATGTCATATTTGTTAGTGCGAAATTTAGGAGAGGAGTTCTAACAAAGACGGAAATTGAATTCAGACATAAACAAGTGTAACGAGTCAGGAGACCTACAACTGTTTGTGGGGAGTCATTCAATTCATTGATCTTTTGGGAGTTAATAATAGTTGTAACGTATCGGGAGATCTACAATTGCTATTGGTCTACTATTTAAGCGCCACCCGGGAGGGAGAAATGAACTAACTTAAGAATTGAGCCCATAGAATTGCATGAATTGGTTTTGTGAAACATTAATTGGATTTAATCTTGAGGAAACATGTTGAGATTATGTGCCTAAGGTTACTTTCATAGTTGTTGAAAATACTTGTGGGGTTCGAAAATTTATTTCTTTTTATTTTTTTTCGATCTTATAAAACTCTTGATATTCGGTCGCTTCAATAAAATTGGAATACATTGTTATTATAGCCTAAGTGTTTCGTAGTCAATCCCTGAAAAATACGACCTTGCTTGCCATTATTCTATAAACTACACCGTACACTTGCAGTTGTAAGATCCAAATAATTTTGGTGACCAAGTTTTTGGCGCCGTTGCATTCTTTTTTTTTTTTGATTTTTTGTAAATTTTTTTTAACGATTTTCTTTTGTAAATATTTTCTTAAAAATTTTTAAATTTTTTAATTGTTTTTATTTTTGTAAATTTTCTTTTTTTCGATTTTTTTCCTTTTGTTTATTATAAATATTTTTTTATTTTTGTAAATAGTTTTTTTATTTTCGAATTTTCCTTCTTTTGTAATAATTTTTTTTGTTTTGTTTCTAATATCGTTTTTGTTGAATGTGAGACTGAAATCTCTGGAGACACAAGTAGCCCAAATCGATACTGCAGTGGGAGGCCAATATCAAAAGGGCAAATTCTCAAGCGATACTGAACTTAATATGAGAAAACAGTGCAACGCCATTCGTCTGATGGATGGTACATAATATGAGGGCTTAAGGATTTCAACCAACACGGTTCAACGATAATGATGTTAGAAATCTGAAGTCTGGCTGAAGACGTAAAACTTAGCGCTTTGTGGGAGGCAACCCAAGAGGTGTCGCGGCAAACTCCGGGTTACAAAAAAAGACATGACACACGCACACGGGCGTGTGGACGCACACGACCCAACCGTACGATCTGCTCCTCCAAGTTTCAAATTTAACGGACAAGTTCCCGGCTTCACCGGAATGATTAAGTAAGTATTTTTTACGCATTCCTCTTTCTTTTGATAATTTCCTCATATGTTCGATGCGAAGCATATTTTAAGTTTGGGGAGATTGTCAAGAATGCGTAAATTAGTATTGTTGCATTATTGCATTGCATTTAGGATTGCATGTAGAGCATAAAATTTGCATTAAAAAATTTAATTTTTGATTTTTTATTTTATTTTATTATTTATTTTTGCATGTTTATTGCTTTAGCACGTTTAATTGCTTTTGTGTGTGATTTTGATTAAGATTTTGAAAAAGTACAACAACTTCCGTATGATTTTTACTATGCGCATTTGATTTTATGACATAACATGTTTTTGTGAATAATACGATGAATGATTGAGGATATGTCTTTTATTTGTTTGGCAATAGTTAAGAAAATTGGGTATTTGAGCATGTTGCGAAAAATAAGTCTGTGAGCTTTTGTGCCTATAGGCTATAATTGCTTTTATCTTATGCAATCTTATTTTTTCTTGAGTGTGTCATTCATGATTGATAGAGAACTCTAGAACTTGCTTTGGTATCTTCATTGAAGCAATGTGTTTGTGCTATTTTTGAAAATGATTTAAGGTCATCTTTGTTTAGCATACTTAGCCTAAAAAATCTACCTACGAACTCATGATTCCCTAGTTAGCCACTTTGAGCCTTAACTTTTTATTGTTAGCCACATTTTTTTATCTTTAAAATTAAAAAAAAATGATTTTTATCCCTATATTAATTTTTTCGATTATTCTCTATATATTCAGGAAATATATTTACAAAATCAAAATTTTCCATTATCTATTATTTATTTCCAGTTTTGAAAACCCAAGTGATGTTATCTTTTTTGAAATACATATTATTATGAGTATAGGTTTCCAGAAAATGCTTCAGCATAAAAATAGAGTTAAAAACACTTTTAAGAATTAAAATCAGAAACACCGTTTTCTAAGATATTAAAATATATAAAAAAAATAAAAAAATATTACATACAGTTTTTGTGGTTGATTTGTATATAAAAAAATGCAATATTTTTTCTTCATAAAACCCAAATATGTTTCAGTAAAATAGTTGGATATAAAATTAAAAGATATACCTTTATAATCAAAGATCTAGGGTTTTTGAATTTCATATAACCTTAGATCTGCCATTGTTTAATAAATTTAGGCCGGCCAAGTATTTAAAATAACTGGTTAGACCATTAAAATCCCAGATCTAGGGTTTTCGCATTTCACAAAACCCTAGATCTACCAATTTTGGGGTTTATTTTTGCCGACCAAGTGTTAAAACTCACCATTTCTAACACGCAGATTTGAAACTTACATTATTTTACCTTCTAGAAATATGTATAAAAATTGAAAAAATAATATATGTTTTTTTTTGAATCGGTAATTAAAAATAAATAGCTTAAAACAACCGTATATCACCTCATTTTTACACCGTTTAATTTTTTTAAAAAAACAGCGGATATATTTTGTAAATATTTAAAAATAACAGAGGGTAAAAAAATAGTAGATATTATTATTTCGAATCTGCCAATATATGAATAATTGTAACTTGAAACCTTAATCTTAAAAAACATATAATATATCCAAAGTTATAGAACACAAAACTCAAAATCTGTGGAAATTTTTTTCGTTTCGAAAAAATCCAAAAAAAAAAGATAAAATATTTGTAAATAATTAAAAGAATTTCAAAAAGAGTAGATATCATTTTTTCGACACTGTACATATATGAAAAATGGTAACTGAAACCTTAATCTTCCAAAACATAAATCTATCCGAAATAATAGAACGAAAAAACTCAAAATCTGTTAGAAATTTATTTGTTTCGAAAAAATCAAAACAATCTATAAATTATAAATACAAATTTGAACAAAACGAAACCTGTGAAAAAGATTTCATCTTCGAGTATCCATCAACCGAACAAATGAAAAATGAGGTGAGAAAAATTTCATTTGAAAAAATGAGATGAAAACCGAAAGAACGAGAAAGAGAGAAAATAGAAATATGGTTGTTGAGTGAAATGAACAAATGAAATCCTACCCACCAAAAAGTGACATACCCTTATTTACGGTTCAATTTCACCGTCAAAAAGGACACGTGTTCGCATTGTGTTTAATCGATGTTTATAAACTTAAAGAAGATTCTAGATAATGGGCTTTGGGGTTTTATAATTAAAATGGGTTTGATTTGGGTTTGAGTTAAAATAATAAAAGTAGTTTCTAAATGGGTTTTTATTTTTGCTTTGGGCTTTATTCCATTCCTTATTCATATTTTGTCTTATCTTTTTACAAATTATTATTTATAATTCAATTTATTAAATATTAAATTTAAAATGTTTATCTATTTCATAATAATTGTTATTATTATTGTTATTATTATTATTAAATTTAAAATTATTATTTTATATATACTTGTAATTAATGAATATTTTTGTTTTATATTGTTTTTTTTTATTTTTTATTTTATAATATATATATATATATATATTTATCGGTTTATACATAAAAAATCGAGTATTAGCATATAAATACGTAAATCAAATACAAATATATCTCGAATTAGGTTATGATAATATATAAGATATTGATTATATATTTCTACTAAATATGTTAATTAACTATAAAAATATTCTATTTAAATAATATTAATTTACAGATTATAATGTATAGGCTCTTTTATGATATAAAATTTAAATAGAATACAAATGCTATTATTTTTATTTTTTATTTTAATTTTAATAATATAAAAATAGAATAAAAAATTGAATTAAAAATATTTTGAAGTTAATTTATTCTATATTCTATTTATATAGATATTATAATATTATTATTATTTAATTTGATATATAATTATTTTTTTATAGTTTGACTATAATAATTTTTTTCAGGGAATATAACACTATCTGAAAGGACGACTTTTGAAAAAGATTCATCCAGTTCAATGGTTCATCCATTTCCATCAGTCCGCGTAGCGATATCACAAATTGTATGTTCAATATTATTTTATTTATTTTATATAAAATAAAATATACTTTTGTATTCAATAATATAATGATAATATTTAAAATTTATTATTGTCGTTTCGGGCACACGATTATTTTCCGGAATGAATATCATTAATAGTGGTGTATCTATTAGTCCAAGTGGCTACGATAATCTAGAGGGGGGGGTGAATAGATTATCTAGGTTTTTCAGATTTTGCCCTCTTTTTCGAATAATCAACCAAAGACGAGAATGTAAATGCGGAAATAAAACAACACTCGTCGATTTAAAGAGGTTCAACCCACCTAGGGCCTAATCCTCTACCACCCCAGTATCTCCGGGATGGATTTCAAAAAGAAAGAAAAGATTTTATTAATTTACCAAAAATTAATACAACACCTTGAGGATTACCACAATCCTCTTACACCACCTTGAGGATTACCACAACCCTCTTACAACACCTTGAGGATTACCACAACCCTCTTACAACACCTTTGAAGATTACCACAACCTTCAAACACCTATCACCTAGATCACCCAAGTGTATTCTTACCACAAGAATACTCACAAGGATGTCTTGTGTTGAATGATGACCAAAATCAAGATTACAACTCAATAATGATTGATACAATATGAGTACAAGTGTAATCAAGAATTGAGAGCCTAGACCTCAAATTTGTGCAAGTGAAAGTGCTTAGGCTAATACAACAAGATATATGAAAGTGTTTGCTTTGTATGCTCTTTTGCTTGTATATTGTGTTGTGTCTTGTTGCTTGAATGAAGCCTCTATTTATAGGAGAGGTCTTGGCTTTGATTTCCAGACATTGGCTCCTCCTTGGGGAGTGATTTGCTTTGCAAAAGAAACCATTTAAAATCATCAATATAGTCATTAGAAATCAATCCCACAAAATAGGGAAAAGTCATGCAACGCACGGATAGTTTCTTTGTCAAACATGGGGTTCGACCGGTCGCAAGAGAGATAAGATTGAAATTGAATTCTGCGAATTTTTACACAGGGGGACCGGTCGAAGGGGGTGCGACGGTCGCCTCACCGTGACTCGTTGCCCTTGACGTTTTTACGAAACAGAGAAGTCGGAACAAAATCCAACTTGCAGTGCAAAATAGCTCACCGGTCGACCGGCCGACCACACCGGTCGCCCACCTGGTCGACCGGCCGCCCGCCTTTTTTTTTCTTACGTCCCATTTTCTGTTTCAAAACTCAACTCAGTACGGGTTGCCCTATAGGGCGGCCAGTCGAGCTGAAACAAAAGTGTTGTCCAATTTTAAATCGAAAATAAACTTCAAGAAATACTCCAAAAAATAGTAAAAACATTTTAGATCGATTGGAAGTGTTAGGACAACATTTAGGGACATTGTTTTGGTATAAAAACTCTTTAGAACAAAATCATCAAAATCATGATAAAAACATTTATCTAACAAACTCCCCTTTTTGATGATTACAAACCAAAACAATTTTCAAGAGGACGATTTCAAAAGCAAAATAATTTTCCTGGTTTAAGAGTAAACTATCCGTTTAAAAACATTTTACAAACGCTCCCCTATCAACAAGCACATTAAGAAGAATTATTGCATAAGCTAGAAGCACAAGCTTTTACAAAAATAAACAATAACTTCATGAGCTTAGAAGCTCCCCTGTCACAAATACTTAATGTCCATGCAAACAAGTCCATAAAGTCCATAAAACAACCATTGGACTAAGTTTTCTTCACAACTTATGGCCTTAAAAAGCCATAGCTTGTAGCTTCTATTATGAGCTTTTATTGGCTTCTTTGAGCTAACGAGCCAATTTCTGTTTCTCCCCTTTGGAATCATCAAAAGAATGTTAGGATGATAGAAACATCATAGATATATCAAAGTGCGCCAAAGAGACGATTTATCAACCATTGAGCAATTTTAGGCTTAAAAACCAAGGAAAATGGGAGAAATGCATCATGAAGAGTTCATACGCCCGTTTTATTTCCCAAAACATGATCTCAAAGAGTATAGAAGACTTTTGGAAGCGAGAGAATCATGTAGAAGTTGAAATTTTCATTGAAACATTTCATCGAACACATTGTGGGCGTGAAAATAAAAAGAGTTGTATATAGCCCTTGTAAATGATCCAAGCCAAAAAATTTCATCACCAAATCATACCAATTATCATACAAAACAGCATAACAACTAAGCTCATCATGATCATAAAATAATTTCATCAAGTAATATACAAGAAAGGCCATAAACTCGAGGTTCAACCCAATTGAGCAAAGTAAGGAAAAATCTTACCATTTAATCGGAAAGGATGAGCAATGATGATGATAAACATGCTATATACGGTCCAAGATATAAATGGAATGCATAAAAATCAATTTTGAGTGACAATAGTGTGCATTTGGCAAAGGGGACGAAAAATGGCCAAAATGAGTGAAAAAGACTAATGCTCAAGACAGAACGATTTTAAACCAAAAATGGCTTAGGGCGACCGGTCGTGGTTGAGGGCGACGGTCCGTCGTTGAGGGCGACCGGTTGCCCTCAACCTCTTCTTCACCCACTGTTTTGCAAATTTTCCAAAATCCGAATTTTCAACCGAAAATCCGATTTTTCGCCCCTAAGTTTTAAAAACGTGCAAAATACAAACGTGAATTTCATTCAATATGCATTATGCCTAACCGAGCTCGATCGACGCAAAAGTCTCGGAAGTTAGCGGTTTTGTGAAAATATCCGCTAATTGATCTTGAGATGGAACAAAAGATATCTCAATTTTTCGTTTTGAGACACAATCCCTTAGAAAATGATGTCGAATCTCAATATGTTTAGTACGATTATGATGAACCGGGTTTTGAGCAATATTTATAGCGGATACATTATCACAAAAGATAGGCGTTTTCAAAAGAGCATTTGTAATCCGCTAAGGTTTGTTTCATCCAAAGAAGTTGAGTACAACAAAATGCGGCGGAAATATATTCGCCGGGCCGTTGAAAGAGAAACACTTTTGCTTCTTTGAAAACCAAGAAACTAGGCAATCGCTTAAAATTGACATGATCCTAAGTACTTTTCCGATCATCAATATTTCCCGCATAGTCCGAATCACTATAACCTTTAAGAGAGAAATTTTCATTCTTTGGATAAAATAAGCCATATTGAATGGTGCCTTTCAAATATCGAAAAATCCTTTTAACGGCACTCATATGAGATTCTTTGGGATTGCTTTGAAAACGAGCACATAGGCATACGGCATGAAGAATGTCCGGTCTACTAGCGGTTAAATAAAGTAAACTACCAATCATACCTCGATACTTGGATTCATCAACCGACTTGCCTTTTTCATCTTTGTCAATTTTGACATTGGTTGCCATAGAGTCGAGACGGTTCTTCCTTCTTCAATGCCGAACTTCTTCAAAAGTTCTTTTGTATACTTTGATTGCGAAATATAAATACCTTCTTGGCATTGCTTAATTTGAAGTCCAAGGAAGAAGTTTAGCTCCCCATCATACTCATCTCGAATTCACCTTGCATTAACTTGGAGAATTTCTTGCACAAAGATTCATTAGTAGCACCAAATATAATATCATCAACATAAATTTGCACAAGTAAACAATCTTGCCCTTTTTCAAAAACAAAGAGTGTAGTATCAACTTTACCTCTTGTAAAACCATTTTGCAAAAGAAAAGAGCTAAGTCTATCATACCATGCACGGGGTGCTTGTTTTAAACCATACAAAGCCTTTTAAGTTTATAAACATCATTAGGCCTAGAAAAATTTTCAAACCCCTGAGGTTGTTTTACATAGACTTCTTCTTGAATAATACCATTTAAGAAAGCGGATTTAACATCCATTTGGTAAAGTTTGAAATTTTTGAAACAAGAATAGGCAAGTAAAATACGAATAGCTTCTAAACGTGCTACGGGTGCAAAAGTTTCATCATAGTCAATACCTTCTTCTTGACAATACCCTTGAGCTACTAACCTTGCCTTATTTCGAACAATGTTGCCTTGATCATCAAGTTTGTTCCGAATACCCATTTTGTACCAATGATTGTTTGAGATGGAGGACAAGGTACTAATTCCCATACATCATTTCTTTCAAATTGATTCAACTCCTCTTGCATTTCCAAAAACCAATCTTCATCCTCAATAGCTTCCTTAGCATTTTTAGGCTCTTTTTGAGATATAAGAGCTTTCTCGGCAAAATTCCTTCGAGTCATTACTTTATCAAGGGGATCACCAATAATAAGATCTTTTGGGTGATCTCCTTAAATTTCAATGCTACGGGAAGATTCAAGTATCACCCTATCTTCTTGAGGAACATTTGAACTTGAAGGTTGATCATTATGAGCATCACTTTGAACAATAGGTTCAACAATATCCTCTTCATCACTATCGTCATTCGGTATTCTTTCAACACCCGAGGCTTCATTAAATTTGACATGAATGGATTCTTCAACAACCATGCTAGTCTTGTTGTAAACCCGATATGCTTTGCTCTTGGTTGAATACCCCATAAATATACCTTCTTGCCTTAGGATCAAGTTTGTCCAATTGATCCTTAGTATTCAAAATAAAGCACTTACATCCAAATATTTTGAAATAACTAATATTTGGAGTTCTTCCTTTCCAAAGCTCATATGGAGTTTTATTCATATTAGGACGAATATAAACTCGGTTAATGACATAGCAAGCGGTACTTACGGCTTTCGCCCAAAAATACTTTGGAAGTGAAAATTCATTGAGCATGGATCGACTCATTTCTTGTAATGTTCGATTTTTCCGTTCGCTACTCCATTTTGTTGAGGTGTCCTTGGAGCCGAGAAATTATGAGCATATCCTTTGGTTTCACAAAATACTCTAAATTCACCGTCAAATTCTCCACCTCGATCGCTTGAATAGACTTGATAGTATCTTCTTTTTCATTCTCAATAAGTCTACACAACTTAACAAACTCATTAACGGCATCGTTTTTATTTGTAAGAAAAAGAGCCCAAGTATATCTCGAAAAATCATCGACTATAACAAAAGTGTAATGTTTTCCACTTAGACTAGCCGTACCAATATCCCCATACAAATCAAGGTGAAGCAATTGTAGGGGTTTGGTAGTGGAAATTTCATTTTTGGGTTTAAAACTACTCTTAACTAATTTGTTCTTTTGACAAGTGTCACA
The DNA here is from genome assembly GCA_016081115.2 of Rehmannia glutinosa. NCBI lineage: Eukaryota > Viridiplantae > Streptophyta > Magnoliopsida > Lamiales > Orobanchaceae > Rehmannia > Rehmannia glutinosa. The sequence continues at coordinate 1,636,150 of JABTTQ020003391.1, read as the reverse complement.
TAAGCCAAGATTTTCAAAATTCAATTTGGGTAGTCCTTTTACATGTTGGTTTTTGTAAATATTTTTCAAATTCTTGTATCCAACATGTCCGAGTCGCCTATGCCATAAACTTGTTAAATCATTATTGGCGACAAGACAAGAAACATTTTGACTAACCAAATCACTAGTACAAATTTTGTAAAGATTGCCTTTTCTATTTGCTTCACAAATAATATTACCATTTTTAAGAATAAGGCATTTTTCTTTATTAAAAGAAACATCATAATTTGAATCACAAAGTTGGCTAACACTTATCAAATTAAACTTAAGCCCTTCTACTAAAAGAACATTACAAAGAGAGAAAGAAGAGTTACCAATTTCTCCATTTCCAAGAATTTTTCCTTTGCCATTGCCGAACATGACCATACCCTCTTCTTGGAGCTTGATGTTGGTAAAAAGCTCTCTCCTCCGGTCATATGGCGTGAACATCCGCTGTCCACGAGCCATTTCGAATCCTCCATGGTTGTTATAGCCCCTATTACCTACAAAATCATTTCTTTTAGGTACCCTATAATTTTGGGGTCCATGGGGTTAGTCTTGAGACCTTTGGGTCTCCAAACATGTCTTGAGCTATTTCTCAATTTGCAATTATTAGCATAATGTCCAACTTTGCCACAATAAAAACAAGTAGGAGTATTATAATTATTGGCACGTACAAAAAGTCGGACCTTGGTTATTTTTCTTAAAAACACTTTGAAATGGCTTATAACCAAGTCCCGATTTGGAATGCTCACCTCTTTGTGCATCTAAAATTTTTGTGACTTTATCCGTACTTATGTTGAAACGATGCACGTCATTTTTCAAACATTCAATATCTTTTGTGAGCGATTCCTTTTCGGTTTCAAGAGAATGAATTCTAGTAAGAGTAAGAGCATGAGCTTTGTCTAAAGATTCATAAGAGGTAAATAATTTTTCCTTTTCAACCTTAATCTCCTTATGCTCCTTTTTCAAATTTTTGTATTTAACGATTAAATTTTGAAACTCAATTTGCAATTCATCAAAATCACATTGCAAGTCATCAACTATGGAGGAAGTAGAAGAATTTGAGTGTACCTCATTGTTTTCGTCGTCTATAGCCATGAGACCGTGTTCGTTTCTCCTTCCTCATCGGTTGTTTCGAGTAGTTCATCCCATGTTTTGACTTCCGCATTTAGAGCCTTCTTTTTGTAAAAGGCTTCCTTTTCTTTTGCTCCTCTTCATCGAGCTTTGGGCAATCGGCAATGAAGTGCCCGGTTTTCCGCATTTAAAGCAAGCATTATCTCTTGGTTTTCTTGCTTTATTTTTATTCACAAATTTTGCAAATTTTTCGAACAAGTGCGGCCGTCTCCTCATCATCATCATCATTATCATAGTATGCATTATTAGAAGAGGAAGCAAGACCTTTAGGAATATTTTGCATACCCGATTGATTGATGGTTGGTTTGGTATTTTTCCTCTCCTTGAGATAGACTTCATAGATGAGGAGGTTCCCCGATGAGCTCGTCAAACTTGAGTGTCTCAAGATTTTGTGCTTCCGTGATTGCCGTCACCTTTTCGGACCATGAGCCGGGAAGAGCATTCAATACCTTAGTCACTTTGTCTTCTTCGAGATGACTTTACCGAGGGCCACAAGAGGATTGACAATGTTGTCAAGCCTTTCCACCATCTTGGAGATGCTTTCACCATCATCCATGTTAAAGTTTTCAAAGTCTTTAACAAGCATGGTCTTTCTAGCTTGCTTGACCTTCTTTGTCCCTTCATATATAGTCTCAATTTTTCCCAAACCTCATGTGCCGACCTTATGCCTCGTATGCGATTGTACTCGGTGGCGGTAAGTGAGCAATGCAAAATATTTAAGGCCTTACCATTTTAGAGAGAAAGCCTTCTTATCATTTTCATCGAACTCCTTGAAAGGTTTAGGAGTCGAGGTGCCATCCTCCATTTTTTTGTTGGTTGATCAACTCCTTCAATAACCACATTCCATATGTCAAATCCGCACCCTTGTAGAAAGCACTCCATACGGTCTTTCCAAAATGCGTAGTTGTTGGCGTCGAACAATGGTGGCTTGTTGGTGGAGGCGCCGTGGTGAGATAAGCGTCATTCGTAGCCATGGATCTTTCCTCTTTACTCGAACGAGCTAGCCAAAGAGTTTGGCTCGATACCACTTATTAGTCCAAGTGGCTACGATAATCTAGAGGGGGTGAATAGATTATCTAGGTTTTTCAGATTTTGCCCTCTTTTCGAATAATCAACCAAAGACGAGAATGTAAATGCGGAAATAAAACAACACTCGTCGATTTAAAGAGGTTCAACCCACCTAGGGCCTAATCCTCTACCACCCCAATATCTCCGGGATGGATTTCAAAAAGAAAGAAAAGATTTTATTAATTTACCAAAAATTAATACAACACCTTGAGGATTACCACAATCCTCTTACACCACCTTGAGGATTACCACAACCCTCTTACAACACCTTGAGGATTACCACAACCCTCTTTGAACACCTTTGAAGATTACCACAACCTTCAAACACCTATCACCTAGATCACCCAAGTGTATTCTTACCACAAGAATACTCACAAGGATGTCTTGTGTTGAATGATGACCAAAATCAAGATTACAACTCAATAATGATTGATACAATATGAGTACAAGTGTAATCAAGAATTGAGAGCCTAGACCTCAAATTTGTGCAAGTGAAAGTGCTTAGGCTAATACAACAAGATATATGAAAGTGTTTGCTTTGTATGCTCTTTGCTTGTATATTGTGTTGTGTCTTGTTGCTTGAATGAAGCCTCTATTTATAGGAGAGGTCTTGGCTTTGATTTCCAGACATTGGCTCCTCCTTGGGGAGTGATTTGCTTTAAAAGAAACCATTTAAAATCATCAATATAGTCGTTAGAAATCAATCCCACAAAATAGGAAAAGTCATGCAAAACGCATACGGATAGTTTCTTTGTCAAACATGGGGTTCGACCGTCGCGCAGAGATAAGATTGAAATTGAATTCTCGCGAATTTTTACACAGGGGGGACCGGTCGAAGGGGGTGCGGCCGTCGCCTCACCGTGGTGACTTGGTTGCCGACGCGTTTTTAAAAGAGAAGTCGGAACAAAAATCCAACTTGCGCAGTGCAATGTCGCTCATCGGGTCGGCCACCAAACCACACCTAAGCCGCCCACCTGGTCGGCCGGTCATCTCTCTTTTTTCTTACGTCCCCATTTTCTGTTTCAAAACTCAACTCAGTACGGGTTGCCCTATAGGGCGGCCGGTCGAAACTGAAACAAAAGTGTTGTCCAATTTTAAATCGAAAATAAACTTCAAGAAATACTCCAAAAAATAGTAAAAACATTTTAGATCGATTGGAAGTGTTAGGACAACATTTAGGGACATTGTTTTGGTATAAAAACTCTTTAGAACAAAATCATCAAAATCATGATAAAAACATTTATCTAACAGTATCTAGGTATGGTACATCCAGTACACCTTCTTCGATGAGTTCAAAAGAAGCTGTAATAATTGATCTCACGGAAGATGAACCAAATAAAACCAATGTAACTTCAGACAATAATACGGTCTACCATAACTCGGGGTTAATGTAATCGAGATTCACTAAGTGGCATGTTAAATTCTTCAAGGGATGGTTAGTGAATTTTTTTATATTTGTCATGATTTTATTTAATTATTTAATATAGTTCAATGAATTGTTGCAATTATTATTTTTTCAGAGTATTGGGATATAGGGGATGCAAATTATAAATGCGAATTTTTTGGAGCATTATTTTGGTTAGAAGAAAGACTATTCTCATATCCAAAAATAAAGCCTCGCTACTCTTTGTGTTGTGGCCACGAAAATGTTTAACTTCTTCCAATCAAACAACCACCAAGTTTTCTTCAAGAACTACTGTTTGGGACTGGAAATAAAAGCAAACATTTTCAAGAGAATATAAGATCTTATAACAATATGTTTTGTTTTACATCTATGGGAGGCAAGATTGACACGGATGTAAACAAAGTAGAGGCCCTCCGGTTTTTCGAATGTATGGGCAAAATTACCACCTGATTGGAAGTTTGTTGCCGCCCAATGGATCGACGCCCAAATTCGCTCAGCTATACATATATGATACGGAAAATGAAATAAGTCATAGGTTGAATTCTCATGTCATTTTTTTTTAATATTTTGTCTCTTTATTATTATTTTTTAAGAATTATAAACGCGCTTTTGTTTAATTTTAAAAAATAATGTTTAAATTTGTAGGCAATGGAGTGATAACAATAATTTGCACAAGTTATCGTGTAATCGAATTGAAGAGAATGTTGGATGAGAACAATATTTTGGTCAAATCTTTTAGAATGGCGAAAGAAAAGATTCGAGAACATGGATATTCGGACGTAAATTTACGTTTGATTGGTAGAAGGAGTGCAGATGCTAGGAGATATAATATGCCAACGAAAGCAGCGGTGAAATTGCCGCTTTGATTGTTGGTGATTTTGATCGTCTTTAGGCGATAGGGATATTGTTGTTGAAATAAGATCCGGACTTTTACAAATGATAAATGAATTGAATGCCTCTTATTTAGACTTGCAAGATCCATTATTATTACCTATGATGGGGACGGTTTCGGAGAAGATATACCACTTTCAATAAATAAGACAAATAAGTCTCGTGCTAGAAGAACAATTAGTGTGCGTGAATACTTTGCATATAGATTACATGACAGAGACCATGAATCGTCGATTATTTTGTCATCTTGATTATTTCAACAATTTGTTGTTGATGCATACACAATGGTCGAGTCCGCTCGATTCAAATATATCCGTTTGAATCAGAAAAAGTTGCGTTGTGATATATATATAAAGGCTTGACTGATGTTGTTTTGAATGGTGACATTGATCAAAGTACTCAGGGTAAACACTTTATATTACCTTCAACTTTCACCGGAGGTGCTCGATATATGATACGAGAATTATCAAGATCACGATGGCTATATGTCGATGGACGGGTTATCGGATCTTTATAATATTTACTTGCAATCCCAAATGGCCAGAGATCATTCATTTTCTTCAGAAAAAGAATCTAAATCCTGAAGATCATCCAGATATTGTTTGCAGAATCTTTAAACTGAAGCTAGATTCTTTGATCAAGGATCTTCGGCAAAATAAACTCTTTGGGAAAGTAATTGCAGGTTAGCATTTGTTTTTTAAATATTTTATATATACTTTTACTAATATATTAAATATTTATTTACGTAGTTTATTATCTCAATTTCTTATATTGTAGTTATTTACACGATAGAATTTCAGAAGCGCGGTTTGCCTCATGCCCATATATTGTTGTTTCTGGCGAAGGAAGACAGATATTCAACTGCAGATAATATAGATCTAATTATATCACCTGACGAGAGAATTGATCCATATTATTATGATGTAGTAAGGGATCATATGATTCATGGTCCATGTGGTAATGTCAGGAAAAACTCTCCGTGTATGGCTGATGGTCGTTGCACTAAATATTTTCCCAAAAAATTTGTGGATGCGACTACTATTGATGAAGAAGGTTATCCGCATTATAGACGCATGAATGATGGCCGGATAGTTGAAAAAAATGGTGTGTCTCTGGACAACAGATATGTGGTGCCTCATAATCGTCAGTTGTTACTCAAATATGGAGCTCACATAAATGTAGAATGGTGTAACCAGGCCAGATCTATTAAATATCTATTCAAGTATGTCAACAAAGGAAATGATCGTGTGACAGCGTGGTTTTATACAAGCCCCAACGATGAGGACTCGAGGAAAACCGTTAATAAAGTGAGCATGTATTATGATTGTAGGTATATATCGTCATGTGAAGTTGCATGGAAGTTATTGGGATTTGAGATTCAATACAAATATCCTCCTGTCGAACGACTTAGCTTCCATCTTCCGGATGAGCAGAGTGTTATTTTTGATGATAATGAGCGAATAGACGATGTGCTTAATAAAGATTCAGTTAAAGAGAGCATGTTTTTAGCATGGATGGAAGCAAACAAAATATATCCCGAAGTCCTTGATTTAACCTATGCTGAAGCCCCAACAAAATTCACATGGAAAGCAAAAGTCAGGAAGTGGATGCCAAGAAAAATGGGGAAATCAATAGGTCGAGTGTTTTTCGTCCTTCCAGGTGCTGGTGATATGTACTATTTGCGGTGTCTTATTGATATTATCCGTGGGGTTACATGTCCTGATGACTACAAGAAGGTAAACAGTAGTCAACACTCTTCATACCGTGAAGCTTGCTATGCTCTTGATTTGTTAGAAGACGATAGAGAACATATTGATGCAATAACTGAGCGAGCCACTGGGCTTCTGCAGAGAGTCTTAGAAGTTTATTTGCGTCATTGCTATCATCCGAATCTTTGAGCAGACCAGAAGCAGTATGGGAAAAGTGTTGGCAATATCTTTCGGATGATAATCTATATGGACGACGACGTCTTTTCCAACATCAAGGTATTAACAAAAGTATTATTATATGTTAAATATCATAATTTTGTTTTCAAATAACTTTATTTTATATATCTATTATTTATCAAATGCCGTATTATTTCTCTTACAGAATTAGTATTAAGTGAGAATGAAATAAAAATCTTGCTCTGTTGGAAATTGAAAAAATTTTGAGAAGTCGTGGCACGAGTCTCGTGATTTTGATACGATGCCATTTCCTCGATGCGACAATATTGGAATAGCCAAAATAGATTGATATATGATGAGCTGCGTTATGATCGTAAGGCTCTTTTGGCGAAACACAAGAACCTCATTCTGACATTCAATGAGGAACAAAAAATATTTACCATAAAATAATGACAGAGGGAATCAAATAAACATAGTATGTTATTTGTATATGGATATGGGGGCACATGCAAAACATTCTTGTGGAGAGCTTTATCTCGAGGCTTTGAGATCGAAAGGAGAAATTGTGTTGAACGTGGCATCGAGTGGAATAGCTTATCTCTTGCTGCCTGGTGGAAGGACTGCACATTCCCGTTTTGTTACTCCTTTAAACCCAAATCAAGACTCAACTTGCAATATCAAACAGGGGAGTCCACTTGCTGAGTTGATTATTCGTTCTAAACTTATAATCTGGGATGAAGCACCAATGATGCACAAGTATTGGTTTCAAGCACTGGATGAAACTTTACGATCTCTTCTAAAATTAGTCAACCCACGGAATGAACATTTACCTTATGGAGGGAAAACTATTGTGTTTAGGGGGCACTTCAGACAGATATTGCCTGTTATACCTAAGGGAAGCCGACAGGATGTAGTCAATGCCACGATAAATTCATCGCACTTGTGGAAAGATTGTACAGTACTGAGATTGACTAAGATCATGCGTCTTCAAAGCCTCAATCAAGCAGATGATTATACGAATTTGTTCCATTTCTCAGAATGGATAGCAAGCATTGGAGATGGAATAATCGGAGGATCTAATGATGGTTGTGCCACTATTTATATACCTGAAGATATTCTTCTTGAATCCTCTGGTGATCCTATTGCAACAATTGTAGAGAATACCTATCCAATGTTTAAAGATGCTATTGATGATCCTATCTACTTGAAAGAGAGGGCGATACTCGCACCGACTCTTCATGTTGTTGAGTCCATAAATCAATATATGACGTCCTTAAATTCACCGGAGGGGCAGACTTATTTGAGCTCAGATAGCACGAGTAAATCTGATGCTAATGTTGACTTCTTGCATGATATGCATACGCCAGAATTTTTTAATGGTATAAAATATTTCGGCGTTCCTAATCATGAGTTGCATTTGAAGGTTGGGACTCCAGTTATGCTCTTGAGGAACATTAACCACTCGACTGGATTGTGTAACGGGACTAGATTGGTGATTACGAGGCTCTCCAAACACGTACTTGAAGCTAAAATTCTCACTGGAACGCATGCAGGTCAGAAGGTTTTGATACTGCGAATGACACTAACACCGTCGGACCTTAGAATTATTCAAGTTTCAACATAGAGAGTTTCTCTGATCGTTTCTTATGCAATGACCATAAACAAGAGCCAATGTTAATCTCTCTCCAATGTGGTCTGTATTTAAAGAATCCAGTATTCAGTCGTGGCCAACTATACGTTGTTGTTTCCCGAGTCACCAATCTGAAGGGACTAAAAATATTAGTATGTGGCGAAGATGAATCAAAAAGCAAAGAAACACAAAATGTGGTGTACAAAGAAGTTTTTTAAAATTTGTAGTTATTAATTTGTTCGAGACGATGTTTGTACATTTTCTATTTTTATTTAATATATAATAAATTTTATAGACATCCAATCTATATGGTCGGACCCAACAAACCCAATATCGTAAAACAGAATAAACTTCATATTGTCCAATATTACACTCACCGTGTATCGCACGGGTAAAACACTATTTTACTGTGTCTCATTTAGTTAGGAATATAAAATATGATAATAAATATTTAATATTTCTTCTAGCATAAAAAATAAAAATCGATAGTTTTAACCTTGAAACGACGGTTCCACCACGTTCTACCGACGGTTCTAATAGCCGATTCCACGGTTTTAAGACCAAGGAATCGGAATCGGAATTAGTCTACAAGGTTCTGGTTCTGATTTTGGAACCGTTGACTGGTCGACGATTCTCGGAACGTTGACCACGATTTTGGAACCATTGACCCATTAAACCAGTTTACCCATTTATTATTCAGGTCATTTATTATTCAAGGTTGAAAAATATATAGGTAATTAGGTCATGTTCGGGTTACCCGTGTATTAAACAGGTTGTGTTTGAGTTGACCCATCTGACCCGAATAATTAAACGGATCATGTTCGGGTTGGCCAAATTTGTGTAATTATCATGTCTCAACACGACCTGCGAATCCAAACACGACTAAAATTGCCACCGTTATTTGCATGTAAGATTGTTTTTAAAATTTACTCTAGGCAAAGAGTATCAAGATGGCATAATCTCGATTCATAAAGTTGTCACTATGAGATTTAATGGAAATTCGTCAAAATACCCGCCAACAAGGGGGTATTAAAGAAAAATGTCCTCACTTTATTAAATAAGAAAATGTGTCCCTCTACACTCCCTGAAAAGTCTAAAATACCCTTTACGTAAAGAAATTCGAAAAACAAAGAAATAAGAAGAAAATGAGGTGAACATGCGGAAATAGTTACCATTTATTCTCAACTTCTTCTCCATTTTCTCATGTCCGACTCCTTGGCTTTTCACCGATGATTTCGAGAAGTTCAACAGACGTCAACTCCTTGGCTTTCTGACAAGTGCGATTTCATTTTTAGTCCGGTCATTACGTCCGATGCACTCTTTGGCTTCCAAAGGTTTGAGGATTTGTTCGAGTTCTTGCCTAAGTAATTTTTTAGTGAAAATATTTTGTTAAAAATGTGTGTTCTTTCATCTTCTTTAATATATGTAGTGTATTTAGTCTGTGTTGAATACTTAGTATTTTGTTTTTGAATTTTTTGGAATATGAAGCGATTAGGGTTTCGTCATATGACGAAATTGATTTTTAACATTAAATAGTTAATGTTCTTGGAGTCTATCATGTGTTGTCGGATGGAATTTGTATGGACTTGGATTTTGTTTTGGAATATTATTTTTCTTAGGGTCATCACGTCCGATGCACTCTTTGGCTTCCAAGGGTTTGAGGATTTGTTTGAGTTCTTGCCTAAGTAATTTTTTAGTGAAAATCTTCTGTTAAAAAGGTGTGTTCATTCATCTTCTCTAATATGTGTAGTGTATTTAGTCTTTGTTGAATACTTAGGGTTTTGTTTTTGTATTTTTTTTGGAATATGAAGCACTTAGGATTTCGTCATATGCCGAAATTGATTTTTAACATTAAATAGTTAATGTTCTTGGAGTCTATCATGTGTTGTCGGATGGAATTTGTATGGACTTGGATTTTTTGGAATATTATTTTTTTGCCCACTTATTTGCCCCGTGGTTTGCCTCTTCATTGCCGGGTTTGACCCACTATTTGCCCTATGGTATGTTTCCTTGTTTGTCTGTGGTTTGCCCATTCATTTGTCCAGTGTTTGCCGATTTATTTGCCCTACGGTTGCCCATTTATTTATCATTTGGTTGCGCGCTTGTTTGGTATAGTCTTATTCAATGTCTATGTACTTGCCCACATATATGCCTAACTGTGTGCCCACTTGTTTCTGATACGTCTTCATTTCATTGTTCAGTTCGAAAAAAATGGCACTTGTCCTGATTAGAATGATCACTGCGCTGCAAAATTAAGTGTTCGTTGCAACTTAAATGACGAGTTCAACAAAATTAAAGGTTTTCTGAGTGATCGTAACAAAGGACGATTCAAGCAATCTTACTTTAGCCATTTTTGAGACATACATAAGTTAAAGTTTCAAGGCCAACTGTATTTGCACCTGCTCTTTAGACAAGACAACTCCATGTCAATAGAGAAGATTATATTCCACGTTAATAAAAAAGAGGCCGACTTTGTAATACGCAAGTTCATGTTGATTACAGGACTCGGGTTTGATGTTAGGTCTCGATTCCATCATCGTTGGAGATTTACCAAAAATGTTTTAGTCGATTTGATCCCGTTTGCTTGATTCATGTGGAAGATGTTAGACTAGGGTGCCCCTGCACTCCAATTAGAATTTGATTTATCCTACTTGTAAAAATAATTTTATTGGAAATTATATTAATATAAAGGTATTTTTCTTTATCTTATGTTTTGCATTTATTATTTAATTGCTCATAGATAAATTTCTTAGATCATTTTTAAGTTATGGGGCATGACTTTGTGCATTTGATGGCGATCATGAACATGCTTCTATGGCTTTGATCTTAAAATAATTCCAAGTCAATGGATTTTTCAAGATAGGACATTGAATAACCCCGTAAGACTTATGTATATGATGCATGCTCGTGAGACGAGAATGTTACATTCCATTAACATTAGCATTGAGACGCAAATGCATATATGGTGGTGCTTGTTGGCGAACAAGTTCACTAAACATGACCCAATGAAAATTCTTATATAGAAACTTTGTTTGTCGAATAAGAATTTTCATATTGCAATAGTACATGATTAATCATCGTACTTGAGGCACGACAGTAGCCTTGTGTCTATCATGCATTGCTTTGATTTATGTTTTAAAGGAGTATTTTGAGTATTGCACTAATGTACATGGACGCTTGTCTGTGACCAACAGAGAATTCGACACTTGTCTTTTCACAAGAGAATTTATGTGTTTTTATAGTTTATGATTCAAAGACCTTGGCCAAGGCACGATGAATTTGATTCACAACAGAATCACTAGAACTTGAAATGGAATCAAAGTTATTAAATAAATTGGGTTTCGATAAATCTATGCCCAAGATTTAATCGAAAAATTAGTTGTCGAAAGGATCATACATGTATGCAATTGCAATTGAAATATATTTATTCGCTATTTCACCTAATAATAGGTAATCATGCTACTTTCTAGATGTTACCATGATTTGTAGGTTCTTAAATTAAAGAGTTGGTTTCAAGTATATTAATTAATATGATTAATTAAAAGAATAAAATTATTATTATTATTCGAAAGTTACAAAAGTTGTAAGCATGCGGCTAGTATTAGTTGTGAACCTAAAAGGGTCACACATAATTTTGGTTGTTGACATTTCGAAATTGATAAATTCAATAGTTGGATGCAATTAATTAATATAGATTAATTAATTGGAGTTTTAATTTAATTCAATAGTTGAATTAAATATTTGATTAAATAATATGATTATATACTTAAATCTAATTTTATTAGAAGGCTCAAATGAAAGGAATAGAATAAATTAATTAATCAATTGGATTGACTAATTTGGGCTTTGGGTATTAATTAATTGAATTAAGTAATTGGACTTTAAAGTCCAAACCATACCATAATTTAGTAGGCCTAAAATTGTAGAAGCCCACTAGATAATTGAAGATTTATATATATATATAATGATAATATATATAAAATAAGATTGATATACATATAGTATATATATATAAGAGAAAAAAATGCCACATTGTTGGTGGCTTGTAAGAGCAAAAATTAGTGCTTCTCACTATTGATTATGGGTTGTTTTAAGTCTTCATTAATGAAAATATGGGAGTTTTTCATTTAAATAAAATAACACAACTACATAATGTCGATTGAATTTTTGACAAACCTTCCAGAGAATCTGGTCGTGAGTTTTTATTTTGGAAGAAAAATTATAGAAAGTGTTCTTTGTTTTTCTTTCTCTTTTATCTTAAAGCACTTATCTTCAATTGTCGTGGATAATAATTAATTTATAATTATTCATCCATACAATTTATTCTTCAAATAATTGTTGATTGTGGAATTAATATCCTAGACCATTATCAATTCAAAAACGAATAAATTTTACCAAATGAAAGATATATTCTCGTGGCTACAATCAAAATGTGGACTCGATTAGAGGGGAGACGTTTGAATCTCTATTGGCGAATATTTGGAGTTTTGGTGATTGCCACATATCCGGGAATTGATCCCTCTCAATCTTTGCTAAAAGGAGAAGACTCAATGAGGGTAATTTTCCTTTTATCATTTACGAATCAAAATTTGTATTCTCGCATGTTAACGAAAATGCCGATCATTACATAACTACGTGAACCTAACAGTGGTATCAAAGCCACGGTTTGCATTTTTGTTATCAGATTCGGTTGATGTTTATTTGATAAGCATGTTATAATTATTAAAATATGTTTTAACAATTATTTTGTGTGCAATAAAAGGTATTTTATTCGATTTATGCTTAGGAAAAAACTAATTTCATTGATTTCTTATGAGGAATATCATTGAGTCGGACTTTTAAGTTCGATTAAGGACACGGATGATATATAGCTAATGGAATAGTGCATTTAATGTGTTGTTTCGAAAGGATATATATATATATATATAGAAATTAGTTCAAATGAAACCAAGTCCTTTAGGTGAGACCGTAAGGACATATCATGGCCATTGGATTGAAAGTAATAATGGTCCAGATTTTTTCTCTTATTTTTAGTAGGCGCCGGATTTGTTGGGAGGATTCAAGGTAATTTGGTATTTTCTAAATTAATATCCTTAACAATTATTGGTAAAAAAATCTTACAATATCTCTCTCTCCCCGCAATTTAAGGTGTCGATTATATTTTCAAAACACACGACATTTCGATTTTCTTTCTCAATCTATTTCGCGTCTCTGTTCAATTCTAAGTATACACAATAATAAAACTATATATGTAATATTACTATTCTAAATAATTACACTATTCAAATTTAATATAATACACTTTGTTCATACGAAATATGCAAATTTGGAAAACTATATATGCTTAGAACATAAATATGCAAATTATACATGGTATATATTATAAGGACCAATGTCTAATGTCTTTCAATATTTTACTTGTTTTGTTATAAGTATACACAATAACAAACCTATATATACAATATTCGTATTCTAAATAAGCACACTATTAAATTTTAATGTAATACACTTTGTCCATACTAAATATGCAAATTTGAAACACTATATATGTAGAACACAAATATGCAGTATATAAGATATAAATCATAAGGACCAATGCCTAATGTATTTCAATATTTTCTTGTTTTTTTCTAAGTATACACAATAACAAAACTATATATGCAATATTTTTATTCTAAATAAGCACACGTGATCAATTGATGTATGTTGAAGAAGGAGAGAGGATGGTTGCTCGCGTGATTGAAGGAACGTGATCAATAACGAGATCACGCTCTAATTTGTAGCATATAATGAGGGCGGTTATTTTGGTGTGTTTTTCTATTCCCATTTTACCCCCACATGTGATCAATTGTTGCATTTATTAGGTGTATCTTGCCATCTAATTTTTTTTCATGGTGTAGATATGTCCCTACGGTCTCACCTAATGATATGGTCTCACGGGATCTTCTATATATATATATATATATATATATATATATATATGCATGTAATAAAAGTTTTTAATGTGGCATATTACATGAAAAGTTTGTTGATTGAGAAAAGAAAAAACTTCATGCATGTTTCACAACAATTTTGAGTTTATTAAAGTTTGTGAATCAGCCACTTGAAACTATATATTTACATAATTTTCAGTTTCATTTATTCTTTTTGAAATTAAATGGTTGATTTCAAAAATTTATGTTAATCGAGAATCGTTTTATCCCAAAATTAAATCAACACACAAAGTTGGTAAACTTATATGGTTTAAATTCATGTGATGGATGTTTCAGCATGATTTATTTAGGGATGATCATGAGCCTATGACTAATGTGATTGGATGTGTTTTATTTCTTTGGGTTTTTGGGAACTACGAGCCTCTTATTCTGTTTTTGTAAGTTCTTTAAATTTTTGCATTGAGAGCAGACTAGGTGGTGAGGTTTTCCATTTATTGTAATGGAGGACGTTTGATACTAAAGGCCCACGCCTGTGTGGGTAGGATTTTACAAATGTAATAGAATAGGAGACTCAATGCCCATTCATGTATGGGTACATTAATAAAATGTAATGGAAGTAGTTCTATTTATTTTGTCCCTTAGATTGACCACAGACCCATTTTTAGCTCAAATGGGTCACATAGGCTGGCCATGATCACCCCACTGCTTTTTGCATAGTATGCATGTTAGATTTATTTAATGTTTTTTTGCTTGCGCTCATATGATGAATTGCGTTAAATAAAAACTCACCTAGTAATTAGGTTGATGAGGTCTTGAAAGAAAACCCCAAGTTTTGGAAACTTAATAAGGAATTTAATTTTAATTAATTCCATATCAAATAAAATGGACAAGTTATGTTGGACATATCGTTCCATGCCTTTCATCAAAGATAGACGACATGACGATGCTACCACACTTGGTCACTGGCCATGAGTCGTGGAGTGGCCTTGTGCTGGAAAGTTGTGATCCCTACCAAGCATTGAGATACTCGTGGGATGGACTCGTCTTTATGTTGGCCACGAGTCATGGGACATCTTGATGCTCCATCTGTACAAACATTTGATGGGTTATGTTTGACGCTTAGTACCATATAGACTCATAAAATTGGGGTATATGGGAAACATGAGGCAAAATAATCTTGAGGGTTGTATAAATGATACAATTGTCAAAGAGTTGACTACCAATGGAAATATTTCATGGGCTCATAAAATTGGGGTATGAAATATTTTTGTTGGGCTCATTAAGAAAATTAGATTTTTTGAATTTTATTATGGGGTTAATAAAATTTGAATAAAAATAGTGGGAGACATTTAATATTAAAGACCTTATATTGAATGAATATATTTTCCATAGTTTACTCATTTTCTGTCTCGTTTATATTTGTAGATTTCTATACTAAAAATGGCTAAAAAACCACTTGCATGAATAGGCCCAAATTTTATCGATTGGCTGAGAAACCTAAAAATTGTCCTTCAGTCGGAGAAGAGGGCTTATGTACTTGATAAAGTGCATTCTCCACCTCCTGAGGATAATACATCAGATGCCTATGGAGAATATCTTCGTCATATAGATGACAATCTCCAGGCTCGGTGCTATATGTTAGCATCGATGTCGAATGAGCTGCAGAGGCAGAATGAGGGTGTAGATTGTAAGTCCAAGCGGCTACGATAATCTAGAGGGGGGTGAATAGATTATCTCCATTTTTTCGATTATGCCTTCTTTTTCGAATCAAATACGCCAAGACAAGAATAAATGTGCGGAAAGTAAACAACACACGTCGATTTATAGAGCTTCACCCCACCTAGGGACTACGTGCTCTACCACCCCAGTATATCCGGGATGGGTTTCGAAAAAGAAAAAGAATTTTATTAATTACCACAATTAATACAAATTCAACTTACAACAACACCTTGAAGAGCACCACACTCTTCTTCAACACCACCTTGGAGATTACCACAATCTCCCTTGAAGATTACCACAATCTTCTTTCAACGGCACCTTGTGAAGATTACCACAATCTTCAATCTTGAAGAAAACCAAATTCTTCAAACACCTCAAGAGCACCACACTCTTAAAACACCTATCACCTAGATCACCCAAGTGTATTCTTTCCACAAGAATACTCACAAGGATGTCTTGTGTTGAATGATGACCAAAATCAAGATTACAACTCAATAATGAATATTACAATTTGAGTAGAAGTGTAATCAAGAATAAAAAGCCTAGACCTCAAGATTGTGCAAATACAAGAACTTAGGCTTATTACAACAAAAATGTAAAAATGAAAGCTTTGAGAATTTTACAGATTTCTTGTTGTATTGTATGCTTGTGTTGTGTCTTGTGTCTTCAAATCATCATCTATTTATAGGAGAGTCTTCAAGATTGGATCTCCAACATAGGATCCTCCTTCTTCACTTTTGTCTACAAAAAGAGGATCACAAGATGTAGAAATATTGTACAAAAATCAAAAGCAAATCTTGCTGATAAGGATTTCAAACAGCATAATTTTGCTGTCACAAAATTACATAGGGCGACCGGTTGCCCTTTATAAAATTTCGAACGTTTGAAATAAAATAGTGCGATCCAGGAGAGGTTGCAAGGGGGGTCCGACCGGTCAGGGTGGGGTGCGACCGGTCGGAAGGGGGGTCCGACCGGTCGGCCCTACCCTTGACCGGTCGCCCTCCCTCATTTTTCAAGACCAGTGCGTTCTGTTTCATTTTGTGCGTTCTTCAGGTACCGGTCGACCTCCAATTTGAAATGTTGTCCAATTTTTGTCAAAAATAAACTTCAAAAAATACTCCAAAAAATTAGTAAAAATATTTTAAATCAATTGGGAGTATTTGGACAACTTTTATAAACATTGTTTTGGTGAAAAAACCAATTAACACAAAATCATTAAAAGTGTTGTCCAATTTTTATCGAATAATAAACTCTAAGAAATACTCCAAAAATTAGTAAAAACATTTTAAATCAATTGGGAGTATTTGGACAACTTTTATAAACATTGTTTTGGTATAAAAACTCATTTAAACAAAATCATCAAAATCTTGATAAAAATATTTATCTAACAAACTCCCCCTTTTTGATGATTACAAACCAAAACAATTTTTAGGAAGTTGATTTTAAAACAAAACATATTTTAAATCTAAAACATTAATCCATTACAAGCAAGATTTACCATAAGTAAAACACACAAGGATAGGAGCAAATATTTTTCAAAACATTTTTGCACAATCTCCCTATCAATATGCATATCAAGAACAAGTATAAAAGTAACCAACTAAAAGCTAAAAGCTTAGCGTTTACAAAACAAGCTTGAACTATTTGAACATAGAAGCTCCCCCTGTCACAAAACATCATTAGTCAAGCATAAAAGTCCACAATACATCAAATGGACTAAGTAATATTCACAGCTTTTGGCTTTTGAGAGCCCTACCTTATAGCTTTTCTTGGAAGCTTATTTTCGCTTCTTTGAGCATATGAGCGTTTTTCTTGTTTCTCCCCTTTTGAATCATCAAAAAGAGTGTTAGCACGATAAAAACATTATACAATTATATCAAAGTGCGCAATTTTATCAATTTATCGGCGTTTTGAATATTGAAGCTTAAATTCAAATAAAAAGGAAAAATTGATCATTTGATTTGCAAAAGCTCATTTGAGTGTCAAGACATGATCTCAATAAATATATAAGATTTTGAAAGCATAAGAGTCATGTATAAGTTGAAATTTTATTTGTGACAATTCATCGAACACTTTGTGGGGCTGAAAAATAAAAGAAGTTGTATAAGGCCTTTGTAAATGAATCAAGCCAAAAATTTCATCACCAAATCAGTTCAAACTTCATTCAATACATCATAATTAACAAGCTCATCCCAAACATATGAAACTTCCATCAATAAAATTACAAATAAGCCAAAAAACTCAAGGGTTCAACCCAATTGAGCAAAGGAAGTAAAATTCTTACCATTCAATTGGTAAAGACGAGCAATGATGATGATAATCGAGCCTAATTAAGTCCAAGATATGAAATGTATGCAAGAAAATAATTTTGAAGTGAAATTTGTGTGCATTTGGCAAAGGGGACGAAAAATGAACATTTTGAGCCAAAATGGCTAAGTCAAAGAAGAGACGTTTTAAACCAAAAATTGGCAGGGGGCGGGTCGAGGTGAGGTCCGACCGGTTGCCCTCACCCTGATCAGCCACCTGTCTCAACTTATTTTCTAAAATCCGAATTTTCAACCAAAAATCCGATTTTTTGCCCCTAAGTTTTAAAAACGTGCAAAATGCAAATGTAGACCTTATTTAATATACATTATGTCATTATCAAGCTCGAAATGAGGTAAAAGACTTCGTGGTAAATGATTAAAAATAAATGTCCGCGAGTTATCTTTGAGACGGAATTAAACACATCTCAGTTTTTCGTTTTTAGAAATGCAATCCCTTAAAAAAAATCGAAACTCAATATGTTTAGTTCGATTATGACGAACCATATTTTGAGAAATTGTAATCACCGGACTTGTTATCCCGAAAAATATGAACATTTTAAAATTTTGGATATACAAGCCATAAGAAGAAGTGTCTTTCAAATATTTGAAAATTTCTTTTAATGACACTTTAATGAGATTCGTTGGGATAGTTTTGAATTCGAGCATCTAGACATAAGGCATAGAAAATGTCGAATCTAAAAGAGTAATAAATGAAGATAAACATACCTCGAATTTGATTGTTAACCAATATTCATTTCTCAACTTTTCTCCATCTTGATATAGTTGCCATAGGAATAGAGATTGTTCTTCCTTCTTCAATGCCTAACTTCTTCAAAGGTTCTTGTGTATGCTTTGATTGTGAAATATAACCACCTTCTTGGCATTGTTTAACTTGAAGTCCAAGGAAGAAATTTGAGCTCCCTCATTATGCTCATCTCAAGTTCACCTTGCATCAACTTAGAAAAAGTCTTGCACAAAAATTCATTAGTGGCACCAAATCAACTCAAATTTGCACTAATAAGCAATCTTGCCCTTTTTTACTAACAAAGAGAGTGGTGTCAAATTTACATCTTGTAAAATCATATTGCAAAATAATAGCTAAGTCTATCAAACCATACACGGGGTGCTTGTTTTAAACACACAAGACCTTTTATAAAAATTATTTGGCCTAGAAAAGTTTTTCAAACCCCGGTTGTTTTTACATAGACTTCTACTTGAATAAAACCATTTAGAAAAGTGGATTTATCATCCATTTGGTAAAGTTCTAAATTTTCATAAAACAAGAATAGGCAAGTAAAATGCGAATAGCTTCAAAAACATGCTATGGGAGCAAATGTATCATAAAAACCATACCTTCTTCATGACAATACATTTGATCTACTAACCTTGCCTTGGTCATTAAGCTTGTTCCACAATACCAAAAGTTTCTGCAAAATCTTAACAAGATATCCTGCACAAGAGCATAGTAATATTGAATGATAGAAACACCATAATAAGCAACACATACTATGATTAAAAACAAATCATCAAGAGTTTCATATAACATGTAGGTTCAAATAAGCTTATAGAAAGCTATATAAGGTCTCTTTTGAAATATGAAAATCCAAGAGCATATAGTTGAGACCTCATTTAAAAGATGCATTTGAACAAAAGTTTTGACAAAAATGTATTTAAGAAAACAAATGCATAATTTTGAGATAAGGATGAAAATCAAATGTTTTATCAAAACAAAATATAATCCTTTACAATACTTGGGTAAAACCAAGCTTTATCAACTAGTGCCTTTCAAAAATCGAAAAATCCTTTTAGTGGCACTTGTATGAGATACTTTGAAATATCTTGAAAAATAAGCACATAGGCATATGGCAAAAATATATCGAGTCTAAGAATTGAATAGCAATGGTGAGCGTACCTCGATAGTTTATGTCACTCTTGTCAAATAATGAGTAGATAACCATTGAAGAGGATATATAAGTCCTACACAATTCTTAAAACACATATTGCCAAAAAACATAGCAATAAAAGTGTAGGCTAAAGCAATAAAAGATATCACAAGTATATTATGCATAATGAGTCCATAAGAGTAGATGAACATATACAAGACATTGTAAATACACAAGAGTTTTAAAAACAACATGCAAGGTCTTCTTTTTCAAAGAATTTTAAAACCACAAATATATATATATTGAAGACCTTAATTTAAAAAAAATAAAAACTCATTTTGACAATTAATGCACAAATGCATAATAACAAAATAAAATGCATATTTAAATGGGGAGATACGATTTACCAATTTCGCCATTTCCATGGGTTGTGTCGTTCCCATTGTTGATGATATCTTCCCTTTTGAAAATCATCTTGTTGATGATAGCTTCTCCAATTGCTCCATTTCCAAGGATTATGTCTTTCCCATTGTTGATAGTGTCTTTCTCTTGGAAATTCATTGTGGTGATGTCTTATCCTTTGATCAAATGAGAAGGTCATTTGATGTCTTCTTAGCGGTATGAATTTTCCTTCATTATTATTCCACTGGGTACCTAATATGACTTTGTTTTGTGGTACCCTCAAGTGTTTGGGTCCTTTAGGATTAGCTTTGAGACTTTTAGGTCTCCAATGATAATTAGAGCTATTTCTAGCCCGACAAGTATTAGCCGTATGACCCTTTTTACCACAATAAAAACAAGTAATAATTCTAGGAGTATAATGACCAACATGCATAGAGACTTGATTCTTTTTCATATGATTGACAAAATTGGGCTTATGATCAAGTTCTAGTTTCAAATTATCATAACTATGAACATCAACAATTTTGGTAATTTTATTGGTACTCAAGTTGAATTTTGATAAATCCTTTTTCATGCAATTAATATCCTCAACAAGAGTACTATTTTCTTTTTCAAGGTTTCCAACCTTGCCAAGTGTGGTGGTGTGAGCACATGATAGTGATTCATAAGAAAAAAATAGACTATCCTTATCATTTTTCAAAACATTGAATTCCTTTTTCAAATTTTTGTATTTAACAAGTAAGCTTTGGAATTCATTTTGAAGCTCATCAAAATAATTTTGCAAATCACTATAATCATTTTGTAAGTCATTATCATAGGAAATAGAAGGTTTAGAACTTACCTCGTTTTCTTCTTCTTCAAGCCCATAAGACATTGTTTAACTTCTTCATAGTTGGAAGTTGCAAGAGGCTTGTTCCTTGGATTTGGTTTTGTATCCACTTGAGAAGTAGATGCTTTTGAGTTGCTCCTTTCATTTGCATATACTTTATAGATGGCTTCTAATTTTTCCATACTTCATGAGTCGATCGAATTCCTACAATATGATCAAATTCCAAAATGGTAAGTGAACAATACAAAATATTTAGTGCTTTACCATTTAAGGAGATGATTTTCTTCTCTTCATCATTGAGCTCTTTGAAGCCTTTGGAGGTGTGTAATGTGTCCATCATCGGAATGGATTCTCCATTGACGACCATGTTCCAAATATCGAACCCGCAACCTTGTAGATAGCATTCCATTCTTTCTTTCTAAAATGTATAATTTTTGGAATCAAATAGTGGTGGCTTGGTGGTGGAGGCGCCGTAAGGTAGACTTCATTCGTAGCCGATGATCATTCCTCTTTACTCGCGATGTGGAACGAGCTTGCCAAAGAGTTTGGCTCGATACCACTTGTAAGTCCAAGCGGCTATGATAATCTAGAGGGGGTGAATAGATTATCTCCATTTTTCGATTATGCCTTCTTTTTCGAATCAAATACGCCAAGACAAGAATAAAGGTATGGAAAGTAAACAACACACGTCGATTTATTGAGCTTCACCCCACCTAGGGACTACGTGCTCTACCACCCCAAGATATCCGGGATGGGTTTCGAAAAAGAAAAGAATTTTATTAATTACCACAATTAATACAAATTCAACTTACAACAACACCTTGAAGAGCACCACACTCTTCTTCAACACCACCTTGAAGATTACCACAATCTCCTTGAGATTACCACAATCTTCCTTCAACGGCACCTTGTGAAGATTACCACAATCTTCAATCTTGAAGAACACCAAGTTCTTCAAACACCTCAAGAGCACCACACTCTTGAAACACCTATCACCTAGATCACCCAAGTGTATTCTTTCCACAAGAATACTCACAAGGATGTCTTGTGTTGAATGATGACCAAAATCAAGATTACAACTCAATAATGAATATTACAATTTGAGTGAAAGTGTAATCAAGAATAAAAAGCCAAGACCTCAAGATTGTGCAAATGCAAGAACTTAGGCTTATTACAACAAGAATGTAAAAATGAAAGCTTTGAGAATTTTGCAGATTTCTTGTTGTATTGTATGCTTGTGTTGTGTCTTGTGTCTTCAAATCATCCTCTATTTATAGGAGAATCTTCAAGATTGGATCTCCAACATAGGCTCCTCATTCTTCACTTTTGTCTACAAAAAGAGGATCACAAGATGTAGAAATATTGTACAAAAATCAAAAGCAAATCTTGCTGATAAGGATTTCAAACAGCATAATTTTGCTGTCACAAAATTGCATAGGGCGACCGGTTGCCCTGTATAAGATTTCGAACGTTTGAAATAAAATAGTGCGATCCAGGAGAGGTTGTAGAGGGGTCCAACCGGTCAGGGTGGGGTGCGACCGGTCGGAGGGGGGGTCCAACCGGTCGGCCCTACCACGACCTCGCCCCCCTCATTTTTCAAGACCGTGCGTTCTGTTTCATTTTGTGCGTTCTTGGTGTCGACGACCTCTTGTTCGGCCAAATCGACCTCCAATTTGAAATGTTGTCCAATTTTTGTCAAAAATAAACTTCAAAAAATACTCCAAAAATTAGTAAAAATATTTTAAATCAATTGGGAGTATTTGGACAACTTTTATAAACATTGTTTTGGTGAAAAAACCAATTAACACAAAATCATTAAAAGTGTTGTCCAATTTTTATCGAATAATAAACTCTAAGAAATACTCCAAAAATTAGTAAAAACATTTTAAATCAATTGGGAGTATTTGGACAACTTTTATAAACATTGTTTTGGTATAAAAACTCATTTAAACAAAATCATCAAAATCTTGATAAAAATATTTATCTAACATAGATCATGCTGCTGAGATCCTTATTCGCCTACAAGAGTTTTATGGTGAGAGAACCATGAAAATGAGATATCAAATAACAAAAGGCCTTTTTAGATGTCATATGACTGAGGGCTCTTCAGTCCAAGACCATGGGTTGAAGATGATAGCTCTCATTGAAAGGCTCTCGTCCGTTGAAGTCGTTATGGACAATGAACTCTATGTGGACCTTTTGCTGCAATCTCTGCCTCTCTCATTTGACACATTTGTTGTCAACTTTAACATGCACTCTATCGAGACTAGTCTCCCTGAATTGGTGAACATGTTAAAGACGACCAAATCCACTATTAAAAAGGATAAGCCAGTATTGCTTTTTGGATCCTCTTCTGGATCAAAGGCTGTAAAGTCTAACAAAATGAAAGGATTCCTCCAAGCCCAACAAGAAGGCAAAGGGCAATATCAAGAAAAAGGTTAATTCTCAGGCCAATGACAAATTCCATAATTGCGGCAAAATTGGGTACTGAAGAGGAACTGCAAGGAGTACCTTGCGAGCCTGAAACATTCATGTATATATTTTGTTGAAGTCAACTTATATGTTAATGATGCTTCTTGGGTATTGGATATCAGTTGTGGCTCACACATTTGCAATGATTTGCAAATAATGACAAGAAGCAGGAAGCTTGATAGAGAGGAGACAATCCTTAGAATGGGGAATGCAGCAAGAGTTGTTGCATTAGCTGTATGGACTATTTATCTAGCTTTAGAGAATAGTTTCAGTTTGTGTTTGAACAATTATCTTTATGTTCCGGATATTATTAGAAACATTATCTCTGTTCTTGTTTTGGACAGAGAACGTTTTAAATTTGTTATTGAGAATGCAAATTGTTCCATTTTCAAAGATTCTGCATTTATATATTCCGATATTTGACTTATTTGTACACTATTGCTCCCCATAATCCCATACTCACAATTCAACAAAATAAAAGAAAATAAGATAATCATAGTTCTTTCACTCTTTGGCATGCTAGATTAGGTCATATCTCTGATAAGAGGATACACAAGTTGGCGAAAAAACTCAACCTTAGGGGAGAGCAAAAATTGCCAACATGTGAATCATGTCTTAAAGGAAAAATGACCAATCACCATTTGTTGGACAAGTGGAGTGAGCCAAAATCTGTTGGATTTGATCCATATGGATGTAAATGGACCACTAAGTGTTAGTGCACAAGGGAACTTTCACTACTTCATAATTTTTACTGACGATTATTCTAGGTATGGTTATGTATACCTTATGAGGCTCAAATCTGAAGCTTTTGAAAAGTTCAAAGAGTTTAGATATGAGATGGAGAAACAAACTGGTCGTAGTATTAAGACTTTTTGATCAGATCGAGGAGGCGAATACTTGAACACTGAGTTTCTTGATTATTTAAAAGAGAATGGGATTCTTTCACAGTGAACTCCTACTACTATTCTACAACTCAATGGAGTTTTGGAGCGTAGGAATCGGACATTGTTAGACATGGTTCAATCAATGATGAGTTTTTCTACATTACCTCTTTGATTCTGGGGCTATGCCTTAGAGACGACACATACCTATTGAATAGGGTGCCATCTAAAGTCGTGCCCAATACACCATACAAAATGTGGTGTGGCACACTCCTACAAATACCCCAAAGTATGGGGGTATGCTGCTTATGTGAAGCATCAAGTGGGAGATAAGTTAGATATGAGATATATCTTATATAAATTTGTGGGATATCCAAGACAGTCTATAGGTTATTATTTCTACGATTCTTCGGAACAAAAGGTGTTTGTTTCGAGGAATGCTACTTTCCTTGAAGATGAATTTCTTTCTGAAATGAATGGTAGAGTAGTAGAACTTGAAGAAATTCAAGAACCACATAATTTCCTAGATGTTACCGCAGATAACACGACGACTAAAGCTGGACCATCCGAAGCACAACCTCTTCTGAAATCCACAAGGGTTTCAAGGGCGCCTGAGAGGCTGAACCTTTTGTTAGAAAACAAAGAAGAGTGACTCCTTTTGGATAATGAATCAATAAGCTACGGAAAGCAATATCAGACATTGACTCAAAGAAATGGCAAGAAGCAATGCAGTCTGAAATGGATTCCATGTACTCCAACAAGGTATGGACCTTGGTGGACCCGCCATAGGGAATTGTTCCCATTGGCTGCAAATGGGTCTACAAGCGGAAGCTTGGAGTAGATGGAGAGGTAGCGACCTACAAAGCACGTACGGTTGAAAAAGGTTATACTCAAAAACAAGGAATTAACTATGAGGAAACCTTTTCACCAGTAGTGATGCTTAAATCCTTTTGGATGCTATTAGCCATATCAGCATATTATGATTATGAGATATGACAAATGGATGTGAAGACTGCTTTTCTTAATGAAACATTAAGGAAGAAATCTATATGAAACAGTCAAAGGGCATCATATCAAGTGGGAGCGAGCAAAAGATTTGCAAACTCCAGAGATCCATTTATGGACTCAAACAAGCTTCGAGGAGTTGGAACATTCGGTTTGATGAAACGATTAAAATATTTGATTTTCACAAGAACCCAGATGAACCATGTGTCTACAAGAAGGTTATTGGGAATGCAATTGCATTTGGTGTGCTCTATGTTGACGACTTTCTACTCATTGGGAATGATGTAGGCACGTTGCAATCAACGAGGACTTGGTTGTCTAAACAGTTCTCCATGAAGGACTTGGTAGAAGCATCCTTTATTCTAGGGGTAAAGATCTATAGAGATAGATCTCGAAGGATGATCAGACTATCCCAGACAATGTACATAGACAAAGTGCTAAAAAGGTTTAGCATGGAGGAATCCAAGCGAGGGTACCTGCCAATGAGTCATGGCGTTTCACTTTCTAAGGCTATGTCTCCCAATACACCGGAAGAATGAGAAAGAATGTCTCGCATACCTTATGCATCCGCTATTGGGAGCATAATGTATGCAATGTTATGTGTTACGCCTGATGTGGCACATGCTCTGAGTGTCCGAGCAGATATCAATCTAATCCAGGGGATGATCACTGGAAGGCCGATAAGATTATACTTAGATACTTAAGAAGGACTTATGATATCTTTTTAATATATGGCAATAGAGAATTAAAACTAGAAGGATTCACTGACACTCTAATTTTCAGTCTGATATAGACGACTCAAAGTCAATGTTTGGATATATATTCACCTTAAATGGGTGGGCGGTCGATTGGAAGAGTTCTAAACAAGAAACGATCACAGACACTACAACTGAGGTTGAATATATAGCTACACCGGATGCAACAAAATAGGCGTTTGGATACCAAACTTCACCCAAGGGTTTGGTGTTGTTCCATCTGTAGTTGATCCAATAATGATCTATTGTGACAACAACGGAGCTATAGCGCAAGCAAAAGAGTCAAGATCTCATCAAAGATCCAAGCATATAATGAGGCGATACCACCTGATCAGAGAGAACATTGGTAGAGGTGATGTCGTCGTGGATCCAGTCGCTTGGGCAGAAAATGTAGCAGACCCACTAACTAAGCCCTTAGCACAAAAGGTATTTGATGGACATCTCGAGAAGATAGCCTTAAAATACATGGGTAATTGGAGTTAGGGCAAGTGGGAGATTGTTAGAGTAGGGTGCCCTGCATTCCAATTACAATTGGATTTATCCTACTTGTAAAAATAATTTTTTGGAAATTATATTAATATAAAGGCATTTTTCTTTATCTTATGTTTTACATTTATTATTTAATTGCTCATAGATAAAGTCCTTAGATCATTTTAAGCTATGCCGCATGGTTGTGCATTTGATGGCATCATGGAACATGCCTCTAAGGCTTTGATCTTAAAATAGTTCCACGTCAATGGATTTTTCAAGATAGGACATTGAATAACCCCGTAAGATTTGTGTGTATGATGCATGCTCGTGAGACGAGAATGTTCTTGTTGGATCGAATCGCTTATCGATTTGATGACTATTCCCACAAACCAACACAAGTCTTTTCTAGCGCGCTTCTTCTTCACTCATGCACTCCCTGGAAAACTTTCCAGGGGGTCACCCATCCCATGTCTACTCCAGGACAAGCACGCTTAACCTTAGAGTTTCTATGTAATGGACACCAGAAAAGAAGATGCACCTTGTTAGTATGGGTAGTACATATCTAATCCTTTAAGCTCTACTTTAGTTGTGCAACCCAAAGTTGATTCTTGTAGGGCACCCCCTACATTCTAACAACGGCAATGAGAGCCCCACACTAAGCGGTGGACGGACATGAGAGGCTTCGCAAGAAACCCATATAGATCATCGGCAAGTTGGGCCACCACAGCCTTGATAAGGGTGATCGCCGGGACCCCATAATCCCAACAATCTCCCCGGCACTCGGCGGATGTAGCGACAAGCGTACATCATATCCTAAGAGTGATCGTTGGGGCCCCATAATCCCAACAGATTATATTCCGTTAACATTAGCGTTGAGACGCAAAATACATATATCGCGGTGCTTGTTGGCGAACAAGTTCACTAAACATGACCCATTGGAAATTCTTATATGGAAACTTTGTTTGTCGAATAAGAATTTTCATATTGCAATAGTACATGATTAATCCTCGTACTTTCGAGGCACACAATAGCCTTGTGTCTATCATACAATACTTTTATTTATCTTTTGATTGTTTGACAATCACAAAGGGGTATTTTGGGTATTGCACTGGTGTGCATGGAAGTTTGTCTGTGGCCAACATAGAACTCGACACTTGTCTTTTGACAAGGGAATTTCCTGTGTTTTGTTAGTTTGTGATTCAAATACCTTGGCCAAGGCACGGTGAATTTGATTCATAAAAGAATCACTAGAATTTCAAATGGAATCACATTTATTAAATCAATTGGGTTTCGATAAATCTATGCCCAAGATTTAATCGAGAAATTAGTTGTTAAAAGGATCATACATGTATGCAATTGCAATTGAAATAGGTTTATTCGCTTATTTCACCTAATACTTGGTAATCATGCTACTAGCTAGATGTTACCATGATTTGTAGGTTTCTTGAAATTAAAGAGTTGATTTCAAGTATATTAATTAATATGATTAATTAGTAGAATAAATTATTGTTATTCGAAAGTTACAAAAGTTGTAAGCCTGCAGCTAGCATTAGTTGTGAACCTAAAAGGGTCACACATAATTTTGGTTGTTGATATTTTGAAATTGATAAATTCAATAGTTGGATACAATTAATTAATATATGATTATCTAATTAAATCTAATTTGATTAGAAGGCTCCAATGAAAGGAATAGAATAAATTAATTAATCAATTGTATTGACTAATTTGGGATTTGGGTATTAATTATTTGAATTAATTAATTGGATTTTAAGTCCAAACCCATACCATAATCTAGTAGGCCTAATTGTAGAAGCCCACTACATAATTGAAGGTTTATTTATATATATATATATATATATATAATGATATATATAATAAGATATATATATATATATGTGATATATATATAAGAGAAAACAAATGCCACATTGTTGGTGGCTTGTACACGACAGTTCTAGAAAATGTCATTTAGGCATTTATTAGTGGTAACTTCCCACTATTGATTATGGTTGTTTTTAAGTCTTCAGTTAATGATAATATGAGAGTTTTTCATTTAAAGAAAAGAACACAACTGCATAATGTGGATTGCATTTTTGACAAACCTTCTGAAGAGAATATGGCCGTGAGTTTTTTTTGGAAGAAAAATTATAGAAAGTGTTCTTTATTTTTCTTTCTCTTTTCTCTTAAAGCACTCATCTTTAATTGTTGTGGATAATAATTATTTGATAATTATTCATCCATACAATTTATTCTTCAATTAATTGTTGATTGTGGAATTAATATTCTAGTCCATTATCAATTCGAAAATGGAATAAATTTTACTAGCGAAAGATTTATTTTGGTGTCTACAATCAAAAGGTGGACTCGATTAGAGGGGAGACGTTTGCATCCCTATTGGCGAGCATTTGGAGTTTTTGTGATTGCCACATATTCGGGAATTGACTCCCTCTCAATTTTCGCTAAAAGGAGAAGACTCAACGAGGGTAATTTTTTTATCACTTACAAATCAAAATTTGTGTTCTCGCATGATAACGAAAATGCCGATCATTACAATCGCTAAGTGAACCTACGGGGTTAGCATTTATTGTGATGAATGCACGTTTTTTTAATTAGATTAAAAATTTATTTTTTTGTTGTGCGAATCCCGTGTGGGATAGCGAACCCAACAGAAGATGCCTTGGAACACTGGTCCAACGAGGATGAAGGAGACGGCGATATGACCCTGAAGTTAGCCATGCTTTGTATCCTTTATGGTATTCTATTGATCATAGACCATAAATTCAAAATAATTGATGCTGAGTATGTACACCTCATGGATGATTTGGATGTTTTTAATTCATATCCATAGGGACGCGTAGCTTTTGATTTTTTGGTGAGGGAGACACGTGCATGCATGGACGGTAAAGTGCATCCATATTGGGAAAGGAAAAAAATGAAGCTCAATCATGATTTTGAGCAATTTGATATCTATGGCTTCCACCCTATGCTACAAGTTTGGGCATATGAGGCGATTCCCAATGTCTCCAAAATGTGTGACGTCATCAGCTGAGGAGCTAAAAATAGGGTACCACGTATTTTACGGTGGTCGAGCGAAGTTGTTGTTACATAATAGAGGTTGAAGAAGGCAATCTTTAGGAGTTTGCTACCAGGAGATGAAGATACTGCAAGTTATTTTTTGCCCTCTTTTATTTGCCTACTTATTTGCCCACTTTTTTGCCTACATGAGTTTTCTATTTTAGGTACCCACATTCGTGCCCACTCTTTGCCTACACGAGTTCTGTTTTTGGTGCCCACCTTCGTGCCCACTTTTTTGGGAAGTTATTTGTGGGAGGATGGTATTGAGAAAAATAAGTCGAAGAAGAAAAAAGAAGAAAGAAAGAATAAAGATTTGATAAGAAATAAGACGTCCGAAGCGGCGGGAGGGGAGGCTAATGAGATGGATAAAATTGATAATGAGGGTCATGGTAACAATGACCTACAATCGGGTGAAGAAGGGCCCAAATTGCATATGGACTTATTGGGGTTGTCAAGGAGAGTCGATAAAATTGAAACATCTTTCCGAGAAAGACAAAACAAGTTGGAGTCCATGTTGAGGTGTATCATATAGCATTTGGGATGCTCAATTTTGGAAAAAGATGGTGAAATTCATGCTCCTTCAACTACCTACTCTTCTGACCATGTCCCTGTCCACCATGGTGCCGACCCGGTCAAAACTCGTTGATATTGATGTTCAAGAGGCCAATGACACATTGAAGCAACCCATTGGCACCCCACCCTCCTTCCCTCTCGCCTCCCAATCTCCCCATGAAATCACATGGACATGAAGGTGGTCCTATCTTTGGTGATCCTTCGAGTTCGGATGAGTTGAAAACTAATATACCTGGCTAATTTGCCATTGTTCCTTCCGACCTTCCAGCCCATGTTTCTGCCAGCCCATTACCTATGTCTCCCATCAAGAATTTGCAGAATTTATTTCGAACCCTTCTAAATTTGATGCATTATTTTCTTTGGTTCAAAAGACTAAGGTGGTGGGTTCAAACCCATCAATTGAATATGTGGGTGATGAAAGTATATCTGAAAGTGAAGGGGACAATGTCACAGTCACTTATGTTGATATTGTTAGTCTTTTGAAAGGAGAAGCTCCCAAAAAGGATAGCATCGTATATGAGAAAAGGACGAAGAGGACTACAAAATCTGGGCGCACTTTGAAATCGCCTTATACTGACCCAAGTCATCATGTCCAGCCCCAGAAGAAGACCAAGATCGTTCTTGATGTTCTTGAAAGTCGTCAGTTACAAGTTTATGATCCAATGGGCCTTTACCCACAACCTTTGATTGAAGACTTTGAGAAGTGCTGGGCTTAAAATAAGGATAAAAAGGACGTAATGTTTCCTTGCTCAGTTGAGGAAGGTCACTCACTTTCTTCCCCATGGTTCGTCAATATTCAGGACCCAGAAGGATGGCTTGATGATATGGTATGTAAACTAAATCTCTCACATTTTTAATGCCCACATTTGTACCCACTTCTTTACCTATCTTTCTGCTCACTTCCATTTTTTATATATATTTCCCCACCTTTATGCCCAACTGTCTGCCCATTTCTTTGGTATATTATTGTTCAATATTTATGTACTTGACCACTTTTATGCCTAACTGTCTGCACATTTGTTTGGTATAGCCTTTTTCAATATTTATGTACTTACCCACCTTTATGTCTAACTGTCTGCCAAGTTGTTGGTATAGTCTTGTTCAATTATTTTATTAAATTTATGCATTTTGCATTACAGCAAATGGATTTGTTGATGCGTTGATTTTCTATTTTGGGTACGTAACATTATTCATTTACACAAATATGTTTGTTGACTATTGTTTTCATATCAATTTATTTCACATTGATTTACTTTACTTTTACAGAATAATTTGACAACGAAATGGGCTAGAGCCTTGGTAAAGTCAAAAGCTTCAAGGAAGAAAAAGGACAATTGGTTTTGGTTTGACGATACTTTAATGGAATATTTGATAGGCAAATATCCATTAGACGATATTGCAAAATCATGGGCGCGTTTTTGACAAGGTCTATGGCATAGCTTACATAATCGAAAACCATTGAGTGTTATATGAGTGGACATGAACGAAAAATTAATTGTCGTATATGATTCAATGTCAGAGTCCAAGTCATTTAGTACTTATGTTGGGCAATTCAGACTATTGGCGGCAATGCTACCAAGTCTGTGCTAGTAAGCACACGTATGGGACAACAGAGTCGAGCCTCCCAAAAAGGTCTAGAAGGTTCAATGGTATGAGCATCCCTCGCAACAAGAAAATTCCAATGATTGTGGCATCATGTGCACGAAAATGGTGGAGTCCTTGGTGACGGGGCATGGGGTGGTTAAAATCGGTAATAAATGGTGCGAGGAATTCACCTCCGAATTTGCGCATAACTATTCAAAGAATGCAATATTAGATGTTTTGTAAGTATATTTTGGATTAAACGTTTTTGGTTATCTATCTTTTGAATATGTGATTATGTATTACAATAACTTATGATTGTGTATTATATTAATTTGCAATAATCAACGTGCCCACACATTTGCCCACGCAATTGCCAACAACACACACACTTGTCTAATAAACTCATGGTATAGTTGCCAACATCACCCAATATTTTTGGACCTAAAAAGTCAACTTAATGCAATAAAATACAAACATTACACATGAACTATGTAAATCTCAATAATTTTTGAAAACCAGACATGCGCACACAATTGCGCACAACACATTCCCAATAAGCTGATGATATAGTTGCCAACATCAACCAACATTTTTGGACCCAAAAGGTTAACTTAATGCAATAAAATAAATACAAACATTACACATGAACTATGTTAATCTCACCATTTTGTCAAAACAAACGTGCCCACAAATATGTCTATGCATTTGCCCACGCAATTGCCCACCACACTTGTCCAGTAAGCTTATGATATAGTTGTCAATTGCACCATTTGGTCAAAACAAAAAAACCCACAAAACTGCCCATGCAATTACCCACAACAAATGCCCAGTAAGCTTATGATATATTTGCCAACATCACCCAATATTTTTGGAGCAAAAAAGTTAACTTAATACAATAAAATACAAACACTACACATGAACTAAGTTAATCTTACCATTTTGTCAAAAACAAACGTGCCCACGAACATGCCCACGCATTTGCCCAAAACACTAAAATAAAAACATTGCACATGAACTATGTTAATCTCAATATTTTCTGAAAAACAGGCATGCCCACAAACATGCCCACGCAATTGCCCACCACACTTGCCTAGTAAGTTTATGATATAGTTGCCAATATCACCCAATAGTTTTTGCCCCATCAAGTTAACTTAATGGAATCAAATATAAACAGTACACATTAATACATCAAATTAATACATATATCAACCAACAAAATAATTCATTTCCACACAATTACCCGCTATAATACCCAACATCAACCAAGATAAAATAATATTTACAATTCTGCAAAAATGCAACAGTCTTTTTAAGATATGGTGTTACTTCTCACCGGGATGGGTTTCTTGCAAGTTTTGTGATTATGGCCAATGTCTTTACATCGCCCACACTTTCTTTTTATTTTTTGCTAGCCCTGAGATAAAATGCTCGTTTTTCGTGTCCTACCGCTAGGAGAACGCATAATTGGAGGAAACACATTCAACTGAGATACTTCCTTGGTGGGTATTCCAAAGGTCCATGTGGCTTACAGGGTAGATGGTCCTGCATATGCAGTTATCAGGGCTTCAGTAGTGTAAAATTGAGAGGCTGGTTCATACCTTGGCATTCCAACTTTCCTAGTTGTTGCTGGTGCGTGAGCACATGGCAATTGATCCAGCTGGAACACATTTCATGTGTATTTTCTTTCATTCAAATCGACCTTGGCATTCATATCACCATCAAGTACATAATACATGTTGTAATGCGATGTTTGGACATCCATCCTTATCGTCTTTTCATCCCACTCTTGAACAATTTTCTCAGCCCAATCTGTCAATGATATTTCATCTTGACGCCACATTACGCCTTTCTACAAACCACCTCATCAACATCATCAAGATTGCATCCAAAAGGGCCACTGGAGGATACTCCCTATCATCTATGAGCACAACATTAAGACACTCCGCAATGTTGTTGGTCATTATGTTGTACCATCTGCCCGAAAAATACACACGAGCCCATTGCTCCTTCTGAATATTTTTAGTAGTCAGGTAGTTACATATATCACTAGATACAAAATGTATCTCGTTCATTATATGTCAAAATTCAGATTCATTATATGTCTTAGCGGCACAAATAGAGTAGAGCCGAAACATCAACATCCTTAAATTTGGCAATAACATTTTGTCTTAGTTGGTAGATGTAAATCCAATAGTGTGCATCAGGGAAAACTTCCTTAACGGCATTAGCAATAGACTGATGGCGGTCTGAGTTAATAACAAAATCTTTCTTCTCTGCCAATAAGCCATTTATCTTTTCAAGAAACCATTTTCATGAAGCAACATTCTCCGAGTCGACAATGGCAAATGCTAAAGGATAAATTTGGTTGTTTCCGTCCGTACCAATAGCCATGAAATAATATTCAAACACCTACCTTCATCACCTCAATCTCGTATGCGCCCCACGATTGACTTGTTGGACTCGCTCTAAGTAAGCGACTAGTTGTTTGAATGAATCATCGGAGAACCTCTAACAAATTTAATTGTTTTCTTCTTAGACCTCATACTTTGTCATAACTTATGTCCACATTGAATTTTTCTTTTGTTTCAGCAATAATAGCTAGAGATGGGTATGCATGTGTGGGTTCTTTATATCTGTACATAACTGCCTCACCCAACACCTTACTCCTAGCCTGCCAATGCTCATGGTTGTTCAAGTCAATCGAACACTCATGGCAATTTTTATATTTAACAATAACCTATACATGCCCACCTCGCCGCCTAGTCAAACGTATCATCCATCCACATGTTTTATCCACACAACTTGCAATAAATCTAACTTTGTCTCACTTTTAACAACGTGTTGTCTATTTTTCAGTATACAAATTATTGCAAGTCGCCGACTAAAATCTTCTTTTGTGCTGAAAACTTGACCAACTTGTAAATTATTCTCTACTGCGATGGAGTTACAACTGTTTGTTTGATTTCTCAAAGGCCCCGCACCACTATGAACAGTTCTGACAGAATTCATTTTGTATGAACGACTACCAGGCCCAGTGTGCCCACCTTCATGCCTATCTTCCTACCCATCTTCATTCCCACGTTTGTGCCCGCCATATTGCCCATGCTTCTGCCCACAAGTCTTTCCATATTCCTGCCCACCATCATGACCATTTTCGTGCTCATGTTCATGCTGACTTCTTAGCCGAGTTCTTGGCCTACCTTCCTTCCCATAGCCAACATCCAGACTTGTATGTCCTTCGCTATACCCACGTTTGTGTCCACCACCTTGTCTGACATGTTCCCTTGTTGCTGCCCCACCACCACCACTACCACCATTCCCAGAATCATTCCCTTGAGAAGTAATATATAAATCTTCTTGTAAATCATCATCATCTGACATCTACATCGTCCCAAAACATACTGTCATTCTCAAGGTCTTCCATACTCATACCAAAATATTCTTCAAAACCAGATTTTTGTTTGAAAACCCCTTTGCCTTTATCGGTGTTATGCACGAGACATGGTAGATCTTCTTGAATGATAGTTTTTTTTAATTGGCAACAACTCCTAATTGCTACTAGCTGACTCAAACGTATCTTTTTCTTCTTTTCCCCTGTAATCAAAACAAACCAGAACAAACAAAGGCTTCTCGCTATTCATGCGGGCAAGTAGTCTGACATCGTCATTATCGGTGACCGGACATGGTGGCAAGGGATCAACATGTTCATAACCAAACCAACTAGTCAACTCTATTTCACAATCATTAGGATTGATTTTACACAAAAAATAAGCTTTCTCCAGTAATTCAGAATACGTGAATCTAAAGGAAGAG
This sequence comes from Rehmannia glutinosa, assembly GCA_016081115.2. Classification (NCBI taxonomy): domain Eukaryota; kingdom Viridiplantae; phylum Streptophyta; class Magnoliopsida; order Lamiales; family Orobanchaceae; genus Rehmannia; species Rehmannia glutinosa. Next base: position 1,600,414 of record JABTTQ020003391.1, on the reverse strand, counting down.
AACGGTTTTGGATTGCTTCCTTATAAACCCCATCGGAATGTACTTATGTCACAATCCCAAACTTCATTCCATAAGAAAAATATATGAACCCTGCAGAAATAAAAATATAAGAGTTCGGTTTCCTTATTCCGACTATATTTGACATTTAATATAACTGCTCACCCAAGTACCCACACAAATACCCACCTAAATGCCAATAACCAGAACACCAATCAGGGTATAAGAGTTTAGTTCCCTTGTCACCCACTAATATTTGATATTTAACATGACTGCCCACACAAGTGCCTACAATCGGAAAACTAATTTGGATATAAGAGTCCAGTTCTCTTGTTCCAGGCTAATATTCAACATTTAATATACCTGCTCACTTAAGTGCCTACTCGAATGCCCACTATCGGCCCACCATTTACAAATTACGAGAAACATTGATTCCACCATTTCCAGCAAATTTCAACAACAATTACGGAATGATGATCATTCTATGCACAATATCTAACTATTCAAATTATACACATTCGAAAAATCATGAAAAATTGGGTAATTGAACAATTTTTCAAAACTGAAAAAAACTCCAATTACATGAAAGAACATTCAAAACTAACTTTTATCCATAGTTTGAGGCAACAAATGAGATATATTTAGTCGAACCCAGGTCCTTTCGAAGCAAGCTGATCGGTCAACCAAGATTTGTGTTTTCTTCAAAATGTCGCATCTCGTTCCAATGCCAAACCCTAACAAACCCGATTTTTGCTACAACTCGTAAATCTTGCTCTAATCTTGATTGATTCTTGTTTCTCCTTGTCAAAAGCTTGACTTCTTTGTGTTTCACCTAAACTGGGGTTTGTAATTGGTGAAATAACTCCCATTTCCATCTTTCCGCTCCCAAAGGTCATTTTTTTTTTTTTAAATTAAAGGCAAATTCGACTTTTCGGGGTGTAGAGGGCATATTTTCTTATTTAATAAAGTGGGGGTATTTTTATTTAATACCCCCATGTTGGGGTCTTTTAAGCTAATTTTCCGAGATTTAAATGTATACAACAGAAATATCCTAAAAGATTTTATTCTTTCAATATGCATTTTTCAAAAATGTTATCTAAAACAATGAAGAATTACCATAACACCAAAAGTAGGAGTGACAATTCGAGTCGGATTTAAATTCGCGTTAAGAACACTATATTCATAGCATATATGTCAATCAATCGAATCGACATGATTAATTATTTGTGTTAGATTTATCAACTCAAAACTCAACCTATTTATTCACGCGTAACCCAAGCCCGACAAAGAATGACATGTACATGCCAAAAATTTGAATGACTCATCTATTTATATGAATTTCACGAGTTACATAGGTTGTGCGAATTAATTTTCAACCCGAAAATTATATTTACATACAACGGACAATTTTCTAAAATTCGTTTATCATAGTAACAACCTATTGATCAATTAATCAAAAATATAATAAAACACAACACGATAGCATTATAAATGGATCCAACATGTTAATTGAGTCATTTCAAGTTGCCCGGCTTGTGTATTATTGTATTCTTAGGGTCGGACTCATTTCGGGCCAGAACCCCCATACCTAAAAAACCCTACCCCGCTTATAACATATAAGATTCATGTCGTATTTTTGTGTCATGTTACAAATTATTACCCCTAACCAAATATTATTCTATGATAAAAGTTCATTAGATATGAGATGAATTTCTTTGATATTTAATACTTATGATTATATTAAATTTTTTATTTAAAAGTTACACTGAAAGGTGTATTTTTTTTAATAACAAAATAAATTTCATTAATTCGTCAAAAGCAAAATTACAATATCTAGCGAAACAACACTTGCAAACCCTACATGATCATAAACCAATACAAATCTAAAATAAAATTTTAAACCTAAATAGATGTAACTAATTTGTAGAATCATAACATCACAACGAATGTATGGATGTATCGAAGAAGTTGATCTCGTTTCTATCACATATCATTAGGTAATGGATCATCTGAATCTTCTTAATAAAATTTCACACATGGGACAAATTTATTAACGGAAGAAAAACTATCTACTAGGGACAAATTTATTGAAACTAAAAACATTGAAAATTATTTCCCACATCCTCCATAGGAGGATGAGGAAATAAAAAGAGGAAGAATATGGAGGATCACAAGCGTCTCGTGTTTTAGAGAAGAGATTGTAGGGTGGAATGAGTGACACGACACGATAGCATGACACGATTCACGAGAGACAAAAGGCACGATAAAGCCGCGACACGATAACCGCGACCAAACATGAAATTGAAAATTAATTTAAAATTACAACTATTGTTATATTTAAGTTCACAAAAAATAGATAACACGCAAAACACGATAGTGTGACACGAACACGACACGATAACACTATTTGTCACCCCTAAAAGAGAGCAATTGAAAGGTGTATTATTAAGCTTGTTTTCATATTATATACTGAAAAAATAAATCTTATAACATAATTAAGAGATGTTAGAATGCAAGGTAAACTCTTGTAATCCGAAGTAAAGTGCTAGCTAGGAGTTTTTAAGCTCTTTTGACCCAACTTATTCTAATCAAAGATCAATTTGTCTTTTATTTCATTAAGCTTTTTCCATAGACTAATCAACTTAGTTTGACCAACACATTTTTGCAGATGAGAAGTAGAAAAGTAGATAAAATGAAAAGGTTTCACCTTCCGTACTCGGATTAATGGTAATTTCCAAACCTACAGGCTTTTACTAGAGGACCATTTATGTCAAAGCTCAAGAACACTACAATTTGAAGTCCTGGAAATATCGGCTACAAACATTAGCCTAAATTCAATGCAGAGTAAACAGATAAAAGAAGCGTGTAAATCAGCATTAGCAATTTCAAGCTGCGGCACTGATGCACTCAATAGCCTGTTTGCAAATTCCGGTCATGGTTGCCTCAGGTCCATAAACCTATATCAGAAAGTAGAAAACAGTAAACAATGTTTATTTTCTCAAACACGTTTTCAAGAAAGCATTTTCATGTTTCGACAATTCATACCTCAATAGGGATGCCGATTTCTTCTGCAAGAGTTCTCATTTTCTCGAGACCCTTTTGGTAATTTGGACCGCCTCTTCTAACGTACAAATGCATTCTTGCAGCCTTGAGCTTCGTCTCCTGTTACAACAGCAGCTAAATTGAAACTCGAGCGTCTGAATGAAGAAATTATATTTGGAACAATCTCGGAGGTTTTTTTTGTACCTTTTCTTTTAGAGCTCGAATAATGCCACTGAATGTGGCAGCAACATCAGTGAAGTTAGCTATACCACCACCGATTACAAGGGCTCTCTTTCGGCCATCAGGCTCTGCAGTTGCACACTGTAAACTATTCATTAGTATATTTGTAATTGTCAATGTTGAGCCGGTTAGATTGATTTCATCAAGTAATCAGGATGAAGATTAAAGGAGTGATTGCAAAAGCTTCTGCTTTTAGAGAAAGTAATTTATTGTAACAAAAACGAAAAGTAGTTGAGTATGAGATGTTGATAATTTTTGCAAATAGAAGCTAAAGGGGAGTGTTAGGTGAATAAGTTCTAAAAGCGATTTATTTGTGCGTAAAGTCACACCAGAAACAAAATCAGAAATCTAAAGCACTCCTCACCCTGTTTTTAGATTTTAATTAAATTATGCAGAATCAGAAGACTTGAAAACACTAAAAACTATTATTATTATTTTCAGCCAAAAACTGACAGTCACTTTTTTTGTTTTTTTTTGAAGTGTTTGCAAACACCCCTAAGAAGAAAAGTAATTCTATGTTAAAACATGCCATCTCTCATTCAATGCACGAAAGTAATCCTTACATCAATAACAACTCGGGCATACTGCAAGACCTCCTCTTCATTAGGAGCACCGCTGTATTCTGCATAATTTCCAAGCTCCGATGCATAGCCGAGATCTCCAACCTATATACGAGCGTAAAAGTGTATGTGAGGCTAAATTATACCCAAACAATTGGAAAAAGATGAAGAAAATCATGGTTTTCTCTGTGATTTAAAGCATCTAGTTGAGGAACACACGGTATCTGCGTAGATGACACTTGCACCTCCTCCAGCAACCATAGTCCAAATTCGTCCTTTGGGGTTCAAGACGGTGAACTTCAAAGATGCACTTGTCTGCAAATAACAATGAATGAAAATGGATAAGCTACGGCGTAGATTTTAAACAGAGAGAGTCTGCTGGTGTTAGTTATTAGGTGAAGGTACAATTTGCTTCCATATTTGACATTAAAATGCTTCGAATTCAAAAATTTCAAGGGAAAAGAAAATCGAATTATGCTTAGGGAGTGTTTGAACACTTAAAATAAAAGTACTACTCACATTTTAGCTGGAAAAAAATCACATTTTTAGTGTTTTCAAGTACCAGCTTTTGCTTCATTATATCAAAATCTAAAAGTTGTGGATGGGGTGCTTCTAATTTTGGAAAAGTGCTCTTAGTACTTTTGTAAATATGATTGTTTTCGACATTCTTATCCTCAATTTTTTATCATAATCCAAAATTGCCCTTCCTCTTTCCCAAAAACATCATTCATATATATGGGTGTTTTTGTCTTGTGGTAATGGTACAAAATAGCCATTTAGAAAATGTAAAGATTAAAAATAGCCATATTTTGTAGACACATCTTTTTTAGCCATTTGGGGTGTAAAATGACATCCATACTCTTCTAGCATGTTTGTTTGATATTTGGGTTATTTCTCTCTCTTTCACTTATCTCTATGTATTTTCTTACTCTTTTTTTTTTCAAACTTTTTTTAAGAAATCGAACCTGTATTTTTCATTTTTAAATATACGATATGGGTGTTGAATTATAGATATCGAAAAGAGAATTAATTTGATATATTATACATGCAAAATGGATTTAAAACGAAAAAGTTATGTGAATTCAAAGTTTTTGGAAAAAAAAAAACGGGTTATAGTACTTTATAGAACTGGATGTTGTAACTCGACATCGAGTCACAAGAAACTCGATTTAGTCACGGTGACTCGAGTTTCGAGCCACGAACTCGATTTAGTCACGGTGACTCGATTTCGAGCCACATTACTCGATTTGAAGTTCTCAGACTCGAAATCGAGTTACGATTCTGATAACTCGATGCCAAGTCACGGGATGTGTGTTTTTATGCGATTAAATTGGCTCAAGGGCAAATTGGGTTTTTCACACCCAAAATGACTAAAAAGATGTGTTTGAAAAAAATGGCTAAAAAACATCTTGGTTTGTTGGGAATGGCTAAAAAAAAACACCGAGTGTTTTGTCTTTCTATCCAAAAGCTAATTTTGAAAGTACATTTTATCCACACACTGCAAATTTATTTTGTTAGCTTTTAGATTCTATTTGTAAATAATATAAACTATTGATTCTCAACTACTTTTGTTTCAACTACAATAAATCACTTCTTAAAAAAGTAGAAGTTTTTCAAACTCTCCCTAAGTGGGATGAAAAGTACTTGTTGACTTGTTGTCATAGCATGGACGAGCCTTAACTTAGAAACCTCGGAATATAACAGTAAGGAGCAAATAGCATTGTAAGATCTGCTAGTTTCTGAATTCAGATATTAGTACAACTGAAGTCTAAAAGACTCAATTTCATTTATGCATGCTGGAAAGACAAATTAGAAGTAAAAACAACTTTATAGCAGCTTAGATGTATTGGCTAGTACCTTTTCATCAAGACCGTGAATAAAGCTTTCTGTAGGACTCATAACTCTTCCAAATGGCATTGGGAATTCAAGATTCCCCCATCTGCAGGATCAAGGTCATGTAAGCAACAATAGAATCGTAATATACAGTCTTTTTATACAAGTTAGATCAATAAATGGGCCACTTTAAAAAATTAATCTTGAAAAAAATGATCAGCAAAATAAAAATTCATATTACTTCTTGAAGTTCTTAAAAGCAGCAGTATCATCAAGCTCGCCTCTCATATCCAAAGGATAAGGCTTTCCATTAACCAAGGTGAAAGGATTCATCTCAAGGAAAGTGAAGTCCAAATCTAAGTCAAAAGAAAACATCTGTGTTAAGAGAAGATTGACAACCTTAAATTGAGACAAATTTTTGTTCAGGATCTTGCACGTACCTAAAAATAAAGCATAGACATTTTTGACGAACTCCTCAATTACATTTTTGATCTGTATCATGTAAAAAAATTCGAGTAAGCAATTGTAAATTTATAGTATTCATATAAATTTGATGCAGGCATAAATTTAAGTGAAACTGATCAAACTGCAACAATGGTAAACAATGAAAAAAAAACATTTTACTGCTTCGATTATTATACCTCCAAGGGGAGTGTCGCCACAAGTGGAGCGCATAGCTCTGATGTAAAGGACACACCTGTTGGCACAAATATAGTTTTCACCTGGATTGAGCAAAAAAGATACCACAGTTTCAGTAAACTTATAAACTAAATACATAAATTACAACTAAGATGTTTTTTTTCTAACTGAAACACATTACAAAAAAGAAAGAAATGAAATGCTGACAGCACCTTGTCCCAGTTTTCTTCAATCTCAATTCCTCCGCATTCTGAAAAGCTAATGCTACAACCAAGCCTCTCAGAGACAATGTTAAGGTAAAATTCCTCATTATGAGGAACAAATGGCTCAACAATGAATGTAGTAATGGGTCCTTTGCAGCCCCCCATCTCCACCTGTTTAAACATGAAAATACGTAGGCAGAAAATTAAATTTAGGTTACATCAATGTCTTACTTATTAAGTACATAGAAATGTTACACAAGATATACTTTGGCACTATAACAAATGAATTAACACAAGAAATACTACAAGGCTTCATTTGGATGGATGGTTTGATGTCGAGGATTTCAAATCCATAATAATTGAGCTTGTTTGGATACAATGGATTTCAAATCCTTATGCTCCTTTCTGAGTCATTCTATGGATTTCAAATCCACCTTATATGGATTCATTTGAAATCCTTCCACCAAATCATCTCATCAAATCAAAATCCTCCCATCCAAACGCAACCTAACAGAATATAACAAGTACCTCTTTGCCAAGTCGCTCTTTCACGAAAGCAGCAACTCCGGCCAAATCTAGGTTCAAAGCGACAAGACCACTTTTCCCACGCTTTCCGAATAGCATATCTGGTTTGACAACCAGTTTTGTCGATGAGATCCAGGGCTCCTTATCCACCAGTTCCTTGAAATCAGTCGACTCGGTGACCTAAAGCATCATGAGCAAATATATGGTTATTAACGGCACTCAAAACTGTGCAGGTCGACAGATTGAGTTAAAGTTCTAAACTCTGCACCCACATGCATGAGTAATATCACAAGACTGTTGGGCCCTTTTTTGTCGAACCATTAACAAAGAATAAAAATCTGAACTAGATGTGTAAAATGTTTGAGGCAATATTTCAAACAACCGATACCGTCTTCCAACAGTGAGCTTGTTTTTTCACCGGTATTTTCATGCAATATCTTGGATTTCTATTCATCCCATCTATTCTGCTTTCAATTAATACCTTAATATCCGAAGAAATCAATTTGCAGAATATTACATAACTAACATATATATATATATATATATATATATTAAATCAAAGAATTTATACATATAATTTCTAAAACAGTTTTAATTCTTTACCTAACTGATTATCTATTGTATTTTGCACTAGAAAATGCCAATGAATACAACATGCAATTGTGTTTGATAGCTCAGATCAGAAACCTGTAACATTCATCTACTTTTTTTTAGTAGCAATGCAACAGAGATTTAGGTGACCAACACCACAATCAAACATAATATCTGTTTTTTTCCCCCCACAACAACACTTCCTCACAGCAAACGGATTTCTCGGAAAAATTGCAGAACGGCTAACCAATAATGACAATAATAATCCGATTTTTGATTTATTTAAATGAAGAAAATGACTACAGATCCCAATTAAACCAATAGAACTAATTTAATTTTGTGAGAAATATAAAATTGCACTCACTTGGGCAGATTTGATTTCCAAATCGGACCCAGAAATCCTCTTGAAATGCTCTTTCAACAATCTCTTGGAATCATACTCTCTGATCTTCTTCCTTGCCATTTTCTTTTCAACCTGATTTTCAAGTTCAACAAAAAAATTATTAAAAAAGAAATTGAGCCCAGATCCTTATTACCAGATCAGAACCTCAAATTAGGGTAAAATTAAAGATCCACATACTCAACCACATTGGAGACCATAAAATTAAATCAAAATATAGAAAAAAAGTTAAGATCTTTACTGTGAACGCAGAGAGGAGGCTGCAAGAATTTTTGGTGTGTACAGATTGAGACAAAGTGCAACTATTTATCAGCACAAGCTGAAATCTTGGAATTTTTGCCACTTATATTTATAGGTGGGGGGTTTGATGTACATGGGATGTGATAATAATAATTATATAGTGTGGTTGGTTATATTTTAGCGGGAAGTTCTGTACAGAAATGGACACATAAGGTAGAATAAAACCTACCTACCCAGGTGGACCAACTCACTACACCAAACTGGTAAAAATTGTAGTGCTAATTAATAGTGGGAATGGTCCAAAATGTCCAACTTGAGTTGCACATTTTCTGGCAAGTTTATTTTTTTATATTTGGGTCATTTTATTGGTTCTCAAGCTTAGTGAGAAAATATTAAGGAAAAATACATTTTATATGATAGTATGTTATATAGCACTCTTTGTTTTCTTTCTTTTTTTAAAAAAAAAAAAAACTCAATTAAGTTTCATTTTCAATAGGCAATGTTTTATTTACCAATGGGAATGCATCTAATTAACCGGCTAGTGGTTGCTCCCTCGGAACCCAAAATTAGTGTTCGATGTGAGAAAGATAAAATATATGTTTATGACAATTGCTTTCAACCTAATACAAATTATTAGAATGGTATCTATCATGTATGTTGTTCTTCGGGTAGAAAAAAATTGTAGAAAACCTTTGTAGTTGATTATTTAGGTTGTACAAAAGTCTTCCATTTCGTTCAACCAGAAACAACTTCATTGCATTAGTATTCATACATGTTGAAAATTGATGTCTCTTGAATCCAATAATGAATCCAAGTTAAGATTTTTAATTAAGTGTCCAACTTCTTCCTGCAGGTTGGTAGTTAACTGAGATGAGAACTTATCCCACAATTCAAGAAAAATGTTAGACGGACTGCAGGGTTGTCCCAAGAGGCCCTCCGACGCTCAAGTTAGTACAAATTGAAGAGAAAATCCAGAAGCAAGTACAATAAATTGAGAATAAATAAATTGTAAATACTTATAAATGGGCCGATGGATCTTTTTATACCTAAATTCAAGATACTAATTCGATATTTTGGAGCTCGGGCGAAAAATAAAAACGAGGTCCTTGATTGTAACAACGCAAATAGGGACAGAGACGAAAAATAAAGATGAGGGAGCGAGATTTATTTTTCTTGAAACTAATAGATAAGAGATAATTTTTATTTTTGAGGGGGTAAAATTATAAATTTTTATAATATTATAATACAAAATTTATAGTAACTATGACGAAAAATTGAAGTTGAGAGGGGGGGGCGCCCGCAACCCTCGGCTCACACGAGCACAATGAATACAAGCGCACAATGTAAACAAGAAAAAATCTATCAAAAAATCATTTAGAATGACTTCTTCTAGTATTTTGATAAGCAAATTCATCAATAATATTTTCATAATCAATTTGATCCAACTTATTATTTTCAATACATATGGTTGCTAATTCATTTATTTTTCTTGTGACATTGTTGACCATAAGTAAGTTTTTAATAATTTTAACTTAGAAATTTTCTTTTTACAAATGTGTCACATGCATAGTTAACAATATTCTATAGGAAACCAAGATATTAGAATATCAACCCAAAACAACAAACTCTAATATTTCAAGTGTTATTTTTTTATGTTGGTAAAGTCACTTTTAACACTTTCGGATGAGTAAATAAATCATTCGAATTAATATCTAGAGAGTTATCGTGCTTTAAAATACTTCCAACATTTTGACAACATTCTTTCAATTTATTTGTCTAAAGAATTTAACTTCTTCGAGTCAAATAAGAAGGGGAAAAGATTGGCATATGTTTTCACCTGGGCAAATCTACTCTTTAAGGAAAATATAATAGCATCCGCTAAAATTATAAAATAAGTAACTATCTTGAGATACATCTTATAGAATACGAATCGAAATATAATACATTAAAAGGTTGTGATTTTATAGAATTATATTAGTTGATAATTGATAAGTGTAAAGAAAGAAAAATAAAAGTCACATACAAAAGACATATATATATATATATATATATATATATATATATATATATATATATATATTGGTTCAAATGAGACCAATATGCCTGGGTGAGACCGTAGGGACTGATCTGGTCCGTTTATTTTTAATTTTGAATGGATGTGATTAATCCATTATTTAAGGTAATTGAAGGGATACTAATCAGTTACAAGGGTAAAATTGTAACCGTACTAATGACCAGCCATATAAATAAGGAAAGAATTGTAAATTCATATCATATCTGAAACAGTGGATTGGATTTTGGCCAAGATTTTTGGACGTGCTTTTTTTTCCAAAACTCCTATCACGTCTCTTCAATTTCTGAAGTCTGCAAGGAATGAGACAATAGTTGAGGCTTTTGGAAAAGTGGAAGAAAATTTTTGAAGCGACTTTTGCAGAAGCGGAGGAAAGTCGAGTAAATCTCCGGCAAAGAGGTATGTTTTATGCTTCGTTTTTTCGCTAGGTTCTTGTTATGAATTTTTTCACTTTTTTGTTCTTTTGCAATTGTTTTCATGTGGTTCTAAATTGTTTTTAAAAATCTCCATAAAGACGTATATTTTTGCTTGACTTTTTTGATAAGTTCTTGGTATGAAATTTTTTTGACCATTTTTTCAGTTCTTTGCAATATTTTGCATGTGGTTCTACAAAAATTTGCTGAAAATTATTTCGTTTTTTTTAAGGTTATCGTTTTAGTTTCATATTTTTGTGATTAGTGTATCTATTTTCTTTGATTTTTCGGTAATGGCCGTCGATGGGGAGTTTAAGCTGGAGATATTTTTGATTTTGGTTATGTTTCTTGGATGTTGGTTTGGGTGGTTAGGGCTATTTTTATGTGAAGTTTTGTCGTAGCTTTTTAAGGTGTTGTTGCATTTGGGTTTCTAGATAATGTTTTTGGAACTTGGTTAAATTGCTTTTTTCTTTAGAATTTTTTAGCTTTTATGTAGTGTCAAGTTTCATGGCATTGTGTTTGTTTTAGTTATGGAGTTTTGTTTGTAGGGAGTTTTCATGTGATGGTGGGAATGATGATTTTGCTTCTCTTAGAAGTTGGGTTGTTTTTCCAACCCTTGAATATATTTTAGTATTTCTATGCATGTTGTTTAAATGGTGCATGCGTATTTAAGTATGAAATGTAGATTTTTCAATTTTTTGATCTGCATTAGTTGAATCGACTGTTTTGCAAAAACATACGTGTTTTTAATGTATATCTTGAGTTTTCATATACTATATTTATGTGTACTTTGATGCATATTTATTTTGTGTGAGTATACAATTAAGTGGCGTGGTTGATATATTACGATGTATAGATAAGAGGTTTTTGTTGCATATATAGGCTTTTTTTGTGCCACATTAGTGATTTGATTTGTATGTTGATTTCAATGATGCATTAGTCATCAATTATATATGCACCAGCGTTGTCATATGTATGCATACTTATGTTTGGTTTTTTTGTGGTTTTTTTGCAATTGAGAGATAGAAAATATGTTAATGTGCACGTATGTGGTATAGTTAGTCTGATTTTAGTGTATAGATAGAGTATGTTTGTTGCATATGTATGTAATTTTTTATGTTAAGATATTAAGGCGATTTATATTATTATTCTTGTTTTATCTATTATGCGTCAGTTATTTAATGTATATGCAATATCATTGATATATGTATGCACTCCTTTTAATTAAGCATTTTTATGTAATGAGAGATCTCTGAATGTTTTTTAATGTGCATTGTAACAGGCTCTTCTGGGTGCTAGATACAATTGTGAATTTGACAAAATGGCTAAGATTAAACAAAAGACAACTTTCTGTCGGTGTGGGGAAAGTTCGGAAAATGCATCGAAGAAGGGTAAATCTGTTGATAAGACCGGGGGAAAGTACTTGTTCCCGAAGCTGCAGACTAGATCCCGAGTTTGTTGTCCTGTTACAAACTATATATTGCACACATATCACATCGTTTCTAAATTTTCTTGTTTTAATTTTCCGTATGTCAAATCCGCACGTTGTACCATATTCATTGTAAAATTGGACGCCGTTTTTAAAGTGGTAAACTCCATCCCACCCACGAATCTTATCTTGTTCTATTTCTCGAATCCATACTTTGTTGTGCCCGAGATATTTCTAGTCTCTCTCTGCTGGAGTGGTTGCTTATGCATATTGCATCGAATAACATTAAACATGCATTAACACAATATTACTCATACATGATAATAGCATCAAATATTCAAGTAATTTTCGATATATTGTTGTAACATGATAAGTAATACATGCATTGTATTAACACTAAATATGCAAGTAATATATATTTGCATCATAAAAAGATTATTTATACATCACAACAAGATTACATATGCAGACAAAGCTAGTTATGCAACCAAATCATGTGATATTATGAAATTCATTTTATATACTATATAAAACATTAAATGTTCAAATTTTTTATCATTGTAAGATTAAATATGCAATGAAGACACAGTATTCTAGCATACACCATATTGTTTGTATAATGTTAAACATGCAACTATTATAACAATTCATCTAACAATATATACGTTGACATCATAATAATGTTAATCATGCATCATATTTACATAATGTATGCAACATTATAATTTCAAATATGCAACTAATATCATACAAAAATATTAAATACAGTTTGTATTATATAATATGGAATGTCAAAATTTGTGAGATTTTTCTTCGCCAATGAGGTTGAACATGGATGTATGGAAAGTTAATCAACAACCCATTTTTGTAGGGAGCAATTATCGTTAATGATGTTATTAGAAGATATGATCTCCTATTTTTTAGCATTTAATTCCGCAGTTACTGATTATGAATATAAAATGGTTAATTTTACCCGTTTGATGTATTAATAATGTAATAATAGTATTGGATTTATTATTAAATCTCAGTCATCTATTAATTTATTATAATGGTCCAAATCAGTCCCTACGATCTCACCACATGAAATGGTCTCACCAGAACCAACCCCTATATATATATATTATATAATTATTATATATATACATACACATGTATGGTAGCTCTAGAGGGCCCTATAATTCGGTGGACCTGGGGAGGTCGCCCTTTGGGCCCCTTCTCTGGGCCGCCACTGCCTAAATTGATGGGTCGTATTGTCCTTGTAGAATAAGTGGGTCGCATGGGTCATATTTAATGAATCAACCTCGGGCGCTTAATAATAGTGTGAGCCTCGTGGACCAATTGACAAGATTAAGACCCAATGATAAATATTCGCGGGTGAATAATTAAAGAATAACGTAACTAAATAAAAATATATATTGTTAGGAATTTTATTGTTTAGATTTTGATGAATGCCATGTAAAACTTAGAATAGAAAGTTAGCACCCCAATTCTTTGTAAAATGTATTGTAACAATTAGAGCCGGCCAAGCCGAGTTAAGTCGCCTACGCCTAACATGCAAGAAGACAATCAAGACTTGAAGGAAAACTCACTGAGAGACAATGAGTCGGCAAAGAGAGCGACAGAACTCGATCAAGAAGCGGTGAGATGCGGTGAGTGGAACATCGGTCAAGTCAACTCAAGAAGAAGCCAAGTCTCAAGTCAAGTGACAAGAGTCATCCATGATTGGAAGTCGACTCTAAGTCACCTGGGAAAGCAAGGAAATGCGGTCAGTCGAGATAACTGTAAAAGAACCGTTGCCTAAAATCAAGAGATTTACTTAAACAAGTAATATCTCCATACCACCTTTCTTGGAGTGCTCGAGTCCCTGGCGTGCAAAAGAAATGAACCAATGGGAAGCACTACACCGTGTCGAACTCGAAAAGGTGATAAAACAATTCATACGAGGAAATGGCAATTCCAAGAACTCGCAAGCCAACGATCGCAAAGTGACTTTCAAAAATGAGCCTATCTCTTCAACGGGCAAATTTTTGAAAGTTCACTATAAAAGGCCGAGGAGTTTGTTTGAGAAGAATGATGAATGACACACGTGAGATATACAAGCTTATCAAAATCAAACATTCTCAATCCTCAAGCCTACATTTCAAGTACATCAATCCAACACTTACCGTGAAGGAAAGAGAACTTCAATCGATTGAAGAGGAAAATATCGAAAACAAGGGGTCTACATTCCGGGAAGGATTGTAGAAAGGTTCAAAGGCGTCAACCAAGTCTTAAGCTTTTGGAGGGCTTCGTGATCAAATCCAAAGTGCTTGAGCAAGTGAGTCAGTAGCAAGGCAAATGCCCTGTGAAGAAGCCGAGTCGTCGAGAAGCCACCGAGTGATCAAGGCGTCTCCGCAGTCGAGTCCCAAAGGATCAAGTCGGCTGTTGTGATCAAGACTTGTATCTGGATCTGTTACAACTTTGTAAACTGATCATTACCTAGTGGATTCCTCCAGGAGTTGGAGAAGAGAGGAGTAGAAGAATTACCCCATCTTCGAACCTCTATAAAAATTTTATTGTGTCATTTACATTTCAACATTTAAATTCTGCACTTTTAATGCTTTTATCTGCTGATAAATTTGCTATCCATTTGATAATTTATAAGTACTAAATCAAGTGTAAAATCTTGCTTAATCAAACTTAAAGGTGTTAAGTCTTCCAAAAAACAAAACCACAGTTGAGTCAAATTATAGCCAACAGTGAGTTACTCTATTAACAGCTCAAATGAGTCTGTTGAGCGATTAACTCTACTGAGTGACTAATTCGATCCATCAAGGACAATTGTGTAGAACTCTGTAGATTTAAAAGGACTAAATCGAAAATTTGGTAAGGTTTATTCAACCCCCCCTTCTAAACCTTACACTTACACCCCTTGGGACCTACAAGTGGTATCAGAGCGGTTGGTTCATTGAACCCTCCGCACTGGTTACTGAACTAGATCTCCAAACTTTTCAAAGTCTGCTTTAGTACTTAAGATTTCAAAATTCTTTTCTATCATTAAAAGTTATTATCATGGAAGCAAATCTAACACGCATTCCTATGTTCACTATTGAAGAATTTGATGATTGGAAAATTCGTATGCAGGCTCATCTATCAGCATTACATGATGAGATGTGGATAGTGATAGAAGATGGGCCTCTGCAAATATTAAAGGTGAACACAGCTGTACGAAGAGTTGCAAACTTGAAGGAGAAGAAGATCTTCTCCCCAGGACGGTCATGGTTGAAAAACCAAGAACCGAGTGGACAAATGATGACAAAAAAGGTACAACCTGGACAATGTAGCCAAGGACATCCTGTACAAAACCTTGACAAAGCCATGTTCAATAAAGTCAAATCTTGCAAAACGGCTAAGGAAATGGGGACAAGCTAACATTGATTTGTGAAGGCTCGAGCAAATCAAAGAAAACAAACTATCGGTAGTTTGTACAAAAAATTTGAGAACTTCAAAATGATCTCGGGAGAAAACCTGGATCAACTGGATGCTCGGTTCACGAAATCACAAATGAGCTATCTGCACTTGGAAAGGAATATACACGAAGAAATGTGTATGAAAATCTAAAAAGTCTTCCAAATGAATGGGAAATGAAGGTCATGGCACTGAGAGACATTCCATGGACCTATCAAAGACATCCAACCATGAGTTATTTTTCGGACCTCAAAGCCTATGAGTTTGAGTGAGAAGAAAGGACCAGGAAGAGACAATTGTACCCAAAACAATTTTAATTGTTAAAGATGGGAAGAGAGCCGAGGTCAAAGAAGTCATTGACCCGGAAGAAATAGCCACGATGGTTAAAAGATTCAACAAGTTCTTTAATAAGAACTACAAGAGAGAAAAGGGTGAATCTTCCGGAAGACACTCGGCTCCCTCAAAATCAAGGGAGGACAGGCCAACCAAGAGAACAGATCATCAAAAAGTTGAATATCAAAGGGTGACAACTTAAGAATGGAAAGAGAGTGATCAAAAGGCTGAATATCTATGTTGGAACTCAGAGACAACCAGGTCACTATGCCATTGGGATTGCTCATATCCTCGTAGTCGGCAAGTCAGAGATGAGATGAAGAAGAAAGAAAGGTCTTGAGAAAAGAAGACAAGAAAAGAAAAAGGCAATGATGGCTACAGATCACTGAGACACCAAGTCAAGAGAGACAAATTGACTCGAGAGAGTAGTGGTGACTACTCAAGTGACTACGAAGAAGAAGCCCCGATCGCTTGATGGCCAAAGAACAAGATCAAGAAGATGAGGTACAATCTAACTCAACAAACTCGGACACTAGTGATAGTGATCGTGACACACACACTTCATCACCCACCGATCTTTATGATTCATTAGGCAAAATGATGAAAGATTTTGAGCACATTAAAACCTCACACACACTATTGAATGAGGAAAACAACCTACTCAAAAGTCAAAACTCAAAGTCACTAAGGAGCCGAGTACTCTAAGTCAAATAGCTGATGAGAATAAAAGTTTAAAAGTGAAAATGCTAAATTAATAGCGAAAATTGCTATAGAAAAGAGGGAGAATGACCTCAAGAATGTTATTGCCTCATTCACTAAGGCATCTAAATCATCGGATGATCTTATTATGAGTCAAAAAGAATGTGGAGACAAGACAGGCTTAGGATTCAATTCCTCTATGCTATGTCAAACCTCAAGAGTAATTTTGGAAAAAGGATCTTCAAGTCATGAAGAATCTGAAGATCCAAAACTCTAAATGTTGCACACACATTCGCTCCAAAGCACAATAATAAGCAAACTGGCCTTGGTTATAAAGGAAAAGGAAAACAAACCGATTGAGTGTCTTGAAAGGACACCAGAAGAGATTCACCAGTCCCTCAGCAGACTCCATACGAAAAATACTCAGAAAGAAGAAGCGAGCTACCTAAAATCCCGGAAAACCCATAAAAGAAATACATATGATGGGAATGGTAGAAAATATCCAAGCCAAGCGATTGGAATAATGTGAATCACAAAGACACAGACTTATGGAATATAAGCCCGGATGGCAAAGGCCTAGAACTCAAGAAAAGGCCATTCCAAAAGTATAAGAGCTTTCATCAAAGACACATATGCACTAGGCACTACACTCAAAGACACCACAATTACCCAAGAAAGGCAATTGCTAAAACACATATGCAGGCATACTGAGACAAAAGAGACAGTTGTATGAACCTAGAATCCCCAAGCAATTTGCCAGGATTAATTATGATTATGGCACGATAGATGGCATCCTCTTAGAGTCAAATCATTTGGCTATAGGTTGGTTGGATCATCTTACAATTCTAACCCCTCAGGACCCATACAAGCATGGGTACCTAAAACTTAATTTTCTTGATTGCGGGTTCAAATAATTGAGTGCCAAGGAACCTGGTACATGGATAGTGGTGCTCCGGACACATGACAGAAATAAGAGAAATCTGTCAAAATTCAAGGAAGTCAAAGGAGCAAAAGTCATATTTGGAGAAATGAAGCTCCTGGTGAAATAAGAGGCATTGGATCCATCAAGAGGAATGGTTTAGAAATCACAGATGTTGCATATGTTGAAGGACTAAACTTCAATTTACTAAGCATCGATCCAACTTTGTGACAAGGGCTACAATGTTGGATTCAACATGGGTATGTGCCAAATCAAAGATATTGAATCAAATGAAGTGGTGCTGCTGCAAGGATGTAGACAGAAAAAATATGTATGTAGTGGATTGGTCAACCGCAACACCCAAAGACTCTCTACTTGCAAAGCACACAATTGAATCAAGTTGGTTGTGGCACAAAAAGTCGAGTCATCCGAATTTCAAAACGATCAACAAACTTGCAAGAAGTCATCTTGTAGAAGGACTTCCGGACTTCGATATCAAGAAGGAGAGTATATGTGATGCATGTCAAAAGGAAAACAAATCAAGTCGTCATTCAAAGAAAAGACATGCCCATCCTCAACAAGAATATTGCACCGCTTCATATGGATCTATTTGGCCCATGGAACCAACCAAAGATAAGTGGAAAGAAATACACCTTGGTGGTAGTAGATGACTACTCAAGATATACATGGACAATATTCATGTGTAAGAAGAAAGAAACTCTACAAAAACTACCACAAATGGTGATGAAAAGGATTCAAAATGAGAAAGAGTCAAACCATTATCAAAATAAGATCGGGACAGGACCGAGTTTGTCAATGGAATAATAACTCGATATTGTATTGAAAATGGTATTGGTCATGAACTATCGACAAGGACTCCACAAAATAGAATGAGTTGCGAAAAGAAGGAATAGAACTCTCAAAGAAGCGAAAGGACCATGTTAGTGAAGCGAGTTAACAAAAAGATTTTGGGTGAAGCAATCAACACGACTTGCTACACCCAAAACAGATGTATGATAAATAGACAAATGACAAAGACTCCTATGAGATCTCGGATCGAAGAAAACCAAATGTTGCATATTTGAGAATATTTGGATGCAAATGCTTCATCCACAACAATGGCAAAGACAATCTAAAGGCTTTCGATGCTAAAGGCGATGAAGGTATCTTCTTAGGATACTCACCGAAAGCAAAGCCTACAAAATACTCAACAAAAGGACTATGGTTGCGAAGAATCCATTCATGTGGTATTTGATGAGCGAAATATAAATGGAGAAGATATTGAAGAGTCACCGATAAGTGAATCATCCAACCATACAAAAGAGTCCCTATCTTTGGTCAAGTGGAATTATCAATTGAAAGAAGATGAGATAGCCGAATCTCAAAAAATGAAAATTTGCGGCTAAGTGATTACGAGAGGCGACAACAAAGAACACGACTCCAAGTCGATCAATCCAGCTAACTTACTTCGACTGATGTAAGATGGCCGAGAGACCATCCACGAAACTTGTCATTGGAAATATAAGAGAAGGTGTCAAGACAAGATCGAGAACTCAACAAGTAATGTTCACATGCTTCATATCACAAATTGAGCCCAAAGATGTGTCACAAGCATTGGACGACACACATTGGATTCAAGCCATGCAAGAAGAGTTGAATCAATTTGAGAGAAATAAAGTATGGGAATTAGTGCAAAGACCCATACATCAAAATGTTATTGGAACCAAATGGGTGTTCGAAATAAAATGAACGAGGAAGGCTCGTGGTAAGAAACAAAGCAAGATTGGTAGCCAAAGGATATTGCCAAGAAGAAGGAATAGATTTTGATGAAACATTTGCTCCTGTAGCAAGATTGGAAGCTATAAGGATGTTTCTTGCCTATGCGACTCACAAGAACTTCATTGTATATCAAATGGATGTAAAAAGTGCATTCCTAAATGGCTTATTGGAAGAAGAAGTGTATGTTGAACAACCTCCGAGGATTTGAGCGTAAGACTCAGGAGACAAGGTATACAAACTCAAGAAAGCCTGTATGGGATTGAAACAGGCACCCAGGCATGGTATGATACCCGTCACAATTCCTAATCGAAAATGGATTTACTAAAGGAAAAGTAGATAGAACACTTTTCGAATTCAAGACAAGAAGAGTATCTTGCTTGTTCAAATATATGTTGATGACATCATCTTTGGATCTACCAACAAAGAGTCAGTGTGAAAAATTTTCAAACCTCATGCAAAGTAAATTTGAAATGAGCATGATGGGAGAGCCGACATTCTTCCTTGGACTTCAAGTGAAACAGTGAAGGATGGAACCTTCATAAGTCAAACAAAATACACGGAGATTTAATGAAGAAGTTTGGTATGGAGGAGAAGTCTTACGTAAAAATACCAATGAACACATCATCAAAATGGACATGGATGCATATGGCAAGCCAGTAGATCAAACAAGATACGAGCACTTATTGGATCATTGCTCTATCTCACGCTAAGCGCCGGACATCACTTTTTCTTTGTAGGTGTATGTGCAAGATTTCAATCTGCTCCAAAAGAGAGCCATATGACAAAGACTAAGAGAATATTGAGATACTTGAAAGGAAGCGAAGTAGGCTATGGTATCCAAAGGAAGGTGGATTTAAGCTAATTGGTTATTGATTAACTATCTTTGGATGCAGTGGACGGAAGAGTACCTCGAGGCACATGTCAAATGCTAGGAAACGACTAATTTCCTGGTTTAGCAAGAAAAAACTCAATAGCCACCTCTACAAATGAGCGGAATACATATTGCTGGCAAATTGTGCCCAAGTCCTATGGATGAGACAAAGAAATGGTGAGAGATTATGAAGTTGAAGAAAAAGAAATTCCAATCATGTGTGATAACACAAGCGCAATTGCAATCACTCAAAATCCTGTGTTGCACTCAACAAAAACATATTGATGTCGATATCACTTCATAAGAGACCATGTTGAAAAGAAAGGACATCATCCTGGAATATATCTCAACCGATAAACAACTAGCCGACATCTTCACAAAACCACTATGTGAGTCAAGATTTGAAGAACTCAAGCATGAGTTGGGACTAATTGAGCTGAGCCGAGACACGAGAAGAATCAAAGAAAAGAAATGGAACAGAAAAGGAAGTGAAAAAGAGTGAAAACAAAAATCATTTCGATAAATTAGTATTGGAAAGTCGGCTACACCAAGTCGGTGATAGGTTTGAGTCACTAAGAGAATCTGTGAGAAGTAGAGTTAAATCGGCTAAGGGATAAGTGAATAACTTATAAGCAATGGGACAAAAACGCGATCGTCTTGGGATCGGCGGGAATGTTTTAAGGAACACGCCAAAGATAATGATGATGTGTACGGACATAAAGCTTCGCACACCAAGCCTATGATTGGATATAAATGCTTTGCCGCATTAAATACGAGACATGAATCTGCTCAATATGCGTGCGAAATCAAGCCGTTGATTTCGATCACAATTCAAAAACCGTCTGCACGTCCTTTCATAAACCATATTTAAACCATTTTCGTCCGTTTCTCTCTCACACTTCTAAAAACTGTTCATCTCATTCTCTCAAAAGCAAAGGCAAAATACTCTCGAAACCCTATCGATCTTCAAATCATTTTCTGAGTTTTTCCTTGAAATTATTCTGAGAAATGGCACCAACTTATGACTTTACCAAGTTGGGAAAACAAATCCACACCGGTTCGACCGTGGATTTCGACGGAATGGTGAAGCAGGGTCCGACGACACCCTGGTAAAGAAAATCGCCGAGAAGTTGGAAACGTCCCCTGGCTAAAACCGTTTCTAACACTAGAATATCCGATGACCTCGTGGAGGAAGTCGCACAATTCTACGTGAATGCCGAGATTCACGATGAAGGAATCAAGTCATCTGTACCGGAAAGCGGTGACTATCACCGCCATGGATTTGGTGAATATTGCCGACTACCAGCAGAAGGAGCATCCGAGATTAAAGAGGCCGATGTAAACTTGGTGACGCATGGAAAGAAATAGCCAAGTCCGACGTTCTTGATAAAATAGTGTACACAAAAAAAAAAAAAAAACTCTTGAAGGAGGATTATCACAAGTCATTGGACATAGTTGCCAAAAGTATCGACATCAAGTTTGGCGACTTTGACCAATGTCAAGCAAAGGCATTGTGATGGCTGCAATCATCGAGGAAAAGAAGATAAACTGGGGTGAGTTTATCTCTACTGAGCAGACTCTGCGGAACGTGGGGAACAAGTCCTTCAAAGAAGATGGGTCATTTGGAGGATCCTCAGGATATGGCACAGTGATTGGCCGACTATTGGAGGTAAAAGGAGTCCTCTTAGACATGGGAAGGCTTTCCATGTTAACAAGACGATGTTGAGCTAACCTCTCCGGCGCTCAAAAGCGAGCTTACGCCAAGAGAGCGACACCGATGAGGGGGAATCACCGACCAGAAGATACAAATGCTCTTCTCTCGGCCTAAGAAGAAAGCTGCCCTGCACGCTAAGAAGATCACGCTTGCCCTGCAAAGAAAGAAACCAAACAGCTCATGCCCTGCACCATGTCCCCGCCCCTGCGGACATCGGTCGAGAAGGACTCCCAAATTCCTTCTCCGATCGTCAAAAGAGGAGAATGACAAGCCAAGACGGCCGCTCTCTCGAAACAAACACCGCACATGGCCCCACCCAAGACTCGAGAGGACACCGTCTCTCGACCAAAAATCCTCCGGTACAAACTAAGAGACGAAGAAGACTTGTAAAGCGGTCGAACAGGAGAAACCAGTGAGTCGATTACTCGGCTAGCACAAATACCGGAGACTATCAAGAAGTAGAGTCTCCGGATGTAGTTGATGAACTTGACCAAGTCTGAAGGCGATCGAGAGCAACCCAAGACACAACAGTAGCTCACACAAACAAGCACAAGAAAGAACCTACCAGGGGGCGGATAGTGATGTAATGATCCTATCTCCACCTTACCCGGACATCCAAAATCGTCTGCGTGAGTGGAGGAAATGGAAGTTGAGCAAGTCGAGGAGCAGTTCCAACGGCTGAGTTCATAGAAGAAGAGGAGGAATCGCTAAATTTCCTTGGATTAACTCTCATGCTCGGCTCGGATGAAGACAATCGCACGGACATCCTGCGAGATATACAAGGACAAGGAGACAAAAAAGGCGAAGAAGCCAAGCACGTGAGAAGGCAAGCACCGCCCTATCTCGGCACCACAGAACATACACATCCTCTCCTTGATGTCTTCTCTCGATCGTGACGAGGAACCAGAGAATGCTGCCGCCCTGAAGAGTTGCAAATGCAGCAAGCATTGCACGAATCAAGAATCCTTCACGAGCAAAGATTAATGGAGGGACCAGGAGAGTCCTCCGGATCACACCGAAATCGATCCAATGGGAGTGGTTCGAAGAAATAGCCACTGTTGTTCTTTGCTACCACTTCCCACTCACTCGAAAGGCGATAAGGAGATGGCGATGAACCGGGGCAGTGGGGACCCCGGTCGAGCCAACCCCTATTGAAGGTGTCTTACCACTGCCCAACTACTGAACAATCAATCGAAATGCAGTGGGAGTTTGGAGACGAGTGACCCCATTCCAAGTCACTCACCGAGCGCCCGAGTGGAAACTCCCTCCACCGCAGCAAGGTCGGAGGATCTTTGCGCGATGACTCCACAAAGAATGCGGGAGGCGAAGTAGGGACAATTCAAACGCAAGAAGAACGAGCAAGTTGCCATCAACGAAGCTCGGCGATTGAGACTGTCTCGGTGAGGTGCCAACCGCTCCGGGCTAATGACGCCTAGCGATGCGGTCGAGGCACGAGGAAGGAATGACCACAGGAGTTAACACTGCTAGGCGAAGAAAGTGCAATCCATGGGGTTGAGACTCCAATGGATGCCATTGTAGAAGACCCTAAGACACCGACACCTCGAAAGGGAGGACCAAACCTCGCAGCGAGAGAGACTGCCGGAGGAAATGAAGGCCACGGGAGGTTGAGACTTCCCGGGTAAAACAAATTGAAGTAGAGAACATCCCTCCTGGTATCATCGACCCATCCGAGAAGGAGATCGCGCACTTCATGATTCCCAGGACAACCCCGGGATGTCACTTTTCCGGGATCGAGGAAGGCGAAGAAGAAGGCGAGTCATCCCCCATGACAAATCCAAAAGACTCACCGGATGTTCCAAGCACGAGCAAGTCTCGATCCCAAGACTACTCGTCAAACCTTTAATTTTGATGATGAGCCACCTATGGAAATCTCATCATCGTCCGATGACGCTCCGATAAGGCCGAGGACCATCATCGAATGGAGAAATCACCGAGACCAACGAAGTTGTTAAGACAATGAGGCTCGGCCAGTAGTCTACTCCACAATGTAACCCCAACAACAGACTACATCACGGGCTCCTCAAGCTGCAGCGGATCGATTCCCAAAAGAACTTCACGCGCACCGCTCATCATCGAACAGATCCCGGTTGGCGGTGATGATTCTTTTGTAGAATCTTTCCTTTCTAACCGGAGATACGAACTCCATGAAGAATCGAAAACGAACAAGCACGCTATTACAAACCAGCTCCTGTTCTTCCATCGACACCATTGTTCCAACAATTAACCCGATCTTTCGTATGGCCATCACCGCAATGTGAAGAATCAAATGAAGCTCGAGAAGTGTTCAAGGCACTCTTTCTTGGCCGAGATTGAAAGGATGGAGAGGCATCGGCCTCTTTGGACATGCGATTGGACAACGGAGATGCCACCGCTACGGTGATTTAAGAGGCATAACAGTTCGAATAAGGGAATGGTGGCAACAATAAAGAAACAATGCGTGTCGAAACAGTGAGATACTTGGACAATTGTTCAACAAGTCCGCTGTGTGGAGAGTGAAAATACGATGCAAAGACAAAGCCGAGAGAGCACATTGAGCATATGCATGAAGCTCACACCGCCGAGATCAAGCCGTGCGTGAACAACATACACATGATTTACTGGCGTTTGGAAGAACACATGACAAGAAAATTCAGCCTTCTCATGGGCTGAGATGAAGCCGATTTCAAAGTGAGAATCCAACGCTACTAGATCAATTCCGTCTTTGCATACAACGCAGCAGACTTGGAAGCGAACTCAACCATCGAAGACTTCGACTTCATGCTTGCCAAAGATGTTCCTGGGGTTCATCTATCCTTTGATGATGCCAAAAAGGGGAAGAGGAATACCTTAAAGCAAAAAATCAAGCCGAAAGAAAGGAGCAAATGAGTCGGAAAATCAGGAAGTCTTGAAACAAATGAAGAAAGAAAGCATGTTGAGGGGGAAGGATCAACGGATGTGACATTGATGATTGCACAAACCCCCAACAAGGTCCTGTCACGGTGACATTATAAGCGAAAACTCCCCTTGGTGACTCTGCCACTCCAACACTCTCTTTGTATCTATGGTGAGAAGAAAAATCAATTGAAGCGGGGATGAAGGAAGTGGAAGGAAGAATGGATGCCAGGGTGATGAACATCTTGAAAGAACATGGAGGCATTCCGGTTGACGGAGACACCTATGCCATCTCGGATGTCGGGACAGAGCCCACGATCGGTCGATGAATTTAAAACGCTCGAGTCGAGGGATACTTTGCAAATATGTCTATGGCTCAAGCTTGGGATCATCTTGGGGAAAAGGGTCTCACATTATGTGAAGAAGGCGTGACAACAGGAGACAACCGATCACTCTGCTTTGTCACTCCACTGGCACTCACCGGAAAGAAGACTCGATCTGAAGATCGCCCGGTAGAGGAAGAAGCGGCGGTGGAGGAAGAAGCTTGGACTAGGCCTCGCCCAAGAACATTGAATACGTAGATCCGGGGAAGAAAGGAGGGATCTCTTGGTGGCTTGACCAAGTGGCAAATTTGCGAGTGGCTAAAACTAACGCCGAGTATGCAAAAAGAATAGAAGAAAAAAACAAGAGACAAACTCAACTGGCAAGAGAGACAGGAAAGAATAAGAATAGATGAAGGCTGCAAAGAAAAGCATATGAGAAGAAAAAGAAGCGGTGATGACGAGAAGAGAAGAAGAGAAAGAAGATCTTTGATCAAGACGAAAGAAGGAGACATGCGAAGAAGATGAAGTGTTCTTTGTCACCCCCCTTCGTACTTTATTATGTAAATACATACAATGTAAGTCTTCTCGTAATAAAGATATAAATTCTTTAATTTTTGTGAAGACAATTATATGCTCGATACACCTTGTAAACTGATTGTGTTGAGGAACAAGAATGATATGATCAATAAAAAAAAATTGATTCTCACAAGCATACATTCTATGTCAATACACTATCTGTATGTATCATTCTTTGTTTGCATCTTTGAATAATTTAAGTTTTGGCATCATCAAAAAGGGGGAAATTGTTAGGAATTTTATTGTTTAGATTTTGATGAATGCCATGTAAAACTTAGAATAGAAAGTTGGCACACCAATTCTTCAGAAATGTATTGTAACAATTAGAGTGACCAAGGTGAGTTAAGTTAGCTACGCCCTAACATGCAAGAAGACAAATCAAGACTTGAAGGAAAACTCTGGCGAGAGACACGGTGAAAGTACGGCAAAGAAGAGCGACAGAACTCGACGAAGAAGCGGTGAGATGCAAACAGTGGAACATCGACCAAGTCAACTCAAGAGAAGCCAAGTCTCAAGTGACAAGAGTCATCCATGATTGGAAGTGACTCTAAGTCACCTGGGAAAGCAAGGAAATGCGGTCAAGTCGAGATAATCGTAAAGAACCGTTGCCGAAATCAAGAGATTTACTTAAACAAGTAATATCTCCATACCACCTTTCTTGGAGTGCTCGATCCCTGAAGCGTGCAAAAGAAATGAACCAATGGGAAGCACTACACCGTGTCGAACTCGAAAAGGTGATAAAACAATTCATACGAGGAAATGGCAATTCCAAGAATCGCAAGCCAACGATCGCAAAGTGACTTTCAAAAATGAGCCTATCTCTTCAACGGGCAAATTTTTGAAAGTTCACTATAAAAGGCCGAGGAGTTTGTTTGAGAAGAATGATGAATGACACACGTGAGATATACAAGCTTATCAAAAATCAAACATTCTCAATCCTCAAGCCTACATTTGAAGTACATCAATCCAACACTTACCCGTGAAGGAAAGAGAACTTCAATCGAGTTGAAGAGGAAAATACTGAAACAAGGGGTCTACATTCCGGAAGGATTGTAGAAAGGTTCAAGTTGAACCAAGTCTTAAGCTTTTTGGAGGGCTTCGTGATCAAATCCAAAGTGCTTGAGCAAGTGAGTTGTAGTAGCAAGGCAAATGCCTGCCCCGAAGAAGAAGCTGAGTCGTCGAGAAGCCACTGAGTGATCAAGGCGTCTCGGATCGAGTCCCAAAGGATCAAGTCGGCCGTTGTGATCAAGACTTGTATCGGACTGTTACCACTTTGTAAACCGATCATTACCTAGTGGATTCCTCCAGAGTTGGAGAAGAGAGGAGTAGAAGAATTACCCCATCTTCGAACCTCTATAAAAATTTTATTGTGTCATTTACATTTCAACATTTAAATTCCTCGCACTTTTAATCGCTTTTATCTGTGATAAATTTGCTATCCATTTGATAATTTATAAGTACTAAATCAAGTCAGAAATCTTGCTTAATCAAACTTAAAGGTGTTAAGTCTTCCACAAAACAAAACCACGAGTTGAGTCAAATTATAGCCAACAAACAGTTACTCTTAACAAATGACTCAAATTGATGCGATTGAGCGATTAACTCTACTTGAGTGACTAATTCGATCGGCCCATCAAGGACACAAACACTGTGTAGAACTCTCAGATTTAAAAGGACTAAATCGAAAATTTGGTAAGGTTTATTCAACCCCCTTCTAAACCTTACACTTACACCCCTTTGGGACCTACATATATAATTAAGATTTTACCCCCACACTAATATATCAACATTTGATCTTCCGTTTGATACTATTTCCTAACCAAATGTATCGACTACTTCTACTCTGAACTTTGAAGTGATGAATTTAGTTGTTTTTATTTATTTTATTTTAACAAAAGAGTAAATTAGATAACTCGCAAATAAATCGAATGTATCATTATTTTTATTTTCATTAAAAAGCATTCATAGAATAAATATAGAACAATTTCGCTTTCTTTTTTAAGGAAAAAATAATCTATAAAATTGTATTTTTTAAAGGAAAGATTAAGGGACGAGTGACAAGAAGAGATAAAGTTAGATTTAAATTAGATAAGTTCTAGGAGTAATTTAGTGTAATATTTCTTATAGATATTTAATAGATTTTTGAATAAATATTACACTAATGGTAGTGTTTTGTTACGTTTGGTGATTTTATGTTGAATTAAAAGATTTATTAGAAATATTGAAGGAAAAGCTCCATTTGGATAACAAATTTGCCATGGAGATAGTCAAAGTGGAAGTTATCAAATGTGCTGAAGAATACAGAGTTACACACTTGATAACGCGTGGCCATACGCTAATTAAAGAGAAGTCAGAAAAGTGCACTGAAGCATGCAAAATTGCACTGTTGATAGGTGATAGCGCACGTGGGCACGCAAAAAAATATATGCGGTGTCGTTGTGCTCAATTGTTATGAAATACTAACGAAAATTAATTCCTATTTCTATTAGACTATTTCAGATGTTTTATTAGTTTTTAGTATTATATTAAGATTAAATTTTCTTTATTTATAGGATGTAGTTAGTTCATGGAAGTTAAAGAGAGTTAAATTCAGTTTTTTCTTGAGAAAAATTACAAATAATATGTAGGTCTCAATGAGTGATAAGTAAAGTCTAGAAGGGAGGATTGAAAAGATTTTACCAAGTTTTCGATTTTAGTCCTTTTTAAATTCATAGTTGACTCAAGTCAGCTGGGTCCTTGGTGAACAACTTAGTTTACTTACACAGCAGAGTTAACCACTCAACAAACTCGACCGAGTTGTTGATAGTATAACTCAAAATTGATTGATTAACTATTTTAAATATTCAAAAACTTGGTTTTTACAGCGGAAGGCTTTCACCCTTAGTTTGAAATATGTTTTTCAACACTTGTTTTAAGCTTAGTTATTATCAGTTGACTTAGCAAATTAACAAAAAGCAATAATAATGTGCAAGAATGAAAGTGTGTTGAATGTAAAAGACACAAGCAATTTCATAGTGGTTCGAGGATGGGGTAATTCCTCTAATCCGCTCTTCTCCAACCCATGGAGGAATCCATTAATATAACTGTAACTTTGTTACAAAATGGTGACAGTCCAAGCTTGGCTTTGATCAAACAGCTGACTCAGCTTCAGGGACTCAACTTCTTCACAAAACGGCTGTCTTGCTACTTCAGCTCCTTCAAACTCTTGGATTTGTTCACACATCTCTCCAACGAGTCTAAAGCCTTGGGTTTTAACTGGAACCTTACTGCACCTCATTCAACCTTGGAGCATAGACCCCTTATTCTTTGAAACAAGAGTTTCCTCCTCAACAGGTTTGAAGTTGTCTTTCCTTCACTGAGTGTATTAGATTGATTTTCCTTGAGTTTAAGCCTGACGATATGATTTGAATGTTTGAGAGAGTTATGCTTTGATTGCTTTATTTTTCTTGTGTATCTCAGATTGCATAAGTAATCTTCTCTCTTAAAATCCTCAGCCTTTTATAGTGGCAGTTCGAAAATATATATGTTGAAGAGATAGATGCATTTTCAAACTCCACTTCTTGGTCGTTGGCTTGTCTTGTCTTGATCTATAGTAGGTGATGGTGACATATCCTTGTTTAATTGAACTCTGCAGCTTTTCAGGTTCTAACACATGCTCAGTGCTTCCCATTGGTTTATTCTCTTTACACACTTCTGGGATGAGCACTTTAGGCACTACAGTATGTAGGTATTACTATAATAAGTAATATCCTTGACTTGTGCAACAGATCCATCACATTTGACTTTGACTTTGTCAGCTGCTTTACCCCTTTGTCTTGAGTCAGCTCCAATCATTTAGGAACGACTTAACTGTCTGTCAGCGACAGAAATAGCCTTCTAAGCACTTGACTGAGACTTGTCTTCACTTCACTCAGCTGCCACACAACTGATTCTTCTATTCGATCTTCAGTCGAGTCCTGCATTCTTTAACTTGGTTGTCTTCGACTCAGCTTATAGAACCCTATATATTACAAGTTGATTTACAGTAGAATTGGGGTGCCAACTTCTTAATCTAAGTTTTACATGGTATCATCAAAATCTATTACATAAATTTTCCAACAATTTCCCCCTTTTTGATGATGCCAAAACTAAAACAAAACATAGCAAAGTAAATAGTGCATAAACAGAGAATAGTATCAATATGTCGTTTTATTGAACATATCATTCTTGCACTTTACAAAGCTTTACAAAGTACAATGAAAAGAGTATACAAAGTATTTACAAATGTCTGTGTATTTACGTCAAAGTAAAAATACAACATGAAGGGGTTTTCAATGATCTTCAACACCTCTTACTTCCTTCTTCTCTCAACTTCATCTTCACTCTTCTTCGCTATCTTCTTGACTCTCTTTCTTTTCTTTTCATCTTCTTCCCTCTTCTTCTCTTCTCATAAGCTCTTTTTTCGCACTGGGTCTTCTCTTCTTTTTCTTTCTTCCCATTTGCGATCCAAATTTTTGTTTTCTTATTCTTGCCTCATTTTCATCTCGTCATTCTTCCTAGTCACTTCTCTATTCTCAAGTTTGTCGAAATTCAACCCAAAGATAACACGTCTTTCTTTCCGGGAATTAATGTATTTGACATCTTTAAGCCTTGCTGGTGGAGTGCCTCTGCCTCTCTCACCAATTCTTCCCCTTTCTCTTCTAGTGGGAGTGTACTGTATAGGTTGTGCCCTTGAAGTCTGTGACTTCGCTTGAGTCTCATTTTTTGATTGTCATAATTCCAAACCTTTTTCCCAGTATACATATCACGCCTACTTCAGAGTCATTCCTTTGGAAAATCATTCAATTTAAGCGTCTGGAATTCCTCCAGAGATCTTGGCTCAGATCCTGCATCAGGAGCGGGGGCAAGCTCTTGAGGAGCTTCACCGGCCGGAGAGTCTTTGAGTAACCCCGTTGGGGACCGTTGAACTTGGCTTTCAATCCTTCTATACGGTCATGTCTGCCTTTCATACACTTTAGCAAAGTCGCCAAGGCTTCGAGTCTTCTTGAAAGCTAACTCAACCGATAAGTCCCGAGGCACTCGTGAAATGAGTGAGTGGTGGATGAGCCTTGTTGGGGTTTTACAAGCACTATCTTCAATGGGGTCTTCTTAAGGGATTATTCCTCCTTAATTCCACGTCATTCCCCTTACTATCTTCCCCCTTTTTGGCATCATCACCAGGGAGTCTTCTGAGAATATCTTGACAGAATAAGATCCAGCTTTTCATGAGTTTTAGTGAGTCGCTTCGGTGTTCGATCGCAGAGCCTTTATTTCTGCAGCCCATAATCTTCATCTCTACGTTCATGACCATCATTTTTCCCCTTTGCTTTCTCTTCATCCTTTTTCTTCATAAAGGATCATCGTGAAAAAAATGGGATCGAGAAGCAGAGCTAATATCAATGCTCCCTAGGAATCTTAGGAGTTCTTCCTCCTATTCAATGAATTCGGGACTTTGAATTGAGCCATAGCCAAACTCACTTCCAGGCTCTCCAAATCCATAACCTTTCTTAGATATTAGGGTATGTTGGGGATAGTATTTGTAGATAATCATCATCATCTTGCATGGGCTCAAGAGAGCCCTTTCTTCCTCAACAACCAACGCATTTGTCTGGAGGAGAATTTATAGCTAACTCTCCTTGACCTTGGTCAACCGCATTAGGCTCGTGATTCCTCAAATTGTTTGCCTAAGAGTCATCTCTTATTCCCGAGTGGCTTCCACACCACTTCATTCTTTTGAAATCTGTGGCTCATCCTCGGCGACCTTCTCAATTCCTTCAATCGTCCCTGCACTTTCGGTGCTCGACAATAAGTCGATCGTTTCACTAGTCTTCTCCTTGTCTTTCTTTTCAAGGAACTTCCACTTCTTGTTCCTCTTCACCTTCAAAGAATGGTTGCGAGACTCGCCATTTTCAATTTCTTTGTTGCGGCTAGATTTCAGGCACGATTGAGCATTACTTCCTCACAATAGGTGATGGGGCCTGGTGCAGATCTTTCTCTGTGTGGGGCGGTGTGTCTTCTTGGGTCGTGGGGGGGGCTTTTTTTCTTTGGTGTCGGCTTAGGGGAGGGCTTTAGCGAGCAAATCGTGTCCACAGGGACGATCTCGATGATTCCCTTTGCTCGTAGCGATCTTCTTTTTCGCATGTACTTGTTTCGGGTAGCAAATAGGTTTGCCCGTAACATCTTTTTGTTGACATGGAAGAGTTTCCCATTTCGGAGAGGAACACTCTTCACCTCCATCAAGTGGCCTAGGATCAGGCCATATCCAAGCGAACTTCCAAACATCACATCTTCTCCTACAGTCATGTTCATCACGTTCTGGTACAGCTTGCCAAAGATGAACTCGGCCCAGTTTACTTCTTTCTCCTCCATTATTGCCGCCATGACAATCAGCTTAGTGCGAGAGAGCTGATTGAACGAACTGAACTTCATATCCATGCATTTAGCTACCACATCCATCAGCTTGTGGTAGTCCTCTTTGATCAATTTCTTCACAGCAGTGTAGTTAGGCTTCGCAGTCGTAGCAGCCTCGCGTTTGGCTATCTCCTTCCAGGGAGCCACCAAATCTACATCTTTTTCAGTTATCTCCTTCAGTCTAGAGGTTGGGAGATAACAATGATCACCTAAGTTTGCAGTTGTCAGCTTAAAGTCTTTGTTGTAGACCGATGAGCGGATCTCATCATCGTGAACCTAAGCATTCACGTAAAACATAGTGACCTCCTCGAGGTATGTGAGAGAACTCCATAGATAGAAACTGCTTGAGACCAGCTTTCTCAAGTTTCTCAGCAATCTTCTTGGCTAGAACCTTGTCCACACTCTGCTTGACAAGACCATCAAAATCCACAGTTGCTCCAGCGTGGATCTCAGCGAGATTTGCATATTCGTATGATAGTGCCATTTCTCTGCCCTTGGATTTGATATTTGAACGAAAAAAAGAGCTAGGGTTTAAGCTTTGTTTGCAGAGAGAAAATGTTTGAGTTTTCTTTGAGAGCAAGAGTTTATGTGAGGGGAGAGAAAATTTAATTTCTCTATATATAGGACACGAAAGGACGGTTTTTAGAATTCAAAAAGATGAAAACTGATCAACGGTTGAGATCACGTTTTGAAAATTGCATTAATTTCCCCCCATTAAATGCAACAACATTTATATCCAATCATGGGAAAACTGGCACAGATTTTTTACTGACATCAAAATTACTACTGACATCAAGCCTAAAAATATTCCCGCTCGCAGAAAATGACTGCGTTTTTTCACTTAGCTCATAAATGATTCAGTTATCTGCATTTATGACGTGACTATGCTTCTCTCTTGACTGAATAACTACTCAACTGTGCAGCTAACTCGATAAAATTGACTAGTCGTCTTAGCTGTTTCACTTGGTTGTTAAGTGAAACTCTACTGAATTCCATTTCTTTCTTCTTTAACCATGTTGATTGAGTCTTCTGAGCATCCTAACTCAGCTCAATCAATCCAAGCTCATTCTTAAGCTCTTCAAATCTTGATTTACACAATGGCTTTGTGAATATATCAACTAACAGCTTATCAGTTGATATGTATTCCAATGTGATGTCTTTATTTTCAACATGATCTCTTATAAAGTGATATCTGACATCAATGTGCTTAGTTCATGAGTGCAAAACTGGTTTGAGTAATTGCAATGGCACTTGTGTTATCACATATAACTGCAATCCTTTTTTCTTCTATATCATAATCTCTCAGCTGCTGCCTCATCCATAGGACTTGGGCACAATAGCTGTCTGCAGCAATGTACTCGGCTTCAGTTGTGGATGTTGCTATTGAATTATGTTTCTTGATGAACCAAGAAACCAATCTGTTTCCAAGCACTTGACAAAATGTACGGATGTATTTTTCCTGTCAACTCTACATCCAGCATAGTCTGAGTCTGAGTAGCCAACTAACTTGAATCCTCCTTCTTTTGGATATCATAAACCAACTTTCTAGCATCCCTTAAAATACCTTAGAATTCTCTTGGCTACATGTGACTTTCCTTTGGAGAAGATTGAAATCTAGCACATACACATATAACAAAAGTGGTGTCCGCCTACTTGTCACAAATAGAGCAAAGATCCAATGAGAGCTTTATATCTTGTTTGATCAACAACTTTGCATTCTGCATCCATATCTATCTTGACTAATGTATTCATGGGGATCTTCATAGATGACTTCTCTTCCATACCAAATTTCTTCATTAAATATCTGGTATATTTGGTTTGACTTATGAAGGTTTCATCCTTCATTTTCTTGACTTGAAGACCTAGGAAGAAAGTCGGCTCTCCCCATCATACTCATCTCAAATTTCCCTGCATGAGTTTTGAGAATTTATCACACAGCTCTTTGTTTGTGGATCCGAAGATGATGTCATCCACATATATTTGAACAAGCAATATACTATCCCCATCTTGAAGAGTGTCCTATCAACCTTACCTTTGATGAATCCATTGTTAATGAGAAGCTGAGACAATGTGTCATACCAGGCTCTTGGTGTTTGTTTCAAACCATATAATGCCTTCTTGAGCTTCTAGACTTTATCTCCAATAGTTTTCACCTAAATCCTGGAGGTTGCTCCACATAAACTTATCCTTCCAAAAGTTCATTCAAAAATGCACTCTTCATATCCATTTCATAGACAACGAGTGGGGTTCTTGTGTGCAACATAAGCAAGAAACATCCTAATTGCTTCCAATCTTGCAATAGGTGCAAAGGTTTCATCAACATCTATGCCTCCTCTTGGAAATACCCTTTGGGTACCAATCTTGCTTTGTTTCTCACTACGATCCCTCTTCATTCATCTTATTTCTAAATACTCACTTAGTACTAATAACATTTTGGTGGGTAGGCCTTTGAACTAATTCCCAAACCTTATTTCTTTCAAATTGATTCAAACCTTCTCCTACATAGCTAGAATCCAATGTGTGTCATCCAATGCTTGTGACACATCTTTAGGCTCAATTTGGGAAATGAAACAAGTGAACATGGCTTTATGTTGAGTTCGATCTGTTCTTACTCCTTCTCTAACATCTCCAATGATAAGCTCGAGGATGGTCTCTCACCATCTCATATATGGTTGGAGTAAGTCCATTGATTCATCTTCTTACAACTAAGTTGTCTTGAGTAGCTTCTTCATCATTCAAATTACAGATTTTCTAGTTGTCTTTGAGATTCAGCTATCATCTTCATCTAGGTTGAGTCTTCTCCGACATCCGCCTCAACATAGGACTCTTCAAAAGCTTTCAAGTTGTCCTTGCCATTGTTGTGAATGAAGCACTTACATCCAAAGATATGAAAATGTCCAACATTTGGCTTTCTCCCTACCCAAATATCATAAGAGGCTTTGGGCAAACCGCCTAATGATCATACACCTATTCCGAGTGTAGCAAGCAAGATTAATGGCTTCCCAAAATCTTTTAGGCTATCCAAATTCAAATAACATGGTTCTTGCAAACTTCCTTGAGAGTTCTTCATTCTTTCACTACTTCATTCTCATTTGTGTAGTTCTTGCAAATGATAACTCATGAGCAATACAATTTTCTATGCACATCGAGTTATAATCCTATTGACAAACTTAGTTCATCTATCGGACCTTATCTTGATAATGGTTTAACTCTTCTCATTTTGAACTCTTCTCATCACCGAGGAAGCTTCGCAAAATTTCCTTCTTTTTACACATAAAAATGGTCCATCCGTATCTTGAATAATCATCTACCACCACTAAGGTGTATTTATTTCCACTAATGTTGGTTGGTTCAACAGACAAAATAAATCCATATGCAATAAGTGCAAAGATCCTGGTTGAAGAAGGACTTGGCTTGTCCTTGAATGAAGATCGTTGGAAATTTGGTTTTGATAAAGCGGGCGTCGACCCGACTTTGACCAAATTTTCGGTGGCTAAGAATTTAATTCTGGAGGAATTAAATTGTGAATTGTTAATCTATTTTTCGAGTAGATGTTCGTAGTATTTTATATTTCTCAAAACCGAATTTCGGTGATGAGTGAGAAATTAATACACGATGTTGGCCACGCGAATGGGCATAGTTTATCCTAGTATAAATACTAGAAGGTGTTATTGGTTGGATATACTATAACACAAGTGTATGATCACAAATGGGCCTTGGGACCTGACCGACCCTTTGGGCTCGGGTTCGAGTTGATTAGTTTTGTAACTTGAAAATGGGCTTGCCCAAATTCAAGTAATTGTTGGGTTCGATGAATCTGCATTGGAGGTGTCTAGGTTCATGTGTGGATGGATCTGACATTGGAGGTGTCTAGGTTCATGTGGCTTTTGGAGTTTGTAACTCCTCAAGTGGGTCATAAGTAGAGGCTTGTAACTCATGGGAGTTACATATGGTTAAATGCCCACTCTCTTAATCTTTAATTCCCTACAAGTGTTGGAAATGAGGGCCTATATAAGGCAGCTTGTTTCTTTGCATAGAGAGAGTTTTTGGAGGAGTTAGGAAGGAAGAGATGAAGTGAGTATACACAAAAAATCGCATATCTCTGCATATTTTTCAAGTGTCGGTAAAAGTGTCGTATCTTTCGACGAACATTTTCAAGAACACTTCCTTCGCACTCGTGTCCAGCAGCGCTACTCTCGCTCCTTCGAGTTCGAAAGGTGCCTTTGGTCGGGGGGTGCTACGCACACAAAGGAGGTAAAGCCGTTTTATCTTTGGGGACATTACGTCAAACCGTGAGCACTAGCCGACGTATTTGTCTTGGGATAGAGTTCTACTCGACTCGGCTTTTGTTTTTCAAGTTCTCGATTCATGCTTCGCTCGAGTTGGAATCCATTCAAGACTTGTAATAGTTAGGTTTTACATTTCTTGTAATTTTATGTTTCTTGTTTGTAAGCCATCTTGAAGGCTTTTCCCATTGTAACCATTGTTGTAATATTTTCCAACAATCGCAAGACAAATATCGTACCTTCACGATGGCGAGGAGAAATGTAACCTTAGCTTGGAGATGAATCGGCGAAGAAGACTTTCCTATTGATCTGAATTGTTGTTGTTGCTAAAAACGCGTTGCGTTTGAAGCATGGGGCTAGGATGGTGATATCCTATGCCGTAACTTTGTCTTTAAAAGACTTAGTTGTGCACTTTACTATATGTATTGTGTGGTTTGAACTGAGGATGTTTTTCCAACAAGTTCATGGTTTTGAAAAGAAATACGAAATGAGGATGTGATTCCAAGAGGTTCGTTATTTCTAGTTTTTTGGATTGAGAAATGGATGATTCCAAGAATCCAAAAATGTGTTGAAACTAGTGTAAAGGTTTCAACTGATCCCGCATGATATTCGTGCTGAAGGGATGTGGTTTAAATGAAAAATTCCAAATGGTTTGCATCGTTTAGATGTTGTTACCAAGGTTGGAAATATTCATGAATTCCTAAATGCATAATCGGAAGGAATTTGATTAGTGAAAACCGATTGTTCGATTGGAAATCGAAGAAAGCAATCGAGGGCCTGGCTAAATCCATGAAAGTCTTGGTAGAGACTTGAGAAAACCGTGTTCGAAT
This sequence comes from Rehmannia glutinosa, assembly GCA_016081115.2. Classification (NCBI taxonomy): domain Eukaryota; kingdom Viridiplantae; phylum Streptophyta; class Magnoliopsida; order Lamiales; family Orobanchaceae; genus Rehmannia; species Rehmannia glutinosa. The sequence goes on along the minus strand of JABTTQ020003391.1, from coordinate 1,563,133 downwards.
ACTTTTAAGAATTCTAACGGATCCAAATGATCGGGGGTATGACCACACTTTGTCTCACTTTTGGGCTTTCAAGCCTCGCCTGCAGATTTAAGTGTTGCAGAAAGTGTTGTCGTAGGTGTTGTAACACCAGTAGCGACATTGTACCACAGTTGCAGAAAGTGTTGTCTGAGGTGTTGTTACACCAGAAACAGACACTAGAAAGACATTTGCAGGAGATGTTGCCAAAAGTGTTGTAACACCTAAGCGCTTTGAGAACCAAGTGTGAGGTCCGAAGTGTTGCTGAAGGTGTGCCAACATCTAAGGTCACACTCGCTGTAAATGGTTCGAACAAAATTGTCGGAACAAGGTTCTGAAATTTGTTTGAATGAGGTTCTAACGTTATTGTTGGAACGAGGTTCTAATGGTTTTAGAACAACGAAAATCATTGTAATGCTAATGAAAAGACCAAGAGTTGTGTAAGTTCGGCATAGAATATGTGGGGGAAGCTGTTTTAACGGCTAACCACATATTGAATAAAATTCCACTTAAGGGAAGATAAGACTCCTTACGAATTGTGGAAAAATCGTAAGTCTTCTTATAAATACCTTAAAGTGTGGGGGTGTTTGGCTAAGGTTGCAATACCTGAACCAATGCAAGCGAAAATCGGTCCTAAAACGGTCGATTGTGTTTCTATTGGTTATGCACTTAACAGTAGTGTATATCGTTTTATGGTACATAAGTCAGAAAATCCGGAAACGACAGTTGGTACCATAATTGAGTCAAGGAATGCTATATTCTTTGAGCATATTTATCCTTGTAAAGAAAGGATAAATGGAAGTTTAAAGAAACGATCAATTCAGTGTTCTTGGAGGTGTTACTTCCGGTGTTATAACATTTGGAACAGCTGCAGATGTTACTGCAGATGTTGCTGAAGGTGCTGCTTCAGGTGTTATAACAACTGGAAAAACACTTGGTACGACACTTGCTGTCACATTTGACAGAACAGTTAGTTCAACACCGAGTGGTGAAGAACTAAGACGGAGTAAGAGGCCAAAGGTGGTTAAGCCCTTTGGACCTGACTTTCTAACACTGATGTTAGATGGTGAGCTAGACTCGATTAAAGAGGCTCTGAGTAGTCCAGATTCTCCGCTCTGGCAAGAAGCAATCAATAGTGAAATCGAGTCCATTCTGCAAAACCATACGTGGGAGTTGGTTGATCTCCCTGCTGGTCATAAGCATTTAGGATGTAAGTGGATCCTAAAGAAAAAGTATAAAGCAGATGGAACTATTGATAAGTATAAAGCACGGCTTGAAGCCAAAGGCTTTAAACAAAAAGAAGGGTATGACTTCTTTGACACTTATTCTCCGGTAACGAGGATTGCGTCTATTCGGTGCTTCTCGCGATTGTCGCTTGCACAATCTAGAGATTCATCGATGGATGTCAAAATGGTGTTTCGAATGGAGAGATAGATGTCAAATCTATATGGAACAACCTGAAGGGTTTGTTGCACCCGTCAAGGAAAGAAGGTGTGCAAGTTGATAAGATCCTTGTATGGATCAAACAAGCTCCAAAACAATGGCATCTTAAGTTTGATAACACGATGTTGTCAAACGGGTATAAAATCAACGAATGTGATAAATGTGTATATGTCAAAGGGACATCGGAAGCATTTGTCATAGTTTGTCTATATGTAGACGATTTGTTAATCATGGGCGTGAGTCATGATGTTATCATGGACACGAAAAGAATGTTAAAGAGAAACTTTGACATGAAGGATATGGGAACTGCCGATGTGATCCTGGGGGATAAAAATCAGCCAGAACTCATGATGGAATTATCTTGTCACAATCCCACTATGTGGAGAAAGTGCTCAAGAAATTCAATGCTTTTGACCACCGTCAAAGACGCCCATTGATTTAAGTGTAAATCTGGTTGCTAATAAAGCGAACAACGGCTGGCTCGGATGGAATACTCACGTATTATAGGCAAATCGATGTACATTACAAATTGTACACGCCCGGACTTGGCCTACCCCGTAAATATGTTGAGTAGGTTCACGAGCAATCCAAGCCACGAGCATTGGAAAGCGTTAACCAAGGTGTTAAAGTACTTGAAGTATACTTGGAGTATGGGCTATACTACTCGAGATATCCCGCTATACTTGAAGGGTATAGCGATGCTAGTTGATTTCGGATTCGAAAGATTCTTATTCCACTAGTGGATACATATTCACCATTGGAGGTGGTGCGGTATCGTGGAAGTCCACGAAACAAACGCGTGTATAGCTCTTGGCCCACCATGGAATCGAGTTTATAGCTTTGGATAAAGTCGGTGAAGAATCGTGAGTGGCTTCAAACTTTTTGGAAGATATTCCATGTTGAGGAAGCATGTGCCTTCGGTGACGATTCACACGTGATAGCCAAGCGGCTATAGGAAGCGGCACAGAGCAATATGTATAACGGTAAGTCTAGACATATTCGTTGAGACATAATACCGTTAGACAATTGATCTCAAATGGTGTGATGTCAATTGACTACGAAAGTCAAAAGACACTTTGGCGATCCTTTGACAAAAGGATTAAATCGAGATCAATTGTGTAAATTGCTGAGGAATGGGCTTAAAGTCCACAAAGTGAAAATAACCATCATAGTGGTAACCCAACCATGATGATCGGAGATCCCAAGAACTTGGTTCAATGGGAAAACTAAGCTATGAAGGTTGAGTTGTAACACTTGGAAACAATGTTTCAACCCATCCCTAGAGAGCAATGCCAAGTGTTGAACACCTGCAAGTTGTGGTGAGGCTAAGTCATTTGACTTTTAATGATTCCTACACCTCGTTGAGGTAGAGTATGGCAGATACTCGGATAGAGAGATCACCTATATAAGTGAGAAGTGAGGGCCGCTTCAAAGTAACACTTATGAATCCAAAGTGGTGTCCATGGCCAGAAACGGACACAAACGTGAGAACAGGAGGGGTTGAGACCTTACTGTGTTAATGCTATTGTCTCGGTATACACCGTGGAGGAATAGTTCAAGGCATTGCGTCCACTAGGCCGCCAAAGTACCCGATAGTATTGACTATGGAAGGTTCAAAGCCACAAGCTACCTATCCTGATGCGAAAGATTGTCTCTTGAGGATCAAGGTTGCGTGTCCGCATTCATGCATGCATTAATTTCCACTCATGTGGGGATTGTTGGAAATTTGGTTTTGATAAAGTGGCGTCGACCCGACTTTGACCAAATTTTCTAAGTGGCTAAGAATTTAATTCTGGAGGAATTAAATTGTGAATTGTTAATCTATTTTTCGAGTAGATGTTCGTAGTATTTTATATTTCTCAAAACCGAATTTCGGTGATGAGTGAGAAATTAATACACGATGTTGGCCACGCGAATGGGCATAGTTTATCCTAGTATAAATACTAGAAGGTGTTATTGGTTGGATATACTATAACACAAGTGTATGATCACAAATGGGCCTTGGACCGGACCGACCCTTTGGGCTCGGGTTCAGGTTCAGTTAGTTTTGTAACTTGAAAATGGGCTTGGCCCAAATTCAAGTAATTGTTGGGCCTGATGAATCTAGACATTGGAGGTGTCTAGGTTCATGTGTGGATGGATCTAGACATTGGAGGTGTCTAGGTTCATGTGGCTTTTGGAGTTTGTAACTCCTCAAGTAGTGGTCATAAGTAGAGGCTTGTAACTCATGGGAGTTACATATGGTTAAATGCCCACTCTCTTAATCTTTAATTCCCTACAAGTGTTGGAAATGAGGGCCTATATAAGGCTTAGGCAGTTTGCTGCATAGATAGAGTTTTGGAGGGTGAGGAAGGAAGAGATGAAGTGAGTATACACAGAAAAATCGCATATCTCTGCATATTTTTCAAGTGTCGGTAAAAGTGTCGTATCTTTCCGACGAACATTTTCAAGAACACTTCCTTCCGCACTCGTGTCCAAGTGGCCGATTCGCTCCTTCGAGTTCGAAAGGTGCCTTTGTGTCGTGGGTGCTCGCACACAAAGGAGGTAAAGCCGTTTTATCTTTGGGGACATTACGTCAAACCGTGAGCACTAGTCGGGACGTATTTGTCTTGCGGATAGAGTTCTACTCGACTTTCGGCTTTTGTTTTTCAAGTTCTCACGATTCATGCTCGAGTTGGAATCCATTCAAGACTTGTAATAGTTAGGTTTTACATTTCTTGTAATTTTATGTTTCTTGTTTGTAAGCCATCTTGAAGGCTTTTCCCATTGTAACCATTGTTGTAATATTTTCCAACAAAGACTTGATTTGTTTTCCCATCCGGCATGCATCACATTGCTTTCCTAATTGTATATTGAGTCCGACAATCCTTCCACAATATGACTCATTGCAAGCTTGTTGATTGCCTTGAAATTCGTGTGACCCAAACTTCTTGTGCCACAACCAACTTGATTCGGTACCAGTACTCTTGGCTAACAAACATGTGCTTGGTGTAGTTGACAAATCCACTACATACATGTTTTCCTCTCTTGGTCCTGATAGCACAACTTCATTAGATTCAACATCCTTGATCTGGCAAACTCCCATGTTGAATACTACATTGTAACCCTTATCACATAGTTGGTTGATGCTCACCAGATTGAAATTTAGCCCTTCAACATAGGCTACATTTGTGATTTCTAGTCCATTTTTCCTTATGGATCATGTGCCTTTGATCTCCCTTAGAGCTTTATTTCCTCCAAATATGACTTTAGCTCCTCTTATTTCCTTGAACTTTGAAAGATTTTTCTTATTGCGCGTCATATGTCTGGAACAATCACTATCCATGTACCAGGTTCCTTGGCACTCAGTTGTTCCTTGAACCTACAATTAAGGAAATCAGTTTTTAGGTACCCATACATGCCTGGGTCCTGAGGGGTTAGCACTATAAGGTGATCCAACCAACCTATAGCCAAATGGTCTGACTTTAAGAGGTTTCCACCTATCAGTTCCATAATCATAATGAACATTTGCAAATTGCTTAGGAGCTTTAGGCTCATACAACTGTCTCTTTTGTCCGTATGTCTGTGTGTGTGCTTGTGCATTTGCTTTCTTAGGATAGTAATGAAACTTTTGTGCATATTGGGTATTGTGCTTGGGTGCATATGTGTGCTGATAATGGTTCCTTTGCATTGGGAATGACCTATTTTGAGTCTGTGATCTTTGCCACTTGGGCTTGTATCCCTTAGGACTTAGCTGATGTCTTATTTAATTGTTCCAATCAGCTTGGCTAGGATAATTTCTACCATTCCCATCATATAGCTTTCTCTCTTTGAAACCTGCCGGCTATTGGTAGTTCTATTTTGACTTCACAATTATATTCTGTTAGGAGTCTACTGATGGACTCTTCTGAATTTAGTTTCAGCTCAACATACTCTGCTAGCTTTTTGCCTTTGCCTTTATATCATAGGCCAACATGGTTGTTATTGAGTTTGTGAGTGGGTCTGGGTGCAACATATGGTGCTTTGAATTTTGGACTCCCTCATTACTTGAGGATCCTTTTCCATTACCACTCCGGGTTTGGGCATGCACAAAGGAATTAAATCATATGTCCTGCTTATCTCAACTTTCCTTTTGTATCATTATAAGTTCATCTAATGATTTGGATGCTTTTTGTAAAAGATGCAATCACATTTTTAAGTATTTTACCCTCTTCGAGATAAGTCGGCTTGGATCTTAGCTATCTCAAATTTGACTTAGAGTTCTCGCGCATTGTGTGACTTAGAGTACTCAGCTCCTTAGTCAGCTGTAAGTTTTGGCTTTTGGGCTGACTGTTTTTCTCATTTAAAAGTGTGAGAGGTTTTAACGTGCTCAAAGATTTTCATCATTTTACCTAATTAATCATAAAGATCAGTGGGTGATGAAGTGTTTGTGTCACTATCACTATCATCAGAATTAAAATGAGATTAGTTAGAATGTGCCTCATCTTCCCGTTCTTTAGCCATGAGGCATATCAAAGCCTCTTCTTTTGTATTTGAGGAGTAATCACCTCACTTTGTTGTCCGACTCGATTGGTTCTTTGCACTTGGGCGTGTCAAGATGCTTCAATGACCAACATGGCTTTCTTATTTTCTTATCTTCTCTCTCTGAAGACTTTTCTTTCCTCCTCATTCATGTTGATTGGTGGATAGGGACGGTCAACAGCAAAATGTCCCGGTTGTCTGTAATTCCAGCACAAGTTTTCAACTTTCTGGAAGTCAGCTCTTTCAGCCCTCTGATTGTCAGCTCTTTGATGTTCAGATCTCTGATGGTCAGCTCTCTTGGGTGGTCTGTCTTCCCTTACTTTGGAAGGTGTTGAGTGTCTCCTGGATGATTCACCCTTATTTCTTTTGTAGTTCTTATTGAAGAACTTGTTGAATCTTTTCACCATTAGGGCAATCTTCTCCTGGTCAATGGCTTCCTTGATTCGACTCTTTTGGATTCTCCACCATGAGTACAGCTTGTTAGGGTACATCCGTCTCTTCTTGCTCATTTCTTCTAAGCTCAAATTCATAAGCCTTTAATCCTGAGAACAACTCATGGTTAGATGTTCTTGTAAGGTCCATTGAATGTCTCAAAGTCATCACCTTCATTTCCCACTCAGTTGGGAGCGACCTGAGTATCTTCATACACATTTCTTTTTGTGTATATTCTTTGCCTAGATCTGAGAGCTCATTGGTTATCTATGTGAATCTGGCATCCAGCTGATCCAGACTTCCACCTGCAAGCATTTTGAAATTTTCAAATTTTTGTACAGCAACAGTTAAGTTATTTTCTTTAATTTGATCTGATCCTTCACAAATTACAGTGAGCTTCTCCCATATTTCTTTAGTCGTTCTGCAAGATTTCCCTTTGTTGAACATGGCTTTGTCGAGGGTTTATACAAAATGTTCTTGGCAATATTATCCAAGTTGTATCTTTTTCTATCCTCGTTCATCCACTCGCATCGAGGCTTCTCGACCATAGCTGGTCTTGGTGCAGCAGATACATCATTTTCTCCTTCAGCAGGAGCAGCACCTCTTACAGCTGTATTGACTTTCAATATTTGTAGTGGCCCATCCTTAATGACGAACCACATCTCATCGTGTAAGGCTAAAAAATGTGTCTGCATGGCTATTTTCCAATCATCAAATTCATCAACAGTGAACATAGGAATGCGAGTTAGATTTGTTTCCATGATAATAACTTGTTTTGCAAGAAAAGCTTTAAAACAGAAAGTGTTGTATCCTTTGAAAATGAATGAGATCTAGTTCAAGAACTGGTCATGAAGGCTCAATGAACCAACCGCTCCGATACCACTTGTAGGTCCAAGGGGTGATAAGTAAAGTCTAGAAGGGGGGTGTTAAATAGACTTTACCAAAAATTTATTTTAGTCCTTTTTATATTCGAGTTGACTCAAGTCGGTTGGGTCCTTGGTGGACAACTTAGTTTACTTACATAACAGAGTTAACCACTCAACAGTGCTCGACCGAGTTATTGATAGTATAACTCAAATTTGATTCATTAACACTTTTAAATATTCAAATGAGAATTGGTTTTTACAAAGGGAAGACTTTCACCCTTAGTTTGAAATATATATTTTTAACACATGTTTTAAGCTTAGTTATTATCATTGACTTAGGAATTAACAAAAATCAATAATAATGTGCAAGAATTAAAGTGTGTTGAATGTAAAAGACACAAGCAATTTTATATTGGTTCGAGGATGGGGTAATTCTTCTAATCCACTTTTTCTCCAACCCATGGAGGAATACACTAATATAACAAAGAACTTTGTTTCAAAATGGTAACAAGACAAGCTTGGCTTTGATCAAGCGATTGGCTCACTTCAGGGGACTCAACTTCTTCACAAAACGGTTGTTTTGCTACTTCATCTCCTTCAAACTTTTGTATTTGTTCACACACCCTCCAACGAGTCTAAAGCCTTTGGTTCGAACTAGAACCTTACTTCTTGTTGGGAAATTATATTTAGATTTTGATGAATGCCATGTAAAACTTAGAATAGAATGTTGGCACCCCATTTTTGTTGTAAATTGCATTGTAATAGATAGGGCTGGTCGAGTGAAATAGTCAAGTCGGCTATGCCTGAACATGCAAGAAGACAATTGGAGACTTGAAGGAAGACTCATTGCGAGGCAACCGAGTGTGGCAAAGAATGTAAGATTTAAACTCGATCAAGGTACAACTGAGATACAGCTGAGTGAAGTATCAGTCAAGTCAACTCAAGACAGCCAAGTCTCAAGTTGAAATGACAGAAGAGTCATCCAATGATTGGAAGCTGACTCGAAGTCAACTGGGGAAGTTAAGAAAATGCAGTCAAGACGAGATAACTGAAAGAGATCCGTTGCACAGAAGTCAAGAGAATTACTTAAACAAGTAATACCTCCATACTGCCTTTCTTGAAGTGCTCAGTCCCAGAAGCGTGCAAAAAGAATAAACCAATGGGAAGCACTGAACCTGTGTCGAACTCTGAAAAGTCAAGAATCATTCATACGAGGCAATTCCAAGGATCAACAAAGACAAGCCAACGACCACAAGTGTCTTTTAAAAATAAGCATATCTCTTCAATGGGCAAATTTTTGAAAGATCACTATAAAAGGCTGAGGAATCACTCTGAGAGAAGGTTACCTGAACCACGAACATTCAAGCTAACATTCGAACTGTAACCAAAAATATTCTCAAGTCATTCAAGATCAATCCTCAAGCCTACATTACGAAGGAAATCAATCCAACACTCACCTGTGAAGGAAAGACAACTTCAATCAGTTGAAGAGGAAACATTTGAAGAATCAAGGGGTCTACATTCCACGGAGGATTGTAGGAAGGTTCAAGGTCGAACCAGTCTCAAGTTTTTGGAGGGCTTCGTGATCAAATCCAAGAAGCTTGAGCAAGTGGGCTGTAGTAGCAAGGCAGCTGCCCTGTGAAGAAGCTGAGTCGTACGAGAAGCCAGCTGTGTGACCAAGGCATCTCCAGACTGAGTCCCAAAGGATCAAGTCAGCTGTGTGATCAAGACTTGTATCTGGACTGTTAACCACTTTGTATATTGATCAATACTTAGTGGATTCCTCCAGGAGTTGGAGAAGAGAGGAGTAGAAGAATTACCCCATCTTCGAACCTCTATAAAAACTTATTGTGTCATTTACATTTCAGCATTTCAATTTCTGCATATTACTTTTATATCTGCTGATAAATTTGCTATCCAATTGATAATCAACCAAGTGCTAAAACCAAGTATTAAAACAAACTTAACCAAATTCAAGGGTGTTAAGTCTTCCGCTGAAAATATATCACAGTCGAGTTAAGTCTTTAGTCAAAACAGCTGAGTTATTCTATCAACAGCTCAGTCGAGTCTGTTGAGTGACTAACTCTGCTGATTAACTAACTTAGCTGTCCATTAAGGACTCAGCTGTGAAATATTAACTCTGAACGTTTTAAAAGGACTAAATCAAAAAGTTGGTAAGGTTTATTCAACCCCCCCTTCTAAACCTTACACTCACACCCCTTGGGACCTACAAGTGGTATCAGAGCGGTTGGTTCATTGAGCCTTCCGCACTGGTCACTGAACTAGATCTCCAAATTTTTCAAAGGTTGTTTTAGCACTTGATCTTCCAAAACTCTTTTATTCAGCAAAGTTATTATCATGGAAGCAAATTTGACACGCATCCCTATGTTCACAATTGAAGAATTTGATGATTGGAAAATTCATATGCAGGCTCATCTATCAGCATTACACGATGAAATGTGGATAGTAATAGAAGATGGGCCACTCCAAATCTTAAAAGTGAACACAACTGCAAGGAGAGCTGCAGCTGAAGGAGAAGAGGATGTTGCTCCCAGACCAGCGATGGTTGAAAAACCAAGAGCTGAATGGACAAATGATGACAGGAAAAGATATAACTTGGACAATGTGGCCAAGGACATTCTTTACAAAACTTTAGACAAAGCCATGTTCAACAAAGTCAAATCATGTAAAACGGCAAAAGAAATCTGGGACAAGCTAACCTTGATTTGTGAAGGCTCAGAGCAAATCAAGGAAAATAAACTATCTGTTGTTGTACAAAAATTTGAAAACTTTAAGATGTTTGCAGGAGAAACCTTGGATCAACTGGATGCTCGGTTCACAGAAATTACCAATGAGCTATCTGCACTTGGAAAAGAATATACACAAAAGGAAATGTGTATGAAGATTCTAAGAAGTCTTCCAACTGAGTGGGATATGAAAGTCATGGCCATGAGACATTCCATGGACCTATCAAAGACATCCAACCATGAGTTATTCTCAGATCTCAAAGCCTACGAATTTGAGCTGAGAAGAAAAGACCAAGAGGAAACAACTGTGCCCAAAACAGCTGCTCTAATTGTTAAAGATGGCAAAAGAGCTGAGGTCAAAGAAGTCATTGACCAAGAGGAGATCGCACTGATGGTTAAAAGGTTTAACAAGTTCTTCAATAAGAATTACAAAAGAAGCAAAGGTGAATCCTCCAGAAGACACTCAAGACCCCTCCAAGTCAAGGGAAGAAAGACCACCCAAGAGAGCAGAGCATCAAAAGTTGAATATCAAAGAGCCGACAATCCAAGGATGGAAAGAATCGATCAAAAAGTTGAAAATCTATCTTTGCTGAACCGCAGCAACCCGGTCACTATGCCATTGAATGCCCATATCCTGTAGTCAACAAATACAGAATGAAGAGGAAAGAAAAGTCTTGAGAGAAAGAAGACAGAAAAGAGAAAGGCAATGTTGGTCAGAAACTACTCGAGACAGTCAAGTCAAAAGACACAAAGCAGATTCGGAGAGTAGTGAAGCGACTACTCAAGTGACTCGAAGAAGAAGCCTTGATCTGTCTAATGGCTAAAGAACAAAACCAACTCTGACCAAGAAGATGAGGTACACTCTAACTCATCACACTCGGACACTAGTGATAGTGATTGCACACACACACTTCATCACCCACCGATCTTTATGATTCATTAGGCAAAATGATGAAAGATTTTGAATACATTAAATCCTCACACACACTACTAAATGAGGAAAACAAAATACTCAAGAGCCAAAACTCACAAATGACTAAGGAGCCGAGTACTCTAAGTCAAATAGTCATGAGAATAAAAGTCTAAAGGCTGAAAATGCTAAGTTAATAAAGAGATAGTCTATAGAAAAGAGGGAGAACGACCTCAAAAATGTGATTGCCTCATTCACTAAGGCATCTAAATCCTTGGATGATCTCATTATGAGTCAACGAGAATGTGGAGATAAGATAAGCTTAGGATTTAATTCCTCTGTGCTATGTCAAGCTCCAAACGTGATTTTGGAAAAAGGATCTTCAAGTAATGAAGCATCTCAAAATCCAAAACTCCAAATGGTGCACACACATTGATTCCTAAGCACAATCACAAGCAAACCGGCCTTGGTTATAAAGGAAAAGGAAAACAACCGATTGAGTATCTTTGAGAGGGCAACTGAGAAGAAATCCACCAAGTTCCTCAAAGAAACTCCAAACAGAGATACTTTGTAAAGAAGAAACAGAGCTACCAAAAGCCCCTGAAGGTCTATAACAGAAGCACATATGATGGGAATGGTAGAAAGTACCCAAGCCAAGCTGATTGGAATAATGTGAACTATCAGCAAAGATCTATGGAATATAAGCCTAAATGGCAAAGGCCTAAGACTAAAGAAAGGCCATTCCAAAGGCAAAAGTGCTTTCACCAAAGACACATATGCACTCGGCACTATACTCAAAGATATCACAACTACCCAAACAAAGCAATTGCTAAAACACATACACAGGCATACGAGACAAAAGAGACAGTTGTATGAACCTAAAATCCCCAAGCAATTTGCTAAAATTAATTATGATTATGGCAATCGATAGATGGCAACCTCTTAGAGTCAAATCATTTGGCTATAGGTTGGTTGGATCATCTTACAATACTAACCCTTCAGGACCCAGGCAAGTATGGGTACCTAAAACCTAATTTCCTTGATTGCGGTTCAAGGAGCAAATTGAGTGCCAAGGAACCTGGTATATGGATAGTGGCTGCCCGGACACATGACAGAAACAAGAAAAATCTATCAAAATTCAAGGAGGTTAGAGGTGCAAAAGTCATATTTGGAGGAAATGAAGCTCCGGGAGAAATAAGAGGCATTGGATCCATCAAGAAAAATGGATTAGAAATTACGGATGTTGAATATGTTGAAGGCCTCAACTTCAACTTGCTAAGCATAAGTCAACTCGTGACAAAGGCTACAATGTTGGATTCAATATGGGTGTATGCCAAATCAAGGACACTTGAAACTAATGAAACAGTGTTGCAAGGATGCGGACAAAAGAACATGTATGTGGTAGATTGGTCAACTGAAACACCGAGCACTTGTCTGCTAGCAAAGAGCACAATTGAATCAAGTTGATCGGCACAAGAAGCTAAGTCACCCGAACTTCAAAACTATTAACAAACTTGCAAGAAGTAATCTTGTGGAAGGACTTCCTCGATTATAAAGAAGGAGAGTATATGTGATGCATGCGGATGGGAAAACAGATCAAATCATCATTCAAAGAAAAGACATGTCCATCTTCAACAAGAATATTGCACTGCCGCATATGGATCTATTTGGTCCAGTTGAACCACCAAAGATAAGTGGGAAGAAATACACCATGGTGGTAGTAGATGACTACTCAAGATACACATGGACAATATTCATGTGTAAGAAGAAAGAAACTCTGCAAAACTACCTCAACCGATGAAGAGAATCCAAAATGAGAAGAGTCAAACCATTATCAAAATAAGATCTGACAGAGGAACTGAGTTTGTCAATAGTATAATAACTCAGTATTGTGTTGAAAATGGTATTGGTCATGAATTATCACCGCAAGGACTCCACAAAGAAAATGGAGTTGCGAGAAGAAGGAATAGAACTCTCAAAGAAGCGGCAAGGACCATGTTAGTCAAGCAGGTCGCTGCTAAAAGATTTTGGGCTGAAGCAATAAACACAACATGTTATACTCAAAATAGATGCATGATAAACAGACAGGTGACAAAGACTCCCTATGAGATTTGGACAGGGGGAAAGCCAAATGTTGAATATTTTAGAATATTTGGATGCAAATGCTTCATCCATAACAATGGCAAGGACAATTTAAAGGCTTTTGATGCTAAAGGCGATGAAAGTATCTTCTTGGGATACTCAATGAAAGCAAAGCCTACAGAGTGCTCAACAAGAGGACAATGGTTACGAAGAATCCATCCATGTGGTGTTTGATGAACCCAATGTAAATGGAGAAGACATTGAAGAGTCACCGATAAGTCAATCAACAAACGATGCGAGAAGAGTCCCTATGTTGAAGCTGTTTGGAATTATAAGTCCGGATGAAGATGAGATAGTCGAGTCTCAAAGACAATGGAAAATCTGCGGCTAAGTGATGATGAGAGAGCCGATCAAAATAACACGCCTACAAGACGATCGAATCCAGCTAACTTACTCCAACCTCGATGTAAGATGGCCGAGAGACCATCCACCGAGAACTAATCATTGGAGATGTAAGAGAAGGTGTAAAACCAGATCCGAACTCAACAAGAAGCTATGTTCACTAGCTTCATCTCACAAATAGAGCCAAAATATGTGTCACAAGCTTTGGATGACACACATTTGATTCAAGCCATGCAAGAAGAGCTAAATCGGTTTGAAAGGAACACGAGTGTGGGAATTGGTTCAAAGACCTACCCATCAAAATGTTATTGGCACTAAATGGGTGTTCGAAACAAGATGAATGAGGAAGGTTCTGTGGTGAGAAACAAAGCAAGATTGGTAGACAAAGGGTATTGCCAAGAAGAAGAATAGATTTTGATGAAACTTTTGCTCCTGTGGCAAGATTGGAAGCCATAAGGATGTTTCTTGCCTATGCAGCTCATAAGAACTTTATTGTATATCAAATTGATGTAAAGAGTGCATTCCTTAATGGATTATTGGAAGAAGAAGTATATGTTGAACAACCTCCAGGATTTGAGCGGAAGACTCTTGGAGATAAGGTATACTAACTCAAGAAAGCTTTATATGGATTGAAACAGGCACCCGAGCATGGTATGATACATTGTCACAATTCCCGATCGAGAACGGATTCACAAAAGGCAAAGTGGATAGAACACTCTTTAGAATTCAAGATGGGAAGAGTATCTTTTGCTTGTTCAAATATATGTGGATGACATCATATTTGGATCCACAAACAAAGAGTTGTGTGATAAATTCTCAAATCTTATGCAAAGCAAATTTGAAATGAGCATGATGGGAGAGTGACATTCTTCCTTGGACTCCAAGTGAAAGCAAATTGAAGGATGGAACCTTCATAAGTCGACAAAATACACCAGAGATTTAATGAAAAAATTTGGTATGGAAGAGAAGTCTTCTCAGTGAAAATACCAATGAATACATCACCAAAATGGACATGGATGCGGATGGCAAGCCTGTAGATCAAACCAGATACAAAGCCCTTATTCAAGCTAATTGGTTATTCGACTCTGACTATCTTTGGATGTAGAGTTGACAGAAAAAGTACCTCAGGCACATGTCAAATGCTTGGAAATAGGCTAATTTCCTGGTTTAGCAAGAAGCAAAATTCAATAGCTACCTCCACAGCTAAAGCATAATACATAGCTGCATTAAAGCATGTTGTGCCCAAGTCTTATGGATGAGACAAAGAAATGAGAGACTATGAGGTTGAAGAAAATGAAATTCCAATTATGTGTGATAACACAAGTGCAATTGCAATCACTCAAAATCCTGTGTTGCATTCAAGAACAAAGCACATTGATGTCAGATATCACTTCATAAGAGATCATGTTGAAAAGAAGGACATCACCTTGGAATATATCTCAACTGATAAGCAATTAGCTGACATATTCACAAAACCATTATGTGAATCAAGATTTGAAGAACTCAAACATGAATTGGGATTAATTGAGCTGAGTTGACATTCAGAAGACTCAAAGAAAAGAGATGGAACACGAAAAGATGAAAAAGAGCTGAACTCTTAAATTAGCTAAGTAAATCAGCCGTATCGGAGAATCAGCTGCATCGAGTTAGCTGACAACTGAGTATTTATGTGCAAAGAGAGAAGAGTTAAATCAGCTAAGGAATAAGTTTGAGTCATTTATGAGCAAAGTGACAAAAACGCAATGCTTTTTACTAAGCGGGAATGTTTTTAAGAATGATGTAAGCATAATTATGACGTGTACAAAAAAAGTCGCACACAAAGCTTATGATTGGATATAAATGTTTGCCGCATTAAATATGAGAGATTAAATGTAAATTGGCGTGCAAGATCCGAACCGTTGATCTTGATCAAATTTCAAAACCACCCGCACGTCCTTTCATAACCCATACTTAAACCATTTCGTCCGATTTTCTCTCACCTTACCAAAACCTGTTCATCTCTCTCAAAGGCAAAAGAAAGAAATTTTCTCTCAAAACCCTACAAATCCTCAAGTTCATTTTCTAAGTTTCATCCGATAAAACATCTAGAAATGGCACCTACTCATGATTTCGTCAAGCTAGGAAAACAAATCCACACTGGTCTACTTTGGATTTCGACGACATGATCAAACAGGTCCGACGACACCTTAGTAAAGAAGATAGCACGAAGTTGGAAAAGTCCGGGCTGAAAACCGCTTTTGACGCGTTGGAGTTTCCGATGACCTACGTGGAAGAGGTCGCATGCTTCTACGTGAACGCGAAGTTCACGATGAGGGCATCAAGTCCTCTGTTCACGGAAAGCTTTCACCATTCTTGCCAGATCCGCGAACACCGCTTTGTTGTTGGCGGAAGGAGTGCCGGAGATTTATGAAGTCGATGTTAACTTGGCTGCCGCTTGAAAGGAAGTAGCCAAGTCCGACATTCTTCTTGCGAAGGTGGTCTACACAGCTAACAAAAAGTTGTTAAAAGAGGACTACCACAAATTGCTGGACATTGTTGCCAAATGCATAGACATCAAATTTGGAAGCTTTGACCAACCGTCAAAGCTAAGCCGATCGTAATGGCCGCGATCATTGAAGAAAAGAAGGTAAATCAATTTGAGTTTGTATACAAATGATCTGCATATTGGGAATAAATCCTTCACGGAGGATGGTACGTTTGGAGGTTCCTGGGGTACGGCCTGGTGATTGGCCGGATGATGGAAGCAAAAGGAGTTCCTCTTCGACATGGAAAGGCGTTCCATGTAAACAAAAAGATGTTCCGATCTAACCTTTCCGAAGCAGAAAAGAGCATATGCAAAGAGAGCGATACGAGTGAGGGGGAATCACTGTCTGAAGAAACAGTTGTCTCCTCCTCTCCCCGAGAAGAAAGGCGCCCTGCGGTAAAGAAGAAGATCATGTTGCCCCTCGCAAAGAAAGAAGAAGAAAACAAAAGATGCCCCGCCCTGCAGAAGTCACTTGCTCCAAAGATGCCGTGTCTCCCGCCCTGCAGCCGCTGGAGAAGGAACCTCAAATAACTTCTCCGGTTGTCAAGAAAAGGAGAACCAATAAGTCGAGACGACCAGCCTCCTCGAGAAGAAGACAAAGACATCCCCCGCCGCCTAGACTCGAAGAAACTTTATCCGAGCGAAATCCCTCCGTAAGGAATAAAAGAAGAAGACTCTTCAAGCGTTCGAGCTTGAGAAACCTGGATGAGTCCGCCACTCACCAAAACAAATACCTGAGATCTATTTGAAGAGGTAGAGTCTCCGAAATCATTGATGAAACAGCCAAGTCTCGTGAAGCCTATCGAGAGGCACATTGAAGACACGATTGTCGGCCGAGAATAGCCGAGACGGAAAAGACAATGAGAAAGCAAACTCTCCTGCTGACGAGGTTGTATCCCCTCCCCGCAATGCATGCTGCGAGGTGTGGAGCAACAAAGTTTGCTACCCTCAATCCCCGAGCAAGATGACAAGATGGTAAGTCGATCCAGGGGACAAAATCGCCCCAAAGACCGAGAATTCATTGAAGAAGAAGACGAATCATTGAACTTTCTTGATTGACCAATGTGGTCAAGAATCGGATGAAGAAAATCGCATAGATATCTTGCGATCTTCAAGGACAAGGAGAAGGAGAGATCGGAGGAGGAAGTGAGGCTCGTAAAAAGGCCGATTTGTCCCTTTATCGAACCACTCGATCATACACATCCTCATCTCGATGTTCTCTCCGGGAGTGATGAGGATTTGGACCTCTTCTTCTGACGAAGAATTGGAGATGCAAAGAAGCCATGCGCGAATCCAGGGCCCTACACAAGCAACGATTGTTAGAAGGACCGGAGTCCTCCACATCACACCGGAGATTGATCCGATGGGAGTGGTGCAAAGATATTGCTATTGTTGTCGCCGCCACCACTTCCCCACTTACTCGAGAAAAAGGTGATAAGGAACTCGCGATGAAACCGGGATTGTGGGGACCCCAATCGAGCTAACCCCTAATGAAGGTGTCTTACCACCGCCCCAACGGATGAATACTCAAAGGAACGGCAGAGTATGGAGACGAGTGACCCCATTCCAAATCACTCGGTGGTGTGCCACCGAGTGGGGAAACTCCTCCACCGGCGGCAAGGTCGGAGGATGTTGCGGTGACTTCACAACGAATCTCGGAGGCGAAGTGGAGAGGAACAACAACCGAATACACAAAGACAAGTTGTCACCGATGAGGCTCGGAGACATTTAAGACCTGTCTCATCCGAAGTGCCAACCGCTTCAGAGGCCAATGACGCCGCTAATGCGGTCGAGGCACGTGAAGGAACCGCCCGGGAGTTAACACTGGGCACCGAAAGTGCAATCCATGGAGTTGAGACTCTAGTGGATGCCACCTCGGAAAGACCCCAAGACAAATGACATCGTCGAAGGGATCGTCCAGCCTCACCTGCACCGAGATCTGCCGGAGGTAATGAAGGCCAACGGAGGTTAAGACTTCCGGGGTAAAGAGAGACGGACGCATGAGAACATCCTCCCCGCTATCATTAACCCATCCGAAAAGGAGATAAGTGCTCTTCATGATTCCCCCACAACCCCGATGTAACCTTTTTGGGATCCGGTGAAGATGAAGCTAAGTCATCCCCTATTGCCGATCCAAAAGACTCAAATGAGGATGTTTTTCCAAGCACGAGTAAGTCGACCTTAAGGCTACTCGCCAAACATTTAATTTTGATGATGAGCCACCCATGGAAATCTCATCATCGTTCGATGACACTTCGATATGGCCAGGACCAATCAACTCATATGGAAAAACCAACAGACCGACGAAGTCATTAAGACGATTGAGGCTCGGCAAGTGGTCAACTTCACAATAGACCACAAATGTGAAACAGTCAATCGCAGCTCCTCAAGTCGCAAAGCAGATCGACTCCACCGGAACTTCATGAGCACAAGTTGTCATTGAGCGATTCCCGTTGCCCGTGATGAAACTTTTGTAGAATCATTTCCCTTCTCTCTGGAGGTACCGACCTCCCCAAGAATCGCCTAGAGATCGAGAACGCTTCCATAAACCTGATCCTGTTATTCCCACGTACACCATTGTTCCAAAGGACTATGACTTTGACGTTGCTTGGCCGCCGCTAAGAAGCAAGAATAAATGAGGTTCGGGAAGTTTTCAAAGCCATATTTGCGAGAGATTGAAAAGATGGAGAGGCACCAGCCTCACCGGACATGAGGTGGTTAACAGAGATGCAAACCTTACTCCGATCTCTGCGAGGCATAATTGTTAGGATCCGGAATGGTGGCAACAAAGAGCAGACAATGCACGTAGAACAAGCTCGATATTTCGTGACATTGTTCAACAAGTTGCTAGTCTGGCGGGTTGAGAATGCTGATGCAAAGATAAGAATGCAAGAGCACATCGAACGAATGCATGAATCTCACACCACAGAGATACGGCTGCTGCGTGAATATAATATGAAAGAGCTCCGCACGTAGAGGAGAACATGGATCAAAAGTTCAGCCTTCTCATGGATGAGATGAAGTTGGTAGCAGCTGAATCCAACGCCACCCGCTCCGAATTCCGTGCAGCATACTCCGCAGCAGATTCGAAGCATAACTCAGCTATCAGCCGCTTAGACTTCATGATTGCTAGCTTGTTTCCAGGGGTTCCTCTCTCCTTTGATGATGCCAAAAAGGGGGAAGAGGAATACCTAAAGGCATTGAAAGGATCTGAAGCTGAAAAGGAGGACGCAACTGTGAAGGGAAAGACAACTGAGGAAGAGAGAAGAGAGAAGAAAGGAAAATCTGTTGAGGGGGAAGGTTCGAAAGATATGACCTTGATGATTGCTAGAACCCCCCAACAAGGTCTTGTCACAGCTGATATCATCAACAAACTCCCAGTGACTCTGCCACTCCAACACTCTGCAGTACCCATGGCTGAAAAGAGAAAGATAGTTGAAGCGGGGATGAAGAAAGTGGAAGGAAAGATGGATGCCGAGTTATGAACATTCTCGAAACAACATGGAGGCAATCCAACAAACAGAGACACCTATGCCATTTCGGATGCGGCAAACCGAGCTAAGATCTGTTGATGAATTCAAGACGCTCGCATCTGAAGGTTACTTCGCAAATATGTCCATGGCTCAAGCCTGGGATTTGTACTGGGAAAAAGGTCTCAAACTATGTGAAGAAGGCGACAGCGGACTACCGGGCAATCGCTCTGTGGTCACTCTGCTAGTCACTCAAATTGGGAAAAAGAAGGCCCCAAGATAATACACGCCCGCAGGCGGAGGAAGAAGCGTGGTGGAGGAAGAGGTTTCGGACCTAGATCTCGCCCAAAAACATTGAGTACATAGATCCGAGGCAAGAAAGGAGGGATCTATTGGGTTGGATTTGACGAAGTAGCCAACCTGCAAGTGGCTAAGAACAATACTGAGTATGTGAAGAGAATTGAAGAGGAAAATAAAAGACAAACTCAGCTATGGGAGGAAAGACAAGAAAGACAGAGAAGAGATGAAGTCGCCGAGAAGGCGTATGAGAAAAAGAAGGCGGCTGAAGATGAGAAAAAGAGAAAAAGGTCAGAAGATGACAGAGCTGAAGAAGACGAAAGAAGGAGGCAGCGAAGGAGATGAAGTGTTGTTGTCCACCCCTTCATATACTTTACTATGTAAATACATTTTTATGTAAGTCTTCCGTACATCGAATAAGATCGTTCAATTTCTATACTTGTGTAGATATAGAACAACATAGTTACTTTAAATTTTGTTTATGCTCTGATACACTATGTAAACAGTTGTGTAAAGAACAAGAATGTTATGATCAATAAAAGATTGATTCTACGCATACATTCTGTGATTCTACATTGTCCAGATCTTTCTTCTTTGTTTAATTATTGAATGAATGTTTTAAGTTTTGGCATCATCAAAAAGGGGGAAATTGTTGGGAAATTATTTTTAGATTTTGATGAATGTCATGTAAAACTTAGAATAGAAAGTTGGCACCCCATTTTTGTTGTAAATTGCATTGTAATAGATAGGGCTGGTCGAGCTGAGTCAAGTCAGCTATGCCTGAACATGCAAGAAGACAACTGGAGACTTGAAGGAAGACTCCTCTGCATGAGGCAACCGAGTGTGGCAAAGAATGAGAAGACGGAACTCGATCAAGGTACAACGAGATACAACAGAGTGAAGTATCGATTACAAGTCAACTCAAGACAAATAAGTCTCAAGTTGAAATGACATGAAAGAGTCATCCAATGATTGGAAGTCGACTCAAGTCAATCGGGAAGTTAAGAAAATGCGAACAAGACGAGATAATCGAAAGAGATCCGTTGCACGAGAAGTCAAGAGAATTACTTAAACAAGTAATACCTCCATACTCGCCTTTCTTGAAGTGCTCGACCCCAAAAGCAAAAAAGAATAAAACCAATGGGAAGCATCAACTCGTGTCGAACTCTACGAAAAGTGAAGAATCATTCATACGACGGCGGTGGCAATTCCAAGGATCGAGGAATCACTCGAGAGAAGGTTACAGAACCACGAACATTCAAGCTAACATTCGAATCAGTAACCAAAAATATTCTCAAGTCATTCAAGATCAATCCTCTAGCCTACATTACGAAGGAAATCAATCCAACACTCACCGTGAAGGAAAGACAACTTCAATCGTTGAAGAGGAAACATTCGAAGAATCAAGGGGTCTACATTCCACGGAGGATTGTAGGAAGGTTCAAGGTCGAACCGATCTTAAGTTTTGGAGGGCTTCGTGATCAAATCCAAGAAGCTTGATCAAGTGGGTTGTAGTAGCAAGGCACGCCTGTGAAAAAAAGGAGTCGTGCGAGAAGCCACCCAGTGTGACCAAGCGTCTCGGATCGAGTCCCAAAGGATCAAGTCACCGTGTGATCAAGACTTGTATCGGGTATTTGTAACCACTTTGTATATTGATCAATACTTAGTGGATTCCTCCAGGAGTTGGAGAAGAGGGAGTAGAAGAATTACCCCATCTTCGAACCTCTATAAAAACTTATTGTGTCATTTACATTTCAAAGATTTCAATTTCTCGTGATATTACTTTTATATCTGTGATAAATTTGCTATCCAATTGATAATCAACCAAGTGCTAAAACCAAGTATTAAAACAAACTTAACCAAATTCAAGGGTGTTAAGTCTTCCGCTGAAAATATATCACAGTCGAGTTAAGTCTTTAGTCAAAACAAATTAAGTTATTCTATCAACACTTCGATGAGTCCGGTGAGTGACTAACTCTGGCGATTAACTAACTTAGTCGTCCATTAAGGACTTAGCTGTGAAATATTAACTCTGAACGTTTTAAAAGGACTAAATCGAAAAGTTTGTAAGGTTTATTCAACCCCCCTTCTAAATCTTGCACTCACACCCCTTGGGACCTACACTTACTACACCCCTTCAACCTTGGAGTGTAGACCCCTTGTTCTTTGAAACAATATTTTTCTCTTCAACTGGTTTGAAGTTGTCTTTAATGCTTGAGGAGTTATGCTTTGATTGCTTGATTTCTCTTGTGTGTCTCGGATTGCATAAATATTCTTCTCTTTAAAATTACTGTCTTTTATAGTGGCGGTTCGAAAAAATATATTCATTGAAGAGATAGATGCATTTTCAAACCCCACTTCTTGGTTGTTGGCTTGTCTTGTCTTGATCTGCAGTAGGTGATGGTGACATATCCTAGTTTAACTGAACTCTGCAGCTTTTCAGGTTCTGACACATGCTCAGTGCTTCCCATTGGTTTATTCTCTTTGCACGCTTCTGGGATGAGCACTTTAGGCACTGCAGTATTGAGGTATTACTATAATAAGTAATATCCTATGTGCTCAGTTGCTTTATCCCTTTGTCTTGAGTCAGCTCCAATCATTTAGGAACGACTTAATTGTCTGTCACCGGTGGAAAACAAATTTTCTAAGCACTTGACTGAGACTTGTCTTCACTTCACTCAGCTGCCACACAGTTGATTCTTCTCGTCGATCTTCAGTCGGGTCCTTCATTCTTCAACTTGGTTGTCTTCGACTCATCTTATAGAATCCTATCTATTACAAGTTGATTTACAGTAGAATTGGGGTGTCAACTTCCTAATCTAAATTTTACATGGTATCATCAAAATCTATTACATAAATTTTCCAACATAATCTCTCCTTAAAGAGGAAAAATCTGTAGGATTTTTATAAACAATTCTCATTTCACTCCATAACATCTTTCACCACCTTCATCATCAAAACTCCATAGTTCTTCCATGTTTAACTTGTAAGTTTTTACTTTTCTCATTAAAGAATTATATAAATTGTGATTCCATGTTATTGTGAGATCATTTTCATAACTCACATGTTCATATGTATTTATTTATTCTTTGTGTTTTGAAGTTTATGATATATGTATTTATTTATTCTTTGTGTTTTGAAGTTTATGATATATGTATTTATTTATTCTTTGTGTTTTGAAGTTTATGATTGTTTTGTTTGATTGAATAACATAGCCCGTTATTTGATTTAACTTGATAATCTACATCCAATTAAAATTATAAATCCATAATTATTTATTTGTTTTAATCAAGTGGTAAATAACATGATTTCAAGACCTCACAAACATTCAAAACATATATCATGGGAATACATAATCTATACTAATTATAAAAGTGTGAATCACTTAAGAGGTTTCTTGAAACTTTTGATGTACCTATTATAACCCTAATGAGTATATGTGTTTAATAGTATGAGAAGAGGGTATAATTGAACTTGTCTTTTATACATAATTTAATGTGTCCATTCATATACCAAATTCTTTTTCAAATACTAAAAGTTTATTTTTCCTGCCTTAACTTTTTGTGTAATAAGAATATTTAAATAAATTTAAATTAATATTAAAATACATTTCAATATCTTTCCAAACATACCTCATAAGCATATATATGAAATTTATATAATAAAATTATAATCATTCAAAGATGAATAAAATACACAATTGTATATTAATTTATAATAGTTTATGAACAAATGATGTATCTCCATTGTATTTTTAGAGAAAACAATAAAATAAATTTACATTAAAAAAAAGGAGTTAACTCCAAGTGCTTTGATTGTAGATAAATAGTAATTGGTTTTAAGACAAGCGACCTAAAGATCAGACATTTTGGTATCTGAATTTTGCATTAATTGTTTAACCTTTTACATCTTAAATTAGATCCAAGAATCAGTTTTATTATATTTCTAATATATTCTATTAATCAAATAAATAATAAATGTGACAATATAAATTATTTATTAATAACAAACAAATTAAAAAGTATATAAATGCTTATATCATATGAAAAATAAAATTTAAAATAAAATATATGATAGCTATTTTTTTTATTTAATGAAATTAAAATAAAATAAATTAATTTTTAATGTGAAATTTTAAGAAAAAGAATAGAGATGATTAATTTATTTGTTAGAGTATTTTCCTAACTTATTTTGTACTAACTAGAAACAAATTTCACTTTTAAATAAGATTGAGAGTTAATTATGTTTTTCATGTGATATATATATATATATAAGAAAAAAAAATGGATGTTTAAATTATACATGGTTCATAAACTTATAATTGTCAATTTTTTATATTCGTATGTATTTGTTAGAAATAAATAATAATTTATATCTTCTCTTCATAGTAAGAATTGATTAATATTAAAGATGACTACTCTTAGTATTTTCAAAGTTATATATATTTCAAACATATAATTGACTAAACGTTTTTCCTTATATACTTGAACTTATTTTGATTTTCCACTTAAGTGCTAAAAAGCTAAAAAGGAAAGGTATAATTTAACTTTAGTTAATTATTATTTACAATATCACTTGAATAAGTTCGAGTGACTTTCTATATCCCAAATTCTTTTGAAAAATTGGTCGCCTTTCATTTTTCCTATCATAATTATTTGAATACTTTGAAATTTCAAACAAAATTGACCGATTTTATATTAAATTAGACCTCAAATCCCTTCCAAACATATATATCTTAAAATTTATATAAGAAATTCATAATGTTATAATCTTTAAAATTTAAGCAACATGAATAATCAGTATTAATGTAATATATATTTTTGAGTAATAAAAATATTATTATTAGACTTCAAGGGGAAAATGAGTGAATTTACGGAAAAATAGATAGTACTAAAAATTTAATTATAGAATCTTTGGTTATAAATCAAAAGTAGATTTGGTGATAAGCAATCTAATTATATGTTATCAACATATATAGAGGACTCTGCCTTAGATGAATTTAGTCATTTAAAAGTAAGTATTATGCATTGTGAACCTATAGTTTTATTTTTCATATTTATTTTTCTTATTGGTATGAATATATACTAAATTGAGAGAATAAACAAGATGGTTTTAAAATAAAAATAAAATAGTTAATTTTAAGTGCTTTTATGGTAACTCCAAACCGATTAGTTTTAATAATAATATAATAACCAAAGTATTGGTCATTAATATTAATAAACAAAAATTCTATGAAGATAGATATGCCTATAACCTTTCACATTCAAATTTATTTAACTAAAATAAAATATTTTTCACACGGTAGAGTTTTAAACATGTTTAAATTTATATTAGTTTAAATATGCAACTATATATATATATATATATACTTACAAGACCATCTATTATTTAAGTAAAATTTTTAAGTTATATTATATTTCACTAAACTCATAATTGATACAAAATGATTTCATAGAATAACTTTTTTTAGTTGTATTTCTTTTAAGTTATTTTAATGTCCATTGTATTTAGTTTAATTATAATATCTTTTAAGATATAGTTCATGCAATATATAGGTTCAATTTTAATCTTGTAGGTTTTATGTTAAGATCAAAAAATACATTAACAACATTCACAATAAATTAAAAATAATTTATTCAATATTAATTGCAACTAATTAAGTTTATATTTTTAATTAAAAATAACTTAAAATTATTTGGATCACGTGCAACGCACGTTCACCTTACTAGTATAATTTAAATGAATCTACTTGTGTCTTTGTTAATTAGAATTAAGTCTCTCTAGTTCTAAATGTTGTCAAATACTAAATCTACGAGCTTCTCTAGATTATATTTTGATTAGGAAGTAATCAACGAGCTTCATTATCGATAAAGTACGGAGAGGTTGGTTGTTCAGTGGTCGTTGAATGATTATAACCAACTTATTTAAATATGGATATGTGAGCTTATTATTGCATTGATGGTCAATAGCATGAATTAAGGTAGAAATAATTTCTTTGGCTAGAATGTTTTGTTATATTTGATTTTATGACATTAATTAAAGTTGTTTATTAATTTTAGCTTTTATTGTTTTACTAGAATCGATAATTAGATCTTTAATCTCGAACCCCAATTTTTGTAGTTACACTAAAAGAAGTAAATCCATCTTTCGATGACGATCCTACTACCTATGCTCATTTGTGTAGAGTAGGTGATTATATTTTGTTGGATTAACACCATTGATGAGGTCATATAGGGGCCAAAGGAGGCACTGAGTCCCCTTGAAATTTTGAAAAAAATAGTTGTATTTTGGTACTTTCACTTTTTAATATTAAATAAATATAGAAAATAAAAAATAGAAATAAATTCTTCAACTCCTTCATTCTTCCCCTTCCCGTTTGTGAATCTTGAAAAATATGATTATTGGCCATTTGTTTTTCCAATTTCTCAAAATTTTGTATATTTTCTTTTAATCCACCATAAACTTGAACTCAAATTTTTGCATTATTCTCTTGTGACTCTATTTTTCTCTTTTTAGGATGATTTATGGTTCATTATCAAATTTTCATTAAAGAATTCAATATTGGAGATGAGTTATTGAATGATTGTTTTGTAACACACATTGAAAATGGGAAGGCTTTCCCATATCCATCAAAACTATTCGGACCATAAAGTTGCCAACATGACGGAGATCACGATAGCATCGGGGTGCATCTTGATTTCCAGGACATAGTCCTGCACGCCAAAGGTGATAGGCATGTGCTTGGCCTTCATGAGGTTCAGCCTCTTTTCTTGGGAGACGTTCCGACATTGAGTTCCTTGTACTCCTTGTTATATATCTTGAGGACACTTTGTGCTTCTCTTTCTTCAGAGCCTCCAAAAATCATATTGATGATTCCAGATACATTGACGTTTTGTCTCTCCTCCGCGCATGGCTCGGGGCGGCATGGAGCTTGGTGGAGTTTATCTTCTTGCTGCTCAGGATCCTTGCGATGCCTACACTGGTCATGGTAATCCTTCATATGTCCCATTTGAATAAACCTTTCAATCTCCCTCTCTAACTAGAAGTAGTTCTTAGTGGTATGCCCATGTCACGGTGATAGCAACAATCATGGTTGGACCGTGCTTTGTCTGCATTGTCTTTCATCTGCTAGGAAGGTTCTATAATACCACGCTTTTGTGCGACGATCAATATTCAACAATGGGCGCATTCCGAAGAGTAAAGTGTGGCTCATAGTCTCTTCTTTCGTATGCTTTCCTTTCACTCCTATCGAGTTGTTCTTGTCATCTTCTTTGGTTTTTCCTTTTGTTGTTCAATTTAGGCCTAGTGGCCTCTTCTACTCGAATATTTTCTCGGTGTGATTTAGCAATTACTCCAAGGAGGTGGGAAGTTATCCAGCTACAAATTCTTTTAGCCTTCTGTAGGCGAAGGTTCTGTTGAAAGATCCCATCCAGGTTCTTGTGTTGGAGGTTGGCGATTTCGGTAACACCCTCCACGAATCGTTTCATGTAATCTCGTAAGGGCTCCCCTTCCTTCTACCTAATCTGGAACATATGCAAAATAATCTTAAGGCATTTCCTGTTGATGGAGAACCGATACATGAAACTGTACGTGAGCTTGTCCAACCAGTGATGGATCCGACTGGGAGCTGAATGAACCAAGTTAAGGCTCTCTTGGTCAGAGTGGTTCGAAACACCTTACATTATGAGGCGTTTGTCACGTCGTAAAGGTTGGCCTTGGCAAAGAACTTATCAAGGTGTTCTTGCGAATCTCTGGTCCCGTCATAATCGAGGAGAGTTGAGGTCTTGATGCTTGCCAGAGCGACTCAGCTAAGATAGATGGGGTGAATAGGCTTCGTCTCACTATTGTGATAGCTCGGGAGTTAACTTGGCTATCGTAAACAGCTCACGATTTTTCCGCCGTGTAGGTGTGAGCTTGTGAGCGCGTGAGCTCTGTTTCCTGTAGTTTCGATGCAACTTGTTGCCTTAAAGCATTCCGGGCTGCTTCTTCAAGCATTGCTTGAAGGGCTTCTCACTTCAGACGAACTTCTTCAGTAGGTGAGGCCCCTCTAGGAGGAGTAGGAGGAGACGCCTCTCCAAGAGCAGGGGACTATCCTCGCGTCTTCTTGGTGGTCTCTCTTTTAGTCGGATGTTCCCACTCGAATTGGCGGCTTGAGAGTTCGGCTGCGTACTTGTGATCCCGTCCGCATTCTTGTGTCTTAGCTTGATTTCTCACGGTCGGCGCCAAAATGATGCTACTTGAATGAGCATATCGCTCCAAGTCGAGGTAGTTGAATTTTCAATCCAAATTCCACTCTGGAGCTAGAAAAATGGGAACTTACCTGCAACACCCAACAGACGTTATATGGGCCCTGAGTTTGTATTAGAGAGGCCCCTCTAACGCTTAAGTCAACATATATAGGAGAACAATCCAGAGTAAATGACATAATTTAAGAATGATTAATTCTTAATACTTACAATAAACAAGAAGAGACTTTTTATACCTAGAGATGCTAATAAAGGTCGCTCGTCTCCCAACCTTGCCCTTACCCTAGAAGGTCATAACCCTTAAGAATAGGGCTAAAAAGCTTGAAGTCGTAAGGGCTTGAAAAATATAGGTCCAACCCTATTCCTACAGGGGCAGTCGGGACATAATCGGCCTTATATATATATATATATATATATATATATATATATTTAATAAAATCATGCCCTTGTGAGTTTAATATTTCTAACCACATCAAATACGAATTTGTATAATCTAATAAAAATTAAGTAATATTAAATTAACCTTCTTCTAAACAATGAGTGATTTAATAAAAACCCCTAGTAATCTAATATTCTAATAATAAAATCATGCATCATAATATCATATTCCTTCATTTTCATCAATTAAAACTTTAGACTCTCCTCTCGACGATATAGGTGCAAACACATTATTGTTAGTGCTTTAAATTAGTATTTACTAACTTGTTTACTATGAGTAAATAATAAATGAGACCAAAATCAGTTTGTTTTAATGCCTAATCAAATTTGATAATTTGTTAAGATTAAATGTTAATTAATAAATGAGATCACATATTAGATTTGACAATATTATAGATATATATTTTATATATAGATTTATAAAATACAAAAAGAAATATTGAAAAAAAAGCCTTACGGCCGGACTAAAAAACTCTAATGTTATAAGGGCCCGTGGAATATAGGTCCAACCCTGAAATTTTTCAGGGTTGGGCTAGAATCGGCCCCGAGGACTGGACCCTTATTAACATCTCTAATTCTCTATGTATACTTGGGTTGATGGATCACATTAACTTAGCATAATGAAGTGAGTCGCGTGGACCGCTACGGGCCTAATGGGCTGGCTTGTAATATTTGTGATCCAGTAATATTGGACAAATAATTAAATAATTTTAAATTAAATAAATACGTAATATAAATTGGTAAAAAATCGAATTTGTTCCCAATGAAATTAAATGGAATGACTAATCCTCAAGTATTGAGAATACACCTTCCTTCATATGGGAATCAATATTCTTAACGATGAAGCATACATCTTCGTCCCTTTAAATAAAAATAATATGAGAAAGCGAGGGTGCCAGCCATGTTATAATATTTTATTGCATTTCATTTTCTTTTTCAATTTCAAAGATAAAAATATTCAAAAGTGCCAAATTACATTGAACAATGATAACCAATTAATTAACGTTGTCAGGTTGAACATCCTATTTTTATAACCATTGAGTTTTTTTATTTGTTAATACATTTAAAAATTGAAAATTCCAATAAGTACTGAATATTAAAGCACTTGTTAATTTGCGATACACAATGGACATAATATTCTTATTAAATAATGTAACTTATAAATAATATTTCTTCTAGTAAAAAAGTCATGTTACAGAAAAAAGAATGTAAAGGATAGTGCGAAAAACAATATTTTGAAATTTTTATTACACTAAACTCGAGGGTTTATGTTTAAGTCTAGGGCTGTGCACGGGACTTGAAGATTGCCGAAACCGAACCGATATCCGGACTGAAAGATCTCCGAACCAAAAATATCCGTTGATTTTTTGACTTTTCCCGAACCGTCCCGAAAATATTTATGGTACGGTTCTGGAGATTTTTCAAATACCCGTCTCAACCACTCCGAACCGAGGACCCAAAGTTAGAACCGATTTTAAAGATTTTATATAAATACATATACATTATTTCTATGTTGTTTTTATTTTAATATTGAATTAACTATAAACTATTTGAAATTGAATTGAATATAAAGCATATTTAAAAAAATCATAATATTGCAACTATTATGAATTTTAAAAACTTTGATATTAATAATAGAGTAAATCATTTGAAATTAAAATTAGTTAAATGATTAGTAAATTGCACTTAAAAGAGAAACAAGTAATAGTATCATATTATAACAATATAAAAAAGATCATATTTTAATTTT
The DNA here is from genome assembly GCA_016081115.2 of Rehmannia glutinosa. Classification (NCBI taxonomy): domain Eukaryota; kingdom Viridiplantae; phylum Streptophyta; class Magnoliopsida; order Lamiales; family Orobanchaceae; genus Rehmannia; species Rehmannia glutinosa. Next base: position 1,533,011 of record JABTTQ020003391.1, on the reverse strand, counting down.
TTTTACCACATCACATAAATTATAAATATAATTTTATTGATTATGTTAAGTTGTTAAGTATGAGACATTGAGATTATAAATTTATACAAGTTTTTATTTCATGTTAATTTATAAAATTTATTAGTTAATTATAATTGTTCTATGTCAATAGAAGGACAATTGTCCAAATAATAGACTATTATTGTATTATAGAGGTTATTAAGTTTAGAATTTTGGATTGTGTTACCTATTATAGTTTTAGTTTTATTTTTGAGACTACGCTAAAAAGAGACTAGAACTCTGAAGATATCCATTTGGTGATTTTTATATTGATTTTATTTTTTCTTTTTTTCCCCCCCAAATTGTATGTTTTATTTATGGCTAATCTCTGAATCTCCGTCTCGAACCGAACCGTACTGTCCCGTCCCATTAGAACCGAATCTCCGTCCCGTACCGTCCCGAACTTTTGGTACGGTTCTGGACGGAGATTTTTTTCTATGGTTGATTCTGAGATTTATTTTCGAATCTCTCAGAACTTCGGGATTCGCTCGAGATTTCCAAATCTCCAAACCGTCCCGTACCGTGCACACCCCTACGTTTAACCAATGCTTATAAGAAGGCAGCAACCATGAGTTTCTCCTATTAAAAATTATATTTTGAAATTCTATTACCATTCCGAAATATAAAAAAATAGTTCAATAACCAAAGTATAAACTTCTTTGTTATGGTACAAGCAAGGTATAATTATCTACAAAATCACTTTACTATTTCTATTTTCTTTTCTTTGAGAAGAAAGAACTTTTTCATATCATCAAATGAAACAAGATAAAGGATCAATCTTGTCTTTCTCTAGTAGTTATGACATGTGTTGTAAGGGTGAATGACCGGGTTTGATCCCACGTGCGTGTGTCCCCTCCCCAAAATTCCCCATTGTCTAAAAATAAATAAAACAAGATAAAAAAAAAAAGGATAACAATGTTGCTAAAAAGGTATGGACAACTCCCTCACAAAACACTTGAGCACGTAATTCAGGAATATATAGTGTAAACCTCAAACTCCATAATAATAATTTTTTTAAATATTCAATACTGAATTTCTACAATATTTTTTAGTATAAGGTTATGAATTTATATCTAATTGATTATGTAATTAAATAGATTTATATAATTGAGAGTTGAATTATATTGTATAATCTTTTACCAATAATTATATTTAAGACATGCTAATCCCCAAACATAAAATAAGAAAACTCCCGGTACAGCGCATAGGGTTCCTATTTTCTTGAGAAAATCCCAATTGCCAGTCCTCCGGTGCAGGGATCCGACCAGGTGAGCCACGGTCCGACGTCGTTTGGATTTTCCGTTTATCTTGAAATTTTTGTTCTAGTTATAACATTTGGATATTTTAAAAAAAAAAAAAAAGGTTTTACAGGTTTGGTTTTCTGAATAGAATCGATGGATAAAGAGAAGATAGGGGAATTGAAGATCCAATTGCAGCAGTTGTTGAATGAAGCGCAAGAATTTGTTCAGAGAATCCCGCCTTTGCAACTTTACGCCGCAATTGGAGTAGTCGTATTCACCATTTTTCTCCTCTTAGTCAGTAAGTTTGTCTCGAGAAAGACTTAATTTTGTCTCAGTTCTGCGAAAATATTGAGTTCTGCGGTAGTTGCGTTACTACATTGGTGAAACGGTGCTTTGTTTGTTGTTTGTAAGAAAAATTTCCGGTTGGATGCTCGGTAGCCTTAAAGTCTGGCAGCCATTGTGCCAAAACTTTGCAATTTTATGTATTCTTGACAGGGATATGTTGTAGGATCATTTCTCTGCAGTGTAGCTAGAGGACAGTTTCTTTCTTTCTTCTTCTTTTTTTATCCATCCTAACCCGTATAACTCTAATGTTATTGAATTTTCATCTTAGTTTTGGTCTTTAACAAAAATAATAAAATTTTCAGAAACTTTGTCTCGATTTTGATCTGCTTAAATAACGTTTAACGTGAACTTGGGAACTGCAACCTGATGGGAGAACTCTATGTATTTTCTTTTGGAGTTCAAGTCTCTGTTTGAGTCAGGATTTTAGTAGGAATAAGAAAAAGAGCTGAAAGTTATGTACAAGAAAAACAACATATACTCTGGGTTGATCAAACTCTTGGGAGGTGAACACAGGGATAAAATTGTAGCAGGAACTCTTATATTCAAGACCCCTTTTGTTGATGTTTAGGGTTATTTATGTGCTTTTATGTGTGTTTGAATGGGTGTGTTCTATACGGCTATCTATCTATCTATATACGTACATATATATCTGTGTTGTGTGTATATATCATATATTGATTATATTCTTACATAAAATAATTTTGGGAGGTATGTGGAGTGCAGAATATGGAGAAGTTACTGATGGGATGATCCACTAAATAATCTGCGAAGGATCGTTTCTGTTTTTCGAATTGGCTTATCATGTTGTCTTCCACTGGCAGTGTTAAATTATAGGCTTTGTCATTAATTGTTGTGAACCAGTTCTAATCTCTACTTCTGTTTTCCTTCCCATGTAGTGACTTTCGACAATTTTGTCCTTATACTTTGCAGTTCGTCTTTTCAAGCGTAGATCAGCTAACACCATTTTATTAACTGGGCTTAGTGGTAGTGGTAAAACTGTTCTTTTTTACCAGGTAAGTATCACATAGAATAGTTTAAAGGTAGAACTCTTGGATAATTTGAATAATAAAGTATAATACCTGAATTTTCTGGCTTTAATTGGACTAATTTAATTTTCTGTCTACTCTAGCTTCGAGATGGCTCCTTCCACCAAGGTACTGTGACGTCAATGGAACCAAATGAAGGAACTTTCATACTAAACTCTGAGACGAGTAAGGTAGTCTGCTGCACACTATCAAGGCATCTTAAGTAGTGTATGGTATTGAAATCTAACAGTAGGACTTCTTCTTAGAATCATGAGAATTACAGAGGACATTGTTCCTATCATTTTTATATACAAAATGTTGAAAGAATTTTTCTGGCAAAATCCTTTGGTTACCTGCAGAAGGGCAAAATAAACCCCGTTCACATTGTTGATGTTCCTGGGCATTCTAGACTTCGTCCTAAACTGGACGAGTTCTTGTCTCAAGCAGCCGGCATAGTTTTTGTGGTGGATGCTGTGGAGTTTCTACCAAATGTCCGTGCTGCTTCTGAGTATGTTGCATTTTCAGTTTTATTGTAGACGTGTACAAGGATACACGTGAGAATTTGCTTGAAACAATGACTCACATTTCTTTTTTTTTTTTTTTTTTTTTTTTTGAAGGTACCTATATGACATTTTAACCAAGGCAAGTGTGGTAAAGAAAAAGATTCCACTTCTACTCCTGTGCAACAAGGTGGATAAAGTTACTGCACATACGAAGGATTTCATCAGAAGGCAGCTAGAGAAGGAAATGTGAGATAATTTCATACATATGCCTCTTCCAGTCATTACTGTCTCTGTTAAATGTATCTCCTAAGTTATTAAATATCTGTCTGACATGTACCTACAAATTTTCATAAGAACATTCTATATGTCGACACAAAAGAGTTAACTCATGTGGCCCGAACAGAAAATGACCAATGAAACCAAATTGAATTTAATGATACAATTGGAACAGGATCAGTTAGTGTATGAGAATAGCAAAGATGTTGGCGGACAAATTGCTTGGGAAACTTAATCAATGTGATGAAGAAGGCTAAACTGTAATTAAAGCAAATATGTACTTTAGTAATCTGGCGAAAAGGATTGAAACAGTGAAAATGTAAGTGAGTTTTGCACTCAAACGGACATTATATCCTGTGCAGTTTTCTTACTTGAGCATTGGGTATGAGAGAAAAAAAAACGAACATATCAAGAGAAAACTAATTCGAAATAGAGGAAAGGTGGAGATTTGGTATATATTGAGTACACTGGAAATAACAGTCCTTAGATCTTAGTTAAACTTAAGTATTAGCAAAAGTGGATAAGTCGATTTGAGGAATTACTAACTAAAAAATGGCACCCATGTATTAGTTGATCTTGATTTGCTAAATGTGAAAGTAAAACAATTTAATATTCCATACAAGAAGAGCAGTATAATTTTATAAATATTAACTCCGTGGTAATTTTTCCTTATTTATGATTTATATAGATCTTTCCTGTTACTATTTATATGTTCTAGACATCGTGTGTTGGTTTTCTCTTACCTTTATTAGTGAATTTCCAGTTATAGGTTTAATCATACGAGTTCATATTGGTTTCTAGTGAAATTTCTCATTTCCATGTATGCATTTGTTGACCTGTTGTATTTTTTTGGCTTAGTGACAAGCTCCGTGCTTCGAGAACAGCTCTATCTTCAGCAGATGTTACTAATGAATATACTCTAGGGCTACCTGGGGAAGCCTTTGTATTTTCTCAGTGCCACAACAAAGTTACGGTTGCCGAAGCATCTGGTTTGACCAGTGACATCTCTCAGCTAGAGCAGTTTATCAGAGAATATGTTAAGGCTTAGTAGGATGTCTCACGGACAGTTGTGACCAACAATCAGTTCACCAATTGGAAATATGAACATGAAGAGGCAATACATTTTTTGTATTTTTAAAACTTAAATCTTGGAATCACTTCTAATTCAAAATGTTTGTGGAGAGTGTAGATTCTGGCTATGGTGTTGAAATTCTTTTTTCGGCTTGACTTGTGTATCAATATTGATTTTCAGTTGGGATATTGGATCTTATGATGCTTGGTTTATATGGAAAGATGTTCTTCCCATCTGGTTGACATGTTTCTCTTTTTGCAAATCATTTTCTTGTAAGATAAGTGATTCTTTATTTCATTCAAGAAAAGCTCAACAGACCCAAATCAGTCCAGATGAGTTAGCTCCCATTAATAATACTTTCACAATGAGAAAAATGCATCTGAGCTGTTGGGTAGGGTTGGTTTGGTTTGTTGGAATTTGGAAGTATCATTAGAAAGTAAAGGTAGTCTTGTTTGGAATTTGATGAAAATTGCATAAACCAATATCTGCATTTGGAGGCACTTAATGAAGCCCACAAGATGAACTATGTAACATGTAGATGATGTAAGAAAGAGTTATACTTTACTTTCTTCAAGTGCGGTCAACTTATGAAAAATCATTAGAAGGGCCTTAACAAATTGTGTACACTACTACTCTTACTCTCTTCCTTCTATTTTCTTCTTTTTACAGTATGAAACAAGACTAGAGAACGGAATAGCTGAAAACCCTCCAGGGTCTTACTTTAATCTTCGACATTAATTGTCATCAGTACAATGCAGCTCTCATATGCTCGTCTCATGGAGGATCAAATCCTAAAAATGTAAAGTGCAGATCTTTTACAATTAATAAAAACTGATTTTTGCTGATTACTAAACAATTTGTGGTTGATCAACAAGAGTCAAGTGATACCAGTTTACGCTCCAAGTTATCAACATACCCTTCAATTTTTCCCAGAGGACCTTATCCGCTGCTAATGGTGTTGAAGGTGTAGGTAGAGATTCTTGGCTCACATCCATGGCAATGAAAAGTTATCTTAATAAACAACATTGCTTTATCCTGAATATGAGGGTAAAGACCCCAAAACACGGAAAAAGCAGCAGTCCGACAGCTAAGTACCTGCAAAAAAATTTCAGGGGGCAGATTAAGCACACAACATTAAAAAGTTTTTTTATGACTTAACCACGTAATACTATAGATCTTATGCTGCTCAAGATCCATCTTTTATTTTTTGAGGCAAAGCGAGGCCCAAGTAGATTAGGAGGGTGGATTGGGGACTTATAAGATTATTACAAGCTGCACTTTTAGCAAGCACAAAGAGTAAAAGATATTGGTACATACCATAAGGGAGCATATGGAGATGACAAGTCCAGAAAAGGATAAGGCCACCTGTTTCAATAAAGGATTTTTTCATGTAAATCAAGAATAATTTTGTTGTTTAGAGAATGAACTATTGGTAACGATGTTGGGCAGAAAATGAAAAAGATACCTTATTGATACAGAAGCATGGATAATCCATTGGAAAATGGTGTATATGCACGTCCATAGAACAAAGTATGCCATTCGAAAGAAGGGGAACCGCTGGAAGTAGTTGATAATTCCATTAATAAAAACTCGATAATAGTAGTGAAACAAGTTTAGTCATTATGAAATTACCAGGCGATTTAAAATTGCATCACCAAGGAGAAGAACAGCATTGACCGAATGCTTACAAACAATCAGCTGCAGACAGTCGTTAAGTGTCGATTCAATGAGAATACAAAGATAGAACAAAAATAGACTTGAAAGCATTATACTCACAAAATTTAATCTGTAATCTTTGGCAGTGAGAAATGGGTAGATTATCAACCAAAAGACGGAATCTGTTAGTGCCACAGCCCCAGCACACATCTACGCTAGAAGTAAAAATAGATAATGTATAAGAAACTTAATCAAACGCAAAAAGAATATAAAATTCAACCACATGTTGCTTAATCAAGCCAATATTACAAGACTACAAATCCACACTATTCATTAAGCCAAAGTGATTTGCGTCCTTGTCGCCTGTAGAAGGTCAAAGGAATATTTCTCTTGCATGAAAAGTAAGGATACTCTCGTCTATGGGAAAAGGGAGATACAAGATACTAAGAATGTCCCAATGGTTAGCTTCATCTAATGAATGGATGTTTAGGTTACAATAGTCTAACATTATTCCAATAAGCAAATAATCAGATAAAATCTCACACAGATACACAAACATTTTCTTTAAGTGCAAGGACAATGAAATATTTATATATGTGACTAGCATGATATAAATACACATTCAGTCCTTATAATAACCAAAATCCAAAATCTGTTAAACAAGAATTTGTGCTGGAAGCACGATTAAATCTCTTGTTCGTAGAGCCAGCCATTGTTGACATTATACTTACAACACTCAGAATCGCTACCTAATTATCTTGGAATTGAAGACACTCGCAACATAAAAATTTGTTGTTGCCATAAAACCATTTGAATAGTATGATATAATTATAAAAAGACAAGTGATTAGTTAACCTGAAAAATTATTTGCAAGGCATATCCCAAACTGATGCAGCAGTTCTGCAATTAGGTTCACCACAACGATTCAAGCCTCCATTCTGGCTGGGAATCTCAGCATTCTCCTCGAGTGAGGGTGGTACATAGGAGCCACTATCTGCATCCGTACAAATACGACAATCCCTTTCTAGTTCCACTTCATGGAAATAACGCAGACATCCATGGATTGAGAGTGAAGATCCAAGCTACAAAATCCCACTGAAACTCCATAAAATATCTTATTTTTGCAATAGTAAAGCGTAAAATGACATGTTAAATTCTAAAGGCAAGACAGCCATACAGGTAACATAATTAAGGTTTCTTTTTGTGGTAATTTACCAAAAGTTAAATGGAGAATATTGAATTATACAATTTATAGGCTCAGTTAGCGTGAAGTATAAACATGGAGAGGTGTACAGAAGCAGCTCTCAGAAATGAGTAACATACCCCAAAATAAATGGTGACCAAAGTAAATGTCCACCTGTTTGACAAGAAAAGAGTGAGAGAAAAGAAAATTAGAAATTCCATAATATTAACACTATCTGTATATGGTTTGAAATTGTAACAAAACCCCAAATCTAGTCACAGTTAAGTAAAAGTTTCTTCATATATATAGTGGAGACTTTTCCTGATTTAGCTGAATAATGTAGTGACTGGTGGAACTTTTCATGGGAAGACGAGCCAATGAAGTTACACGACTACACAAAAAAAACTATACTGGCTTAAAAAGGTAACAGAAGCTAAGACAAATGGATACTCAAAAGTGATTGAGGGAAAAATTGCAGCATTAAATCTTCCACAGGTGCCTAAATACAGTTTTTTTAAAGCAAAATATCAGAATCCAAGTCAACAAACACGAGCAAAGAACCAAACACAGAATACAATTGAAAACTACTACAATCATGCTTTGCAAAAGAGCAGACTTTAAGAAGACAAACAGAGAAACGAACTTTCAGCCTTACTCAGTATAAAAGAAATATTTGCCACCACCATGGATCATAATATCAGCAAGAAGTATTGCAAGTAGTGCACTAAAAGCAACTATCCTGTAAGCAAGCAGCCAAATGGGATGCATTGATTTCGAACATGTTCCCCAAACTTCATCCTCATACAAACATCCTGCTGCCTCCTGATGATCCCCACTAGATCGGTTTCTTGATCTGCTATGCCCTTCATATCTCCATATCAAAAGAGCTGCAAATACCATACCTACTAAGATCCATAATGCACAGAGCAAGAACCTCCAGTTAAACCAATAACTTGGGGTCGTTGTGTCGGCTGTCATGACCGCCACTAAGTCCGAGTAAACAGTCCTGTTAATAATATCATTGTTATTTCATACTTCTTCAAAACATTATCTCTAAAACCACGCGATCATTTCATCCAGTGCCTCATGAATTATATAATTCAGTTAATTGACTTTTAAGTAAAAGGCTACGCCCACACAAAATATCTCCACGAACGTCTAACATAAATGAAGCAGGAATTATTATATTTTTGTCTCAAGAATTAGGAATAGTTAGGCAAACTAATAAGCTATAATACACCATCAAAGTCCTTTCTTGTACTGCTCTATGCATAAAATGACAGAATCAGCAACAAAATCAAACCCATAGCATAAAATGCAACTGGCATGTCCACTCTTTCTCCTTATTAAAAGAATAAAGATTCCTCACAACCTTTAATTGTTTCACAAAAACAAGAATTGGACCCAAACAACTCCCCCCACCCCTTCGGTCGAAAAACAAACACACACTTGGATTATAGGCTTATTGACATACCTAAAATACGTTTTGCGCAAATTTGAATGTGGGCAATCAACTTCGTAAAAGGGAGTATTTAGATTGGGAAATTTAAAGATTGCCTGTTGAGATTGTACCTCGATTTTCTTGGAATCAATGACTCATAAGTCCCTTCGAGGATGTTTTTCCTATTAGGCGAGCAGGAACTGAAAACCCCAGAAGAGAACAAATGAAAGCAGAATATGAAGAATACTGTTGATCGAATTCTGAGGTATGGTTTGATTGTGGGACCAGAACGGAGTAGGAAGTGGGAGAGCGACTACGAAGAATTTTTTACTATTACGAATCAAATCATATGGACCAATGACCATTAGTTTTAATTACGTTAGTTTAATTTTAAATTTCAAGATGTAATCAACGCGAAAGATAAACTTATGGATTTGGGACTCCAATTTCGAAATAATTATATAGTAGTGTGGTTTCATGCTACGCACGGAAATTATTTCCAAATAAACATAAATAAATATGATATATTACTTATTTTGAAGGAGAATATGATACATTACTTATCCTTAGAGTTGCCAAATGAGCTGGAATGAGCCGAGTGATTCGGTTCTAAGGACAAATCAGGTCGGATTGGTTCGACCTGAAGTTCCTTCGAACCGCTATTTTTAGAGCTTAGACCTGAGTTATGCTTTAAAAATACAAGTGAATTGTATTGGGCTCATATGATGGACCCGACTTTTCAAGCCAGATAGGTTCGACTCCTTTCATGCTTGTGAAATTGCAACCAATCCAACTCTTTAATTGAGTAGGCCGAGTTGGGCTATTTTTGACAACTGTATTTATGCTCTATAATTGGGATTTAAAGAAAAGGATATTAATTTCTTATTATTTTCTCTTAATTTTGAGATAATACTCGAATATTAACACATGATAACACAATCTATATTTTAATCAAGACAAAAAAAAATAAATCCATAAAGGTGTTCACCAATTCGGTTGGAACTGAAATTGAATCGTGGTCAACGGTTTGGTTAATCAAGGACAACAGTTAAAACCATTATCGGTGATCATTTTGACACAGTCCGATTATGATTCGCCCAAATTTAAAACCGTGAACCAAATGTTTCATCTTCTTTTCTTGAATTTTGAATTAAAGGTAGGGATGGCAATGGGCGGGGACGGGCTGGTATGGGACATACCATCCCCGTCCCCGAATCCCATTTCAAATACCATCCCCATACCATCCCCCATTTTGGGCATCTGGTACGGGGATGGGGAATCCACATCGAGAGGAATCCGGTCCCCTCGGGGAATTGGGGTCCCCGTTTTGTATTTATTAATAAAAAAATATTTTTTTACATAAAATAATTAATAATTAAAATAGATGAAATATCATGAATCACTAGCTAATCTTATAATAACTCCATAATATAAAATACTTTAACAAATTGAGTTAAATACAACAATTTTTAAAATACAAAGTCTTGTAATTTTAAAAATTAAAAATCATTACAATATAAAACACATAATTTTTAGGGTTTAATTTTACAATTTAATAAAATAAACAAATATATAAACATAAACTCTTCTCACTAACAACTATTTTTAGTAGACTATTAATAATATATATACATATATATAATATATATTTCGGTGAACGGGGACGGGGATGGGGAATCCCCGTTTCATCTAATCGGGGTAGGGGCGGGGGGCGGGAATGGGACGGGGATATAAATACCATCCCCGTCCCATCCCCCGGTTCAGCGGGGAATCCCCATCCCCGCTCCCATCCCCTAATTAATCGGGGATTCCCATCCCAAATTATTCGGGTACCAACGGGGATGGTTCCCCGCGGGGATTTTGCCATCCCTAATTAAAGGGCAAGATCATTTGACCATTATATATCAATGGACAATATCATTTGTTCGTTGATCCATTATTTGCTAATTATAAAAAAATTATGAGGCAGGATTACAAAAACGTCCAAGAGGTTACGACTCTAATCTTTATCAAATGATTAAAAATGATTTAACAACTACTTTGATTATGGAGCATTTGTAGAGACAGAGTTCGTACGTTCGATCATTTGAAGTGATGGTCGAAGAGGACTACAATTTTTCCTTTAGTGTCCTTCACCGAAGGAGATATTAGTGTCAGCGATTCCCACCTCGATCATTTCGTGGAACAAATATTTAGTTTGGAAGACTACGTCGGTGATCTAGATTAAATGTTAAACATCTAGAAAACCAAGCATTGCTCAACAATTGGACGAAGGACGAACTACAACAAGTAGTTGATGAAGACGAAGATAGCGACACAATTTATACTGGACCCAACACTGTTTTACCGAATGATGTGATATTCCTTACTAAAGTAAGTTAGAAGGTAAGAGAACTACACAGAGTTTGATTCCTCTATAAGTATATGTTGGCAACTTAATTATAATATTCTAAGTTTTAACTTAGAATATTAGAATTATGGTCAAGCCAATTTTTTTTCTTGTTTCTTTTTTTGCTTTTTTCCCTTTATTATGTGATCTATCATGCTTTGTTTTTCTAAGTTGTCATTTGCCATAGAATACTTTGTACGTAAATTGTAATTTTCTACTTAAAAAGTTAAACATTATTTTCCAAACTATTTAGTTTCTTTCATTCATTTAAAATTTTAAAACTCAAAGGCCTCAAATAATACATTTTGGTTTATTGTAGCCATATATAAATTATAAAAGTAAAAAGGTAAAAAAATCCGTGTAAACCGACGATTTAAACAGTAACGACAGATTTGGAAACCGTAACTGAACCGTCACATTGGCTGTTGGGTTTCGGTTCGGCCTTGCACAGTTTCTCGAACCGACCGTTTCTATTCGAAATTGTTGAACACGTCGTCTACTAATTCATGTATATGTATATAATTTATTATTTTCTAATTACTCAATATGAATTTCTTATCAAATGAAAAATATTCAAATCAAATTTCAACTTTTTCAACAACATATAACATGGATCAACTTGGTCAGTGGCGGATCCAGGAATTGGTAGTAGGGTGGGCTAAGAAAAAATTTCACTAAGAAAATTATATACATATATATATATAACAATGATTATATATATCAAACAAATTATTACAAGACTACATTATTTACGAATAAAAAGTGGAAACTATTTCATAAAAACATAGTGTTATATTTATATTAGCAATCAAATGGACATATTCTATTTTTCCATATTATTTGTTTTCTTGACAAAAATTAAATATAAAAAGCTAAAAAAAATAGGTATATTTTCAATTTCATATTTGATGATGACATTCAAGGAGGCACATTGGTCGTAATGCCCGATAAATAACAACGTTACGATAAGCTAAAACTCGAACACAACACAATAACCTTATTGGGCCTAAAATTTAAAGTCAAATACGACGCGTTAAAGACCCGAAAAGAATGACACGACACAATTGACACAATAAGTAAAACTATTAAATGTATTTAGTGAGACCATTAACTAATAAAACATATGATTTTTTTAATATATTTGATACTTAGAAGATATATTCTAATAACTTACCAATCCAAGTAGTTAAGTACATTTAAACTTAATGAGATGGTAAGTGTACTAATAATAAATTAAGGATCACAAAAATAGTCTAAAGATTAAAAATATATTAAATTATACCATCAATATTACGATAACAAAAAAAAAAAAAAAATTAGTTTTAAGTTCTTCAATCTTGATTTTCAAATTTTCAAATGAATTTAAATTTTGAGGTGGACTTGAGTTTTGCATTAAATTTTGGGAGGGGCTAATTATGGATAATGTAAAAACTAAGGTACTAAAAGTAGAATTTTTAGAACTTTGCCTTTGGCAAGCCAGTCTTGACCAAACGTGGATACGCCCCTGAACTTGGTGCTCTAGTGGTTTAGGCATATATTGTAAGGGTGAATGGCCCGAATTCGATCTCATGCGAGTGTGTGTGTCCCTCCCAATTTTCCCCCCATTGTACTCAAAAAACAACATATAATTAAAGACCTCGTGGCGGATTATTATCTTTGTTTTTTTCTGAACAACTAGATGACGCATATTGAGTATTTTATTTGTTTGTTTTGTGTTTAGAAATGTTGGAAGAAAGAAAAAAGTAAACAATAATAATAATTTCAAAAGATCAATTTCTCCCCACGAGTACCCCCTGCCTAGATTTTTTATTTTTTAAATATATTTTAATATAATTATTTGCATACACAATATATATTATAATATAATTTTTATGTATTCTTATATTATATCTAACATTTTATAAATTTATAATGACAACTTTAGTAAAGAAAATTTTATAAATATATTTTTTTCCTTTTTTTTAGTTTCTTTGCATTTAATTTAATTTAAGATGGGGCGGGGCGGCCGACCAACCCGTCCCGCGACCACGACGGACCGACCCATTCTCATTTCTCCAGTGCACGAGAAGTCCGGGTCTTCAAATACACGACTGATCTCTCTCATTGTCATCCCTACCAAAGAGGTCCAAGATAAGTCAAGCTACTTTAGGATGTCGAATTGAATACTATTTAGTTTTAATTACCTTCCCACTTTGAAATATTACAATCAGTAAATGGTGTCAAATAGTAAAGTCATTTTGGTAGACTAATATTTGTCAAAAATTGTGGGCAAAACTTTGACGATTAAATTGGCATGTAAAATGTCTTTGTCGGCCATTGTTGGAGGTTTTAGCAAATTAGGTGGAATAGTGAATTTGTAATGCCTATAAATAAAGCTAATCTAGGAGAAGAAGAAAAACCATCCCAAGCAAATTATCAAGTTCTCAATTTTAGTTTGCCAAGTATATCCTCATTCTAGAGTGTTAGTATTTCTCCTATTTCAAGAGAGATTATCATATAGTTATCTCCTTATATTTAGAGAGAAAGTGTTGTAATCCTTATTTTTATAGTGAATTGCTCCTACACTTGCCCGTGGTTTTTACCTCAAATTTATTTGGGGGTTTCCACGTAAAAATATTCGTGTCATTTTACCTTTAATTTTCTCACATCACTATTGTCATGGCTTTGTTCGATTCGTAATTTCCTAACAAAGGGTATCGAGCCATTGGTTTAGGGGTTACTGTTCACGGGTTACTAATCACGCACTCTTCACGTGAATAGTGAAATCGATTCAAGTGAAAATCAACATCGGGTGTGAACAATATGACGACAAAGTTCGATGTAGAAAGTTCAATGGAAATAATTTATCATTGCGGAAAATGAAAATTAAAGGCAATTTTGAGGAAAGACAATTGCTTGGCGACAATTGAGAGCAGACCAAAATATCACCAACGATGCCAAGTGGAATGAGATGGACGGCAATGCAATTGTTGACCGCATTTAGCACTAGCCGATGGAGTTTTATCTAGTGTGGCGAGAAGAAGGCGGCAAAGGAGATATGGGATACTTGACAAAATTGTACGAGGCCAAATCACTTCACAATAAAATTTTCTTAAAAAAAAATTGTATACTCTTCGTATGGCAAAAACCACTTTGGTGACTTGTCCATATCAACACTTTGAATACTCTATTTTAAACTCACCTCAATGGGTTACAAAATAGAAGTTGTTGAACGTCTTGAGAACTTTTGCTCCAAAGTTTACAGTTAAATGCGATCAACTCATCATCAACTTGACGAACAACGCCCTTTCGGACTATCTAGTCTTCGATGAAATTGCAGCTTCTATACTAGAAGAAGAGAGCAGACGCACAAAAACAAAGAAGACAGACAAGGAGGTTCGCATCAAGCGGAAGCTTTGGCGATGGTGAGAGGAAGATCCACGGGCGTGGCTCCAGTGAGTCAAAATCATGGTAGATCAAAATCCGAGGTAAAAAGAACATCAAGTGCTACAACCGTGGCAAAAAGGCACTTCAAGAAGGATTGTTGGAGTAAGAAGAATAACGACCCTGAGTCATCAAATGCTCAAGGGAATGTTGCAAGTACCTCTGAAAATGGAGAAGTTTTATACGGCGAAGCAACAACCAACGTTGAAGGCAAAAAACTATTTTCTGATGTCGGCTTTTAGACTCAGGAGCAACCTGGCACATGACCTCCCAGCGAGAATGGTTTCACAAATACGAACCAATCTCTGGAGGATCTGTATTTATGGGGGATGATCATGCTTTGGATATTGCTGGTATTGGTACTATCAAAATAAAAATGTTTGATGGTACGATTCACACCATTCGGGAGTGCGACATGTGAAGGGCCTACGGAAGAATCTTTTGTCCTTAGGACAATTGGATGATGTTGGATGTAAAACTCGTATTGAGGATGGGATCATGAAGATAGTCAAAGGAGCGATTGTAGTAATGAAGGCGGAGAAACTTCGCGCAAATTTGTATATGCTTAAAGGAGAGACGATGCAAAGAAGGAGAAACAGCATTGCGATTTGCGGGTTCATAGAAGAATCAACGATAATGTGGCACCACAAACTTGGCCACATGTCGAAAAGAAGGTCAAGATTCTCTCTGAGCAGAAGCTACTACCTGGTCTTACAAAGGTATATTTACCATTTTGTGAGCATTGTGTTACAAGTAAGCAACACAAATTAAAGTTTGGCAGATCAACATCTAAGAGTAAATGCATCTTAGAGTTGATTCACTCTGATGTTTGGCAAGCACCGTTATCATCCCTAGGTGGGGCAAGATACTTTGTACCGTTCATTGAAGATTACTGCAGGAGATGTTGGGTGTATCCTATAAAAAGGAAGGTCGATGTATTTCTAGTCTTCAAAGTTTACAAAGCTCAAATAGAACTTGAATCTGGGAAAAAGATCAAGTGTCTAAAGACTAATAATGGAGGAGAATATACAAGTGATGAATTTGAGTCTTTCACAACAACAAGAAGGCATCAAAAGACAATTCACGGTGGCATACACACCTCAACAAAATGGAGTGGCGGAGCGAATGAATGAACCTTGTTAGAAAGGACAAGAAGCAATGTTGAGAATCGCAAGTCTACCCAAGACATTCTGCAGGCGGGCGAAAAACCGCTTTGTTATGTGATCAATCGGTCACCATCAATCATGATTGATCCTCAAAACGTCCATGGAAGTCCTGTGTATCTAATGTACAATGACCAAGAAAGAAACGAAATTGGACCCAAAGTCCGGAAAGTGTATCTTTTTGGGGTATCTTTGGTGGAGTCGGGAGTATCGCTATGGGATCCCACTACCCACAAGGTCATCATCATCAGAGAGATGTGATATTTGCGAAGATAAATCGAGGACAAGGAGATAGTAACACATTAAAAGAGAACCAAGAGACTACTACAAATCTTTGTGGAAAATAATCTCTGAGAATGAAGATCCGAAATCTTCTCAAGCGTGCTTGAGCACGAGGTACAAGAATAAGTCGAGTCTAATGTCCAAGAAGTCGTCGCTCAACTTGTGAAAGAAAGTCATCGACTTTGGCAATCGGAGTATGTTATGGAGAGCAATGTTGCATCTTGTCTTTTAACGAGAGGATGGAGAGCCATCAACTTTCCATGAAGCTTCTGAAAAGCTCATATGCATCTCGGTGGATGACAACAATGCATGAAGAAATTGAAGCTCTCCACAAGAATCAAACTTGGAAACTAGTACAACTACCACATGGCAGAAAAACTATTGGTAATAAATGGGTCTACAAGATCAAGCGAGATAGCAACAATCAAGTAGAGCGGTATCGTGCAAGATTGGTGGTAAAAGGATATGCTCAGAAAGAGGGCATTGATTTCAATGAGAAATTTTCCCCGGTGGTTCGACTCACGATATTGAGAGTAGTCCTGGCGATGTGTGCTACATTTGATTTACATCTGGAGCAGTTTGATGTAAAAACTGCATTTCTTCATGGAGAGCTTGAAGAAGAAATTTATATGCTTCAACCAGAAGGTTTTGCTGAAACAGGCAAAGAGAACTTGGTTTGCGGAGTTAAACAAATTTACGTATGGTCTCAAATAGGCGCCGAGGTGTTGGTACAAGAGATTTGATTCCTTCATAATGAGCCTTGAATACAACGGAGACTTAGTTCATACCATTGTGCATACTACAAAAGGTTTGATGATAATGATTTCATTATTTTGTTGTTGTATGTGGATGATATGTTGGTGGCAGGCCCCAATAAAGATCGAATCCAAGAAATGAAGGCACAATTGGCTAGGGAATTTGACATGAAGGACTTGGGACCAAAGAAACAAGATTCTAGGGATGCGGATTCACCGGGACAGATAATAGGAAGATTTGGCTTTCTCGGAAGAACTACTTCCGAAAATCTTGCGACGCTCAACATGCAAGATTGTAAGCGCTTTCCACCCCTATTCCTATTAATTTCAAGTTATCCTCAAATATGTATCCTAGCAAAGAAGCGAGAGAGAGAGAGATGTCTCGAGTATCATATGAATCGCAGCTGGGAGTCTAATGTTCGCTATGATATGTACAAGACCGGGATTCGCAAGCGATGAGAGCAATCGGTCGATACATGGCGAATCCTGGTAGAGAGCATTGGGATACAATGAAGAGGATTCTTAGATACATCAAAGGAACCTCTGATGTTGCATTATGTTATGGAGGATCGGATTTTACTGTCTGTGGTTATGTTGATTGGGATTTTGCAGGTGATCTTGATAAAAGAAAATCCACTACGGGCTATGTGTTTACACTTGCGCGAGGAGTTGTAAGTCGGGTTTCAAAACGCAAACCGTTGTAGCTCTATCTACAAATCAAGTAGAATACATGATGATTACCTGAAAGCTTGCAAAGAAGCGGTTTGATTCAAAGGTTATTGGATGAGCTCGGTACAAACAACAAAATATTGTTCTATTTTGTGACAGTCAGAGTGCTTTGCATATTGCAAAGAATCCAGTCTTACATTCAAGGACAAAGCATATAGGAGTTCAATATCACTTCGTTCGAGAAGTAGTGAAAAATGGAAGTGTGAATATGCAAAAGATCCATACCGATGGGAACCTCGCATTGCATGACCAAACCAATTAACACAAGTTCAAATAGTGCGGATCCTCATGTGGTCTAGCCGAGACGTAAGCAACACGAGTGGCAAGTATAGAGAATGATGAAAGGGT
Source organism: Rehmannia glutinosa (assembly GCA_016081115.2). Classification (NCBI taxonomy): domain Eukaryota; kingdom Viridiplantae; phylum Streptophyta; class Magnoliopsida; order Lamiales; family Orobanchaceae; genus Rehmannia; species Rehmannia glutinosa. The sequence goes on along the minus strand of JABTTQ020003391.1, from coordinate 1,515,141 downwards.
TACAAAATGACTTTAAGTGAGAGAATGTCAAAAAGTAAAGTCATTTTGGTAGACTAATATTTGTCAAAAATTGTGGGCAAAACTTTGACTATTAAATTGGCATGTAAAATGTGCTGCAAGCCATTGTTGAAGGATTTAGCAAATTAGGTGGAATAGTGAATTTGTAATGCCTATAAATAGGCTAATCCAGGAGAAGAATAAAAACCATCCCAAGCAAATTATCAAGTTCTCATTTTTAGTTTGCCAAGTATTTCCTCATTCTAGAGTGTTAGTATTTCTTCTATTTCGAGAGAGATTATGATATAGTTATCTCCTCGTATTTAGAGAGAAGGTGTTGTAATCCTTATTTTATCACTACTGAGAAAAATGGGTTTTTGCAACGACAAAAAGTCGTTGCAAAAAAGGAAAAGTCGTTGCTATTATATTTTTGGGATGACGTGTCGTCTCAAAATAATTGTCTCATAAACTGAGTCGCAAAAAGCCTTTTTGCAACGACTGCAATGTCATCTCAAAAGACTTTTCTTATTTGCCACAATCATGTCGTCTGAAATAAGTGTTTGGACGGCTCATTTAAAGGCTATTTGAGGCGACTAATGTCGTTGCAAAAGCTACATGTTTTTTTGGGTTCATCTTTTGTGGATTGTTTTTGTCCAAGCTTGGACATCTGATTTGTTCTTTTACCTGTTCACAACAAAAACTATTCTCATGTTAAAACTAAGAATTCAACCTGTCAACCTGCTCTTAAAAATCTCTTTTTTTTATCAGAAAAAAAAATGAGAAATTATATTTATAGAGCACAAGGGGTGCCCAATCCTTTATACAAGAGTTTAAACAACACCAACACAAATTTTTGGTTCAAGCATCCAATCTGAAAAAACAACAGCTCTAAGATTAGAATTTCTAGCTAAAAGCCATAGTCAGGTCCTCGTTTTGATATGGTCAACAATTTTGTCAACGTTCAGTTACGCTGCCTGCACGCTGGCCTCCGAATGAAATTTTTTCCTGTTTCTTGCCAACTAAATGTTCCAAACGGTACCGTTCCAAATAGCTTTCCATTCACTCTTGGAGGATTCAGAAACCAACCCCAAATATTGAGAAAAATTGAGCTTTGCCTCATTAGAAAGAACCATCTGAAAAACGAGCCAATCATAAATATTCATCTAATGAGATGGACAGCAGGGCAAACAATCGGCAGAAATCTTCCTTGAACAGGGCCCATATCTTGCGAATGAAAGCAAAATTAAAACCATCAGGACCCGAACTTTTATTCGGATCAGAATCCCAGACTACTTGCTGAATTTCTTGTAAACTGAATTGAGACATAAGAAAGTTGTTGTCAGCTTCAGAGAGTTTTAAAAACGGAGACAACTAAGATTTGGGAGACACCAGTTGCTTGCAAAATCTGTTTTGAAAATGATTTTTAACCCCTTCTTTAATCCCTTTTACTGTGCTCTTAAAAATCTCTAATTTCACATAAAACAACTCCTAATTTATGATGTGTGAGTTTGTTAGCCTGCAGAGAATAATCTAACTCTGCAGGGAATATGTCAGCTACCTTATAGAAGAGAATAAATTGAAAATACAATTGTGAACCAAAATGCGATTAATCAAAATGTGATTTCTATATTTCATACACTGACCGTAGAGACTCCCGTCGTAATAAGCAGGCATGTGAATGCTAAGCAAGCCATGCATATTAGTCAGGGTATTGTTTTCATTAACGCCACACCTTTTGTTGTCCCACCATCACCAACAAAGTGTTTCGCAGAAGCTGCTACTTTTTCCTGAGATAAAAGGGTAAAGCAGTTGTCAGCAACTAACAAAACACCACACATGTTTAGAAAAGTCCACCAAGTTCTCGACAATTCAAGCAGTGCAGGACAACAATTAAATTAACCGTAGCCATAAATTTACACACAAGTAATTCAATTTCTTCTTCAAGGTACACACTTCACGAAATACCTTAAGAAAACTCACATCAATGTTTAATAACAAACAAAATTGTTTGGCCATATTTTAAAACTCAAACACCAAAACAATAGCTCGAGAAAAGAAAAAGTAAAGAAGAGAATGAAGCAGGTAATTTCAATTTATGTGCATGTTCATATATAAATGAAAACACATTTACTTAAAGATAAAAGCATGTAGAGAATGGGGAGTGAAAAAGCGAACCTACGTTTCTTCGAGAAAAATTTGTTCTCGTTGAATTTACGGCCCCCACCTTCGGTGGTGTTACGAGCACCTTCTCTCGAATTGTCTGGAACTATCACCTTCGCAAGCTTCTTCTCACCAATAAATTACACATGATTATAAATCAATAATCTGGCAAAACAATCCATAATTATATTTATATACATTAAAAAAGTGCAAACAAAGCAGAGGAGGCGAAGAAGAGGCTTACACTTTTCACAAACCGTGCTGGGAATTTTTCCAATTGACAAGAGAGTAAAGGAAATTCAAAGCAATTAATAAAATGACAGAAAATCAATAAATCATCTTAACCCTAAGTATGAATATGAATACATAGAATGAATTACTTCTGAAAAATATACAAAAAATATTAGAAAACACACGATGATACCTGAAATTGTTGTGGAAAAAATCGAAAATTGAGATCAGGGATTGACAATCCAATTTTAATCAACAGATGAGTCATACCTACCAAAAATCAATTCAAAGTATTAAACTAAGACAATGGAAAAACTGCCTAATTGGGAATTTAACAAAATGTTCCACAAATGGAGCAAATGGTAAAATTAAATCGCGAGTCAGATATTAAAACGAACTTGCAAAATGGCAAACCTATTCCTCGGATGACAACATGTGGTGGACCGGCGGTGGTGGTGGACGGACGGTCGGAGATGAGCGAGCGGAGGACGTGGAGAAGGATTTCCAAGAGATCGAAGGTTACGGCGAGCAGTAGACCGAGGCAGCGCAAATCAGCGGAGTGACGGAGAGAGATTAGAGAGAGAGAGAGATGAAGATTAGGGATTACCGGATTAGGCGCGAGAGGGAAAGTGGGGAAGAAAAGGTTTTGCGGGAATTTTATAAATCTATAATCTATTAGCGACGTTTGACTTTTGAGATGACTAAATCGTTGCTAATTATCTCAAATATGACGCATTCCTTTGGCGATGATTTGTCTTATGAAATAGTGAAAATTTAGCGACAATTTATTCTGGCAACTACTGGCCCAAATTTTGACAAAAGAATTTTAGTGACGAAATGTTGTCTCAAAAGCTGATCATTAGCATCGACCTTTTGTCGTCCCAAAAAATGTTGTTGCAAATGACACCTTTTGTTGTAGTGTATAGTGAATTCTCCTACACTTGCCCATGGTTTTTACCTCAAATTTATTTGGGAGTTTTACGTAAAAATATTCGTGTCATTTTACCTTTAATTTTCTCACATCACTATTGTCATGGCTTTATTCCAAATCCGTAATTTCCTAACAAATGGCATATGAAAACATATCTAAAAATCTGATTATACATGTTTTATATGCTTATATATGCTTCCACTGGGACTCTAAAATCAGTTTTATTTAAGTATTTAACATAGTCACTGAATCACTGTACAATTTTTTTATAATGAATTTCAGGCTATTTTGCTAAAGCTTCTCTTATATATGAAGCTGTTTTAATGATTTTTGAAGCTGAATGCATGGTGCATGCACATGGGATCATTAATACATGCAAAGTAATTAAACTTTGACATAAAACCAAAATATTGAACTCAAACAGCACATGAAATGGGGAATTAAAATTTCTTTCTTTCAAGAAAGACAAAACTTTTAGATGCCAGCTTTCCTTGTTCATAGCCTGTTGTAGAAACTTAAAAATACCCTCAAAAGCAGTAAGAAATTCAACCCTCTGCAGTTTCATTTTCAATAGAGAAAATAGATAGTATGAAGGTACAGGTGGGGAGGTTTAAATATGGAGAAAAGTACAGTTGAAACAAATAGGAATCATTTATTTATAGTTAGCCCTGGACTCAATACACTTTTTCTCTTTTTCCATGTTTAGGTTAGAAATTTTGATGTAATGATCAGACATTAATTTTTAGATAGATAATTGACTTGAATGTATAATTAAGGAGTTGAAACATAGGTCAATTGAAATGGTATCTGATATTTAGACAATGTTGTCAAATCTGTGTATTTATATCAGATAATTTATTTGGAAATAGACTTATTGGTTTCATTATATTGACTTCTATGTATCTGAGTATCTCTTACTATAAATTTCTTGTTAGAGTGGTTTATATTATTTCACTTTGCTCTTTCCTCTCCTCCTTGTTTGAAACGTAAAAATGTCGGCCTTAGTAGACAATTTGTCTGATCTCCAGGAGCAAATTTGCTATGTGCAATGTGGCTTTTGCAGTACCATCTTATTTGTAATTAATTTTCTTTTTTTCTTTTGGTTAATTTATGATTTTAATTACACAAATGGTTGGATTTTTGGCTAATTAATGTTTTTTTTTCAGGGTGTTTGGCTGAGCTTATAAGCTCTTAAAAACAGCTTATAAGATATTTAAGAGGTTATAAGCTCTTAAAATGTGTTTGGTAATTTTTTTCCAAAATAGCTTATAACCTCTAAAAAAGGCTGTTAGAGAGCTTATAAGCTCCTAAAAAAAAGTACCTCCACCCCAACTTTTTTAAAAGAGCTTATAAGCTCCTTATTTTAAACATTCAAAAGACAAAAATATACTTAATAATTTTATAGGATATAAAAACAAACATAAGCTCAACTATCTTATTCTATCCAAATACTGACAAATTTATTTTTAAAATAAGATCTAACATCTTATAAGCTCCTAAAACAACTTATCGGATTATAAGATGTTTTAAATAAGCTTAGTCAAACACCCTCTTAGTCAAATAAGCCAATTATGTGCATAAGGGTATTCTTGGTATTTTGAAAATATGGAATAACCCTGGGACCAATTTTGCAACAACTTGAAAATCACAAGGACCGAAATTGCTTAGGTATAAAACATATAGACCAATTTTGCAAAAACTTTCAAACTTACAGACCAATTTTGCAAACTCAATAGTTCTGAGGACCGAAATTGCAAAACGCTTATAGTTATAGGACCAATTTTGCAATTTTCCCAACTTATAATTATATGAATATTTAAATGACTATTTAAATGGACATCTTACCAAAACTAATTATTTTATAAGAAAATATCAATATGTTAAATTCTTAATAAATATAACAATTAACCATTTCAATTTTGCAAGTCACTACTGACTATCATCATTCATCAACTACCTTAAAAGCAACACATATACCAATATATTCCTTAAAAAAATCGAATCAACACTAGTACATGCTTAATTTAATTCATTTTTTTAATAAGTTGGGAGTCTTGGTGGGGAGGGAGGGAATAAATTTCAAAGAAATTGAAACTTGAAAGATATCGGGCTCGAATCTGTCAACACCCTTATAAAGGGTGAGTGATACCACTTGGAAATTGAGCTACAAGCTAGTGGTGTACATGATTTAATTCATAAAACTACGTCATCGCACATGTAGTTCTATCAAACTTGGCAAAGATAAAAGAGAGTTGATATGATCACAAATTCAAAAACAATAACATATTTATATCTTTGTACGAAATGAAAATTTATGTTGGACTTCTAAGAAGAAGCGTATTATGTCATGTGAAAAAATAAGTGGAAGTTACTAAGGGTAAACGAGTTCGGGTAATAGTGAGTATCGAGGGGGTAAACTCATATCCTATCCGTATATAAATTGGTAGTAATTTCTCAACCCATACTTGTCCCATTGGGGTCTGGGTGGGTGGGTACTCGCGTCTACCCGTCCCGCTGCCATCCCTACTAGAGTCGTTTCATGCTATGCACAGATTTAAAAAAAAAAAAAGAAAAACATAAATAAATATGATATATTATTTTTTTAAAAGATATATTACTTTTTTAAGGAGAATATGATACATTACTTATGCTCACAATCGCCAAATGGGTTGGGATGGATCGGGCGACCGTGTCTAAGGACAAATCAAGTTGGATTGTGGTTAGACCTGGAGTTCCTTCGAACCGCTATTTTTGAGCTCATACCTAACTTATGCTTTAAAAAGAGTAAATTGTATTGGGCTCATATGATCAAGCCGACAATCCGAGCCAAATAGACCCGGCTCCTTTCAGATTTGTGTGAAATTGCAACCAATCCAACTCTTTAATCGGGTAGGCCGGGTTGGGCTATTTTTGACACCTCTAGTTATGCTCCATAATTGGGATTTAAAGAAAAGGATATTAATTTCTTATTATTTTCCCTTAATTTTGAGATAATACTCGAATATTAACACATGATAACACAATCCATATTTTAACCAAGACAAAAAAAAAAACTAATCCTGATTAGAGGTGTTCACCAATTCGGTTGGAACTGAAATTGAATCGTGGTCAACGATTTGATTAACTGTTGACCACAGTTAAAACCGTTACCGGGGATCGTTTTGACACAGTCCAATTATGGTTCCCCCAAATTTGAAACCGTGAACTAACCGTTCTTCTTTTTTGAATTTAAAACCGTGAACCAACCGTTTCTTCTTTTTTTGAATTTTGAATTAAAGGGCAAGATTATTTGTTGGTGTCCGTTATAGATCAAAGGATAATATCATTTGTTCGTTAATCCGTTATTTGCTAATTATAAAAAAATTATGAGGCGGGATCATAAAAACACCCAAGAGGTTACGCCTCTAATCTTTTTCAAGAGATTAAAAATGATTTAAAAACTACTTTGAGTATGGAGCATTTGTAGAGACAGAGCAGTTCGATCATTTGAAGTGGTGGGTCTACAACTTTTCTTTTAGTGTCATTGACCTCGAAAGGGATATTAGCGTGCAGTTCCCACCTCAACTATTTTCGTGGAATAAACATTTAGTATGGGAGACTACAATTTAGACATCGACGATCTAGATTAACTGTTGAGCATCTAGAAAACCAAGCATTGCTCGACTATTGGACGAAGGCCGAACTACGACAACAAGTTAATCTTGATGAAGACGAAGAGAGTGACACAATTGATACCATGGTTGCAGAAATTGCTAGGCGCTAGTCGGGCGCCAGCCCATCGCCTACCACCTAGGGCGTCTAGGCGGGCACCTGGACCGCTTAGGCGGCCGCCTAGATACAACATATTTTTCTTCTTTTTTTTCAAATTTTTTTTAATTTTTACCCATTTTGGCCGATTTTTTCCGCCTATACCGCCCGCCTAGGCCCGATTCTTTTGCCACCTAGGAGAGCGCCTAGCTCCGATTTGGCGCCGCCTAGGCCGATTTTCAGCCAAACCGATTTTTTCGACCGATTTGGGCAAAATCAGATCGGCCTAGGGGCGCCTAGCGCCTAGTCGGCGCCTAGGTCGATTTTTACAACACTGATTGATACTGGATCCAACACCGATTCACCGAGTGATGCGACATTCCTCTCTAAGGTAAGTTAGAAGGTAAGAAAATTACACATGGTTTAATTCCTCTACGAGGATACATTGACAACTTAAATTATAATATTCCTTGTTTTAACAAAGAATATTAGAATTACCACTAGCTTATAGCTCAAGTGGTATTACTCACTCTTTGTGAGGGCATTGCCCAGGGTTCGAACCCTGTATCTTTCGGTTAATTTGGAATTTATCCCATCCACTCCGACCACTAGTCCTAACTTATTAAAAAAAACTTAGAATATTAGAATTAAGTTCAAGCCCTTTTTTTTTTGATGTTTTCCCTTTATTTATGGGACCTATCATGTTCTGTTTTTGAAGTTGTAATTTGCAATACAATATATACTTTGGATGTAAATTGCAATTTTCTACTTAAAGTTAAACATTATTTTTCAATTTTTTTAGTTTCTTTCATTCATTTAAAATTTTAAAACTCAAAGTCCTCAAATATTACATTTTAGTATATTGTAGTCATATATAAATTATATTCATCAAAATAAAAACGTAAAAAAAGATCGTGTAAACCGACGATTGAAATAGTAACCGTAGGTTCGCGAAACACCGAACCGTCACATTGGCGGTTCAGTTTCAGTTCCACCTTATACAGTTTCTTGAACTAACCATTTCTATTCCGAACTGTTGAACACGCCTACTAATTCATGTACATGTATATAATTTATTATTTTCTAATTACTTAATTTGATTTTCTTTTCAAATGAAAAAATATTCAAATCAAATTTCAACTTTTTCAACAACATATAATAAAATTAAATATTTTGTGCAACTAGGGACTTCAAAATTTTTGAGGTTCTTTCTTGAGAAAGCTGGCGACGATATCTTTTATTACTTCGTTATAATTAAAGACCTCGTGGCGGATTATTATCTTTTATTTTTTTCTGAACAACTAGATGGCGCACATTGGGTATTCCATTTGTTTGTTTTTTGTTTTGAAATGTTGGAAGAAATAAAAAAATAAACAATATAATAATAATAATTTCAAACTATCAAAATGTCACCTGTAATTAAATATAGGGATAACGAGAGGATGCTTACCAGCAGGTCCAGCACAAGCTGAAGCTGCTTTAGGATATCAGAACTGAATACTATTTAGTTTTTACCTGATTGAGATTTTCTGTACCTGAGTGTTCCACTCCCTAGTCCATTGCACTTGATGAATGACACGTGTATAAGATGATGCTACAATTGTACACATGTTATTCATTTAATATATGAAATAGATAGTGAAATTGGAAAAGTGGAACAGGAGATCTGATGCCGTTTTTACCTCCCCACTTTGAAATATTACAATCTGTAAATGGCATATGAAAACATATCTAAAAATATTATTGTACATGTTTTATATGCTTATATATGCTTCCAATGGGACTCTAAAATCAGTTCCATTTAAATATTTAACATAGTCACTGACTCACTGTACAATTTTTTTTTTCTTAATAAATTTCAGGCTATTTTGCTAAAGCTTCTCTTATATATGCAGCTGTTTTAATGATTTTTGAAGTTGAATGCATGGTGCATGCACATGGGATCATTAAGACATGCAAAGTAATTAAACTATGACAGAAAACCAAAATATTGAACTCAAACAGCACATGAAATGGGGAATTAATAAATATCTTTCTTTCAAGAAAGACAAAACTTTTAGATGCCAGCTTTCCTTGTTCACATCCTGTTCTAGAAACTTAAAAACACCCCCAAAAGCAGTAAAAAAAATTCAACCCTCTGCAGTTTCAATGTCAATATAGAAAATAGATAGTATGAAGGTACAGGTGGGGAGGTTTACATATGGAGAAAAGTAGACTTGAAACAATTAGGCATCAGTTATTTATAGTTAGCCCTGGACTCAATACACTTTCTTTCTCTTTTTCTTTGTTTAGGTTTGAAATTTTGATGTAATGATCAGACATTAATTTTTAGATAGATATTTGACTTGAATGCATAATTAAGGAGTTGAAACATGGGTCAATTGAAATGGCATCTGATATTAGACAATGTTGGTCAAATCTGTGCATTTATAACAGATAATATATTTGGAAATAGAGTTAGTAAATTGGTGTCATTGTATTGACATCTATGTATCTCTTACTATAAATTTCTTGTTGGAGTGGTTTATATTATTTCACTTTGCTCTTTTCTCTCCACCTTGTCGAAACGTAAAAATGTCGGCCTTAGGAAATTTGCCTGATCTCCAGGAGCAAATTTGCTATGTGCAATGTGGTTTTTGCAGTACCATCTTACTTGTAATTAATTTACCTTTTTTTTTTTTTTTTTTTTTTTTGGGGGTGTTAATATGATTTTAATTACACAAATTGTTGAATTATGGCTAATTAATGTGTTTTTTTTCAGGTTAATGTTCCATGCAGCAGCTTATCCATGGTGGTGACAGTGAAATGTGGACACTGTAATAGCATTCTCTCTGTAAACATGATGAAAGCCTGTTTAGTCCCACTTCATCTCTTTTCTTCATTCAACCAGCAGCAACAAATGGTGACATAATTCATTCTCATTCTAAATTAGTGATCAATTCTTGATTTTGATTAACTTTTGGTGTTAATTGAATTGGGACTTCCTATTTTACATAAACATATACTTAACAACAACATTCAAACCGATATCTTGTGAACTCTTAACTCAATAATCCAATTTTATCACTTAAAAAAGTTGAAATAGAATAATTTTGTGCTTTTCATAACTACTTTTTTCTTTAGGTACAGTCAAAATGGGGAGTTTGTTCTGAAGAAGTGGTTGTTGAAAAGAAAGTAACAAATACACTCTGTTTCTCATCAGATGAAGAAGATGATGATGATGATTCTATTCACTTTAACCAAGTTATTCATAAACGTAACGTCGTCTTTTTTAGCAAGCAATGCAATAGTTGTTTTTGTTTTACAATTTTTGGATTTGTTCTGATTTAGCTATAGCCATATTTTGTACAGCACCACAGAAGAAACAACGTGCTCCGTCAGCCTATAATCACTTCATCAAGTACTAATATATAGTCTTTGAGTAATTGACATAATTATTAATTTCAGTTTATTAATGAAATAAGTGCAAAAATAATATTTATTTGTCAGGGATGAAATCAAGAGGCTGAAGATTGAGTATCCCAACATGACTCACAAGCAGGCTTTCAGTGCTGCTGCTAAAAATGTAAGTTTTAAAAAATCTGATTACTATAAAAATTGATAGAAATGGCTCCAAAAAAAAAAAAAAACTTTCTGAGTTAAGGAAATTCTGAATATTTTTTGCATGTTAAAACTGTGTAGTGGGCACATTTCCCTCAAAATCAATACAAAGGTGGACAAGTTCATGGCAATGCTGAACAATGAGGTAACTAATCATTGCATAATCCAAGGCCTTTTCTTGTTTTATTGCAAGATTTTGTCATAAAAATGGTAATTTTATGATAAATGTTTTATACAGGATGGCTATTGAAGTTGTTTTCTTACCTATCACTAGTAATGTACTAGTAATTAGTATAAAGTAATAGTTTGTTTTTATAATGTAGTGATCTTTCTTGAAAGTACATTTTTTCGATTTACATATATAGTAATTTGGAGTATTGTGACACCATACATGTTATTTTCATACTATTGATGACACTTTGGATACCATACCTTTTAAACTAACTAACAAAAATTTCAACCACCAGGTGTCAATAATATATACCAGAAAGGTATATCAACACATATATAACAAGAAATCATTTATTGTAGCATGTTAATTAATGTCAATTTTTCCCCTCAAAAAAAAAAAGAAGTTAATGTCAATTTTTGCTGCTGAATACTTTAAGTACTGCTTTCTTCTGCAATGAAACTACAGGTGCATTGTCTTGGCAATGGTTCTTCCATGAAATTAAGGCATTGAGGGAATCTCTTTGCACGAAAAACACCTTTTTATTGAAGAAGATGATTAAATCCTCGGAACTGGCTTCTGACCGATATTAATAAACTAACGACAATGTAATGTGTTTAGTTAGGAGGGTCGAAACAATTGATTTCACTGCTTTCCGTAAATATTGGAAAATAAATGTTGAATTTCAGAATCATGTTTGATTTTTTTCCCCTTAAAGATCATTGTCTTATGAATATGGAGAGCTTAAGATTATAACAAACACCATTTGTATTATTGATCTGGTTCACCATTTGTGTAACCATACATTTGCAAGCTATTAATTGATTACACTTAAGCATCATTTTACACACTTCTTTCTTTTAAGTACAATAACCAATGGCTAAATGATACCTACCTACATTACAACCTTCAATTACTACCAAAATACGAAAATAAAATAGCAATAAAGGAAATTACTTATCCCAAGGAAGATATTAATCGACTACGATCCTGTGCATAGTCCGTTTTATTGCTAAAACACTTGGGAATTACTGTATAATCCTTTACCTATATGATCTCAGATTTATTTCTTCTTCTAGTTTAATTATCTCCACTGGTTTCTTCTTGCAAATCTTGGTGCCCTTTGAACATATCTGTCTGGAATCAAAAATATGAAATATATAAGTCAATAATAAAAGAAACATGATAAAATATATTGCCTGTCAAAATGTATATGCTAGCTAAGTAACAGTTTATGATCATGCGTGGCCCTTTACACTCAGAAAATTCTCTTCATACCGAGAAGAAAAAATTCCTAATTTATTAGAAAAAAAAATAAATATGAATTATTGAGAATTACTTGTGAATGGTCTTGGAGATAGAGATCGGAAGTATGACTGAAAGAAGTCCTTGTTCTCTTTCAACAGCTCTTTCCACACTACAAAATAAGCACAAATTTAACATCGTAATTAAAATGGTTATAAATTACAAAAACTGCCCAGGAGGTTTAGCCTAATTACAAAATAAAAATATCCAATTATCTTTCAAAATTACAAATAAAACAAGGGAAAAGACCTGTGAGAGTTACGAGAGGTCGAATTCGAGCGTGCTCTGCCAAGGCCTTAACACATTGATCTCTGTCCATACGAAGCAGCAAACACCTCTCTATAAGATTTTGAACCTGTAAAAATGATCAAAAATCATAATTTGCCTTCATTTAGAACAGATTAAGGTACATGTAAGAATTCACAATAAAAACATAACATGGCATCTTTTTTTTCTTGGCCTAGTATGAAAATATTACATATAATAACAATAATTTAATGTACATATAAATTTGTGGGGGCCAAAAGAGATTAAAAAGAATACCATTCTAATGTAGGTGTGAGGGTGGCAATGCAAACAAGGAAAATGGTGCACCTGGTAATTATGATACATATCCCTTTTTTGGTAGAAATGGACAAGAAACAAGAATGAGAATTAAGGTTTTTAAAAAAATAAAAATGCAAACCCCAGAAGACAGAAAAGAATTGAGGAAGCAAACAAATGAAAAAAAAAAAAAAAAAAAAAAGTGCAAGTGAGAGAAGGAAAAAAATAAGATATTTTAAAGCCCTTTTTGTAATAACGAATAGCACAAATATGTGCATGGGGTGAGAAGAATTGTTATCCACAAAATCCTATCCAAGGGCCAAAAAAGCACAAGTAATCCAAACAAGAGATTCACCTCATCTCATATAAGATAAGAGCAAATTTGTATATTAGAGAGGAGTGTTGGAAAGATTAAGTTTCTTGATGATGACTCTATCTTCAACTTCACCTTTACCCAATCCCTATGGCCACCACTTGAATATTTTAAACAATTATTCTACATCATATAATTCTATAGTACCCTTAATTCTTGCAATTTTTTGGTCCCACATTCTTCAATTGACATGAATGTACAAATCGGCCATTGGTCCCCCAACTTGGCTCGAGAAATTGGAGTTTGGTTCATTGGTTATGTGAAACAATTGAATTTAGGGCTCTAGGGGTTGGTCTTTAGGGCTTGGGTTTTGGCCTTAGGATTGGGGTTGTTCTTATAGGAGGGCAAACTAAGTGGAGACATGGTTTTGTACATATACAACTATTTTATGTGAGAAATCATCATTTTATACATGTGGCTTCATGATTTGAAACAACAGACGAAATGCTCTATTTTATGGGCGATTTTAAGTATTATTTTTCCAATTTTTATTGAAGTTAATTAGGTAGCCTTAAAGTAGACTAATTTCTTGTTAGTTTGTGAGACAATCTTTCACAAGAAACGAAAAAAGCAAAAAATAAAAGTAACAAATGGTGGGGTTCGAATCCCACTCAAACCAAAGTGGATCCCCCGGGGGAAGGGGGAGGAGGGCAAGCGACATAACATTAGACCTTTTATGTGCAACTAGAAATGTACATGTTTTTGGAAAACTAAGGTTAATTGAGACATCTCGCGATTTACATCCTTTCGATCTTCCAGGAATGGGCTTCGAGGGCCATGATTAGTTCAGCGATGTTAGGAACCAAAAAAGAGCGAAAAATTAAAAGCAATGAAATTTAAATTTCAAATTTAAAATTGTGACACAAGGAATCAATTAAGGCCAACAACTGGGTCATTATTACATGGAATGTATAATGTCTGAGTAAAACTAGAGGGGGAACATAAATGAAAAATAATGGCTTCTGAAAATATGAGGTTGGTCTATTGAATTAGCAAGTAAATTTCCCAAAAAGACAGTGAGAATAGGTTGCTGAAAGAGATAAGATGTCATTTATTAGGATATTATTTAGGTTAGACAATTAATTATAAATAATAATATCTAATTTTATTTTAATAGCATATACATATTTCGATAACATATGGAGCCACTTTATTGGCCCGAAACTTCGCAATTGAGAATCTAATTTGTTGCCATATAATATACAACATTTCTGATCTATCATCAAGGGCCTTAAACTTGCGCTTATATACGTACTTTCACCACTTCAGAAATAATAAAAATTGACAAAAATATTCTATTTCTGGTACTTAAAAGCTAAAGATTAATTATCAGTAGGATTTTTCTTCCCTTCATCATTCATAGCCGCAAGCGAACTCTTATCTAAATTCTAAGCAATTGTTTTCCAGTCGCCGCCTTGAGGCTGGAAGACCGTCATTAAGTAGTTGCACAATTATTTTTCTTAAACCACACCGTTCTGCAATAATTATTTATTTATTAAAATATTTATTTCATTAACACGGGCCATGTGTAAATTGACAACGTCATCGATATAAACTTGAGAGTATACCATTTAAAATCGTCTATATATTGCAATTAGCGTCCATCTCTTATTGCAACACCATCATTACATGTCTAAGAGTGTAATGAATGGTGATATGAAAATTACTATGTTAGTCCCGCTTAGATTAAAATTATCATTTTGACCTCGCCTCGCAGGAAATTACTAAGATGCCCTCAGGATCTACGATTTTTTTATGGGTACCGACCTGACCCGAAAGACCGGGTTGGGTCGCCCGCGAGCCCTACACTGTCGATGGGGTGCCACGTGTACGATGATCCGCATTTTACGGTGAACCATACTATAAATACGACAAGAAAATCAAGGTAAAAGGTAACTTGTCATTATTCTAAATTACTAACTCTTTATCTTTCTAAGTACCTCAACTACCTGATTCTGACTTAGGCATCGGAGGGCCTTAGCTGGGAGCCATTACAGCTAGCCTAACGTGTGTTCTGTTTCAGGTACCCTCGAACAAAGTACCTCACCTCGCTTTTTGGGACCCTAGGTCAGGTCACCTCGTGGAAAGTACCTCACCTCGCATCGTGGGACCCTAGGTCAGGTACATCTGATTTATCTTCCTAAATCAGTTGGCCCGTCTTTACATGGGAAGGAGGTCTAGCTAAAGATGGAGAAAACACCGGGAAGACATTGGAAACACCTAAGCACGCATCAAAGACACCTCGGAGGTCATGGAGAGCCTCCCGGGAGAGGTCCCCATTCATTCACTGCGATTCGCGGACTCTTCTTTGGTTTGAGAAAGGGGAGCAGATGATTCACATGAAAGCTAGCGACTTTGAGAAGATGTTGGAAAAGATGTTGGAGGATAGGAAGAAAAAAGGAAAAGAAAAGGCTATGGAGGCACCTCCTCAAGATTCCCCACTAAAAGGAGGAAATGTGGAGAAGCGAAACGAAGTGCGGGCGATTTGGAAGAGATGGCTAGCCAAGCGGTTAGCCACCAAATGAGGTGACCAGTGGAGGTCATAAAGTAACCATTAACAAGCCAGGGGACATAAATGAACCGAGTGAACAAATCGAAAATGTTACTCGACAACTAGATGATTTGAAGCGGAGGAGAGCCGCAACGTGTCGCTTTGCAAAAAGGGGATCTCCATTTTCTCCCGAGATCCTAACCGAGATGGTCACACCAAACTTCAAGCTTTCGATCTCCCAAAATATGATGGGAATAGGGACCCTCAGGAGCACCTCATTGCTTTTGACCACGTGATGCAATTATATGGGCAATCTGATGCCATGAATGCTAGGATATTCATCACCATGCTGACAGGAAAGGCACAAGAATGGTTCATGGGATTACCTAGGGGAATTGTGGTCTCTTATGAGCAGCTATCATTTTGCAAGCCAAAAATGAGCTCGAAGGTCGGTTTCACACTTGTTCACTATAAGGCAAGGTGTGAGAGAGTCACTCAGGGAGTTTATAAATCGATTCAATGATGAAGCTTTGGAGGTGCAAGATATGATAATCGATATGATGACTAATATCCTTATCCTTGATTGAAAAAGGACCAAAGATCCGCACTTGCTCGTGAACCACCCATCGACATGGTTGCGAGAATCGCTAGCGCTTAGCTCGGGGCGAAGCCCATCGCTAGCGCTGGGCGCGCTAGAAAAAACACTATTTTTAATTATTATTTTTGTTTTTTTTATTTTTACCAATTTTTGGCCGATTTTTCTGACCGCTTAACCCGCTTTGCGCCGCTGACACCCGATTTTTGGCCGCACGGGAGAGCGCTAGATCCGATTTGGTGTCGCTTAGCCCGCTGGGGTGGGCACTAGCCGATTTTCAGCCAAAATTATTTTTTTGGCCGATTTGGGCAAAATCGGATCGGCTTTAGGCGCTAGCGCTAGTCGGTGCCTAGGCCGATTTTTTACAACACTTTCCGTCGATAAGGAACAATTAATGGAGGTGACTCAAAAATACGTCACGGAAAAGAGATGAATGCTCACGAAGATCGGGAGTGGTCCCAAGTGGCCCATGCTCCACGACAAGGGAGAGATCTTAGAGAGAGGCTTCGCTTTAGGGCCGAGAGAGTCTAGACCGAGATCCGATCAAGATCGCCCCAGATAGCGTGGCCCGATAAATATACTTTCTGTGAATGCGCCCCAAAGTCATTCCCTAATGGCCATAGAGTGAAATGATATATTAAGGTGGCCAAGAAAGATGAAGACAACTTTGGGCCGAAGTAATATGGACAATATTGTTGTTTTCACAAAGATCATGGCCACGATTCTGAGGACTAAATCCAATTGCGAGACGAGATTTAAAGGCTCATTCAACAAGGTTACTTGCAAAATTTTGTTTTGAAAGAAGAACGAGGTGGAGATGGACGACCTAATTGTGACCCTATGCGAAGATCACCACTCGCAAGTCGTGAAGCCGGTCGAGAGGTTGCCATGAGGTCGGGCATAGGCAAGAATGCCCAAGAGAACGCTTTAGGCCTAGCAAAATCGGGAGGAGATAACTTACCTCGTAGGGGAGTTATACACATGATAGCAAGAGGTCCTAGTGGAGGTGATTCGCAGAGAGCACGAGGAGGAAGCATGCACGTAACCTCACTCATGATTCTAAAATAAGAAGCTAAAGGTTATAAGTGTCCAAAACTCTAGCCCTATTACGTTTGATGGTCCTGACCTCCCGGGGGTCGAG
Source organism: Rehmannia glutinosa (assembly GCA_016081115.2). Lineage (NCBI taxonomy): Eukaryota > Viridiplantae > Streptophyta > Magnoliopsida > Lamiales > Orobanchaceae > Rehmannia > Rehmannia glutinosa. Next base: position 1,497,858 of record JABTTQ020003391.1, on the reverse strand, counting down.
GCAAGTCAAAACGACCTGATGGTGATCACTATGGATATCGCACTTTATTGTACAAAAAGTCTTGGTGGACAATAGGAACTCAAAAACGTACTATTTATGCATGTGTTGAGGAAGATGGATTTGGATGTAACCGCCTTACATCCATTGATACTCCACCGGGGGTTTGGAGGAAGCAAAGTGGTCCCAAGAGAACCATTGACCTCCCCACCTCGTTAAGCGAGGCACCGTGCAAAGGACAATCATGATCAAGTACCTAGTGGTAGATGCCCCTTCGCTATAATGTGATCATGGGGCGACCAGGCTAAATCATTTCCAAGTCAGGTATCCACCTACCACCTGAAGATGAAGTTTCCTACAACGGGAGGAGTAGGCGAAATACGAGGTGATCAAAAGACGGCTAGAGAATGTTATAACGCTTCCCTAAAAAAAAAAAAAAAAGGAGGGGAGGAGGTGAGAACCATAAAGGCGTATAACAGGAAGAAGTTGGGTTAAGTAAAAAAAGAAAAAGAGAGGTCAAAAAGCCAGGACAATGGCGGAGTATAGGGTTGAGCCAGCGGAGCAATACAAGGTAATTGAGCTCGAGCCAAGCGATCCGGATAAGTTCACTAAAATATGGTCCCAAATGGACTCGAAATTAGAAGTAATGATGATTCAGTTTCTTAAGGAGAACGTGGACATCTTTTCCTGAAACCTTCGATTTCCAAGGTATAGACCCAGGTGATGGTTCACTTTGTTTGAATGTGGATCCGTTAGCGAGCGATGAAGCAAGAGAAAAAGTAAAGCTTTGGAAGTGAAAGGAACAAAATTATAGAAAATGAGGTGAACAAGTTATTGGAAGCGGGATATGTTGTGGAGATTCAGTTCACAGAATGGTTGTCAAATGTGGTTGTAGTACCTAAGGCTAATGATAAATGGAGGATGTGCGTAGACTTCACGGACCTGAATAAAGCATGTCCTAAGGATCCTTACCCTCTGCCTCGCTTTGATCTTTTGGTAGATTCTACAGCAGGATGTGCTTTGCTTAGCATGATGGATGCTTATCAAGGGTACCATCAAATCTTTATGGCAGAGAGAATGGAGTTTATTGTTACCTGATAATGCCTTTTGGGCTAAAAAATACGGGAGCTACTTATCAGAGGTTGGTCAACCTCATGTTCATAGAAGAAATTGGCAAGTCAATGGAAATGTATGTTGACGACATGTTGGTAAAAGCGTAAAGGAAGAAGATCATCTTGAGCATTTGAGGCGCAGCTTTCAAAATAATACGAGCCTATGGTATGAAGTTGAATCGACGAAGTGCACCTTCGAGTTCGAGGTGGAAAATTTTTAGGCTTCATGGTGCACGAGAGGGGGATCGAAGCGAACCCAGAGAAAATAAAGGTTATAATGGAGATGAGTTCGCCTGAATAGCTAATGAAGTGCAACAACTTATGGGAAAGATCACTTCGGTAAATAGGTTTATTTCGAGGTTACCGATCACAACCTCCCTTTTTTAATACTTTGAGAAACATGAAAATTTCAATGGATGGAGGAATGTGAAAAGCATTTGAAGATTTGAAAAATCACCTTATGTCTCCACCTTTATTGTCCAAGCCCAAAAAGGAGAGCCTCTATTTTTATACTAACAGCTATGTCAAAGCGAGCCGTAAGCTCGGTATTGGTAAGAGATGAAGAAGGGTTCATCGCTCGATTTACTATGTGAGCAAGTTGTTACAAGGAGCCGATGAGAGATATCTTGAGATCGAAAAGCTAGCTCTAGCACTTAGTGGTATCGGCCCGGGAAGTTACGACCTTACTTTTAGTTTCATCAAATTATTGTCCTAACAAATCAACCGAGACAAGTGTTAGTAAAACCGGAGCTATCGGGTCGCTTAGTAAAATGGTCCATTGAGTGGGGAATTCGATATTAAGTACCAAAGCAAAAATGTGAAGGCTCAAGTGTTAGCCGACTTTGCTAAGCGAAGCAAGTGGGCCGAAATTGAGAATCAAAAGAAGAAGTGACATGGTGGTTACACGTGGATGGGTCGGCGATTGCTACGGGAGGAGGAGCTAGGATCTTGTTGCAAAAACCTAATTCTTTCGAGGTCGGGTGGCACTTCGCTTAGAATTCGAGGTGACAAACAACGAGGCCGAGTCGAAGCTCTTTTGCGGGATTAAAAATGGGGCGCGAAAATGTACTTTGTGAAGAGGTTGGTAGCCTACACCGACTCACTCACGGTTGGTGGCAATGCAAGTTGAGGGTTCGTTTGAAGCCAATGACGATCCATGGCTAATTATTTGGAGAAAGCGAAGCGGTTAATGGAAAAGTTTGAATTTTTTCAACTACAGTAGATCCCAAGAAATGAAAATGAGTGAGCCGATGCTTTAGCTTCGCTTCATGAAAAGCGAAGAATCGGGAACAACTTGAGGAAAGTGATTGTGTTAGTGGCGGCTCGATCGGACTTGTTAGCGGAGGAAGGTCATGTCGGCGATATCTAAGCGAAGTGTTAGTTTTTCAATCGATACTCGATCGATTGGATGGAAGAGTCAAGAGTTTTTTAGAAAAGGGAACTTTACCATCAAATCCGATAAAAGCTAGAAAAGTCCAAGTTAGAGCATCTAGGTTCCAAATGATAGACAATAAGATGTACAAAAGATCAATAGGAGGGTTCTTGAAGTGCCGAAAAGACAATGTATGTGATGAGGGAAATCCATGAAGGCAAATCGTGGCAACCATTCGGAGGCAATGCGCTTGCCAAGAAGGTGATACGTCAAGGTTACTTTTGGCTGACCTTAGCAAAAGATACGATGGATTTTGTCAAAAATGTGCGAGAGTGTCGATTCCATGCGGACTGACTCAACAACCTGACCTATTAGAAATGATCCCCATTGCTTGTCCTTTTGAACAATCGGGAATCGATATCTTGGGCCCATTTCCAATAGCTAGAGCTCAAAAGAAATTCATCATTGTGGCAAGAGTACTTTTCTAAGTGGTGAAGCGAGGCGTGTAGCTAGGATAACGAAACCGAGGTCATGAATTTCTTGTGGAAAAATATCGCCCGCAAATTGGGCGCCTAGAATTTTAATTTCAGTTAATGGTACTTAATTCCAAGGAAATAAGGTGAAATAATGGTGTGAAGAATATAAAGTCAAGCAAAATTTCACACCGGGAACCCTCAAGCAAATGGGCAAACCGAGGTTGCAAATAGAATTACGAGGCTAGAGAAAGCGAAGTCATATTGGGTGGATGAGTGCTGCTCGAGTTCTTTGGGCATACCAAATGAACCCATGGACTTTGATGGGGAAACACCCTTTAGCCTAGTGCATGGGTCGAAAGTGATTGTTCCTTCCGAGATTGGAGAAACTACGCTTAGGGTCGCTTGCACTACGATCTTGAGAAAAATAGTGAGGCTAGAGAACTCAAGCTTGAGCTCGTTGAAGAAAAGTGAGACAAATCATTCATTCGAGATCCAAGCTACTAAGTGGAGGATGAAATATACATACAACAAAATGGTTCAGGATCGAAGCTTTCAAGTAGGGGATCTGGTGCTCAAAAAATTGAAGTTTCCAAGTATGTTGGGAAGCTGGAGGCGAATTGGGAAGGATCTTTTAAAGTGACCGAGGTGCTGAAGAGGGGAATGTACAAGCTCGAAAACATGCAAGGAAAGGAGCTCCCAAGGCCCTGGAACATTCACAACTTAAGGAGGTTCTATACTTGATGTTGCATACCTAGTCTATTCTATGTACTTGGTTTAATTTTGGAAGCATTGAAGACTTATGTTAAAAACTACCTTCAATGAAAGAACGTGAGATATCACTTGCAATGTTTACTTTTTCGCAAACACATTTGCTCAGTATTTCAGGACCGAAAGCGAACCACTCAAGATTCGTAGGCTCCCAAGATAAGCCCTCTAAAAGACTGACATGCCCAAAATGATCCCAAGAGGGATCTAGGCTCTAAGCTTCCTTTTAGGTGGCAAAGCCCACAACGATCCCAACAAAGGGACCAAGGCTCCAAGATAAGCCCCTTAAAAGCCTAGCAGAGGCCCAAGACGATCCCAAGAGGGATCTAGGCCATAAGCTCCTTTTAGGGTGACAAAGCCCACAATGGTCCCAACAAAGGGACCAGGCTCTAAGATAAGCCCCTTAAAAGGCTAGCAGACCCAAGACGATACCAAGAGGAACATAGCCATAAGATCCCTTTTAGGCTGGCAAAAGCCCACAATTGTCCCAACAAAGGGACCTAGGCTCCAAGATAAGCCCCCTAAAAAGCTAGCAGGCCCAAGACGATCCCAAGAGGAATTTAGGCCCTAAGCGCCCTTTCAGGCTGGCAAAGCCCACGATGGTCCCAACAAAGGGACCTAGGCTCACAAGATAAGCCCCCTAAAAGGCTAGCAGGCCCAAGACGATCCCAAGAGGATCTAGGCCACAAGTACCCTTTTAGTGGCAAAGGACCCTAGCTCGCGAAGGAACCTAGGCTAAGAAAATGCTTGATCGCAAAGCCTACAATGGTCCCAACCAAGGGACCTAGGCTCGCGAAGGAACCTAGGCTAAGAAAATGCTTAGACTGGCAAAGCCTACAATGGTCCCAACCAAGGGACCTAGGCTCGCGAAGGAACCTAGGATAAGAAAATGCTTGGGCTGGCAAAGCCTACAATTGTCCCAACCAAGGAACCTACGCTCTTGAGGGACTGGGCTCGCGAAGGAACCTAGGCTAAGAAAATGCTTAGACTGGTAAAGCCTACAATGGTCACCTAGGCTCGTGAATAAACCTAGGCTAAGACATTGCTTAGACTGGCAAAGCCTACAATGGTCCCAAGGGACCTAGGCTTGCAAAGGAACCTAGGCTAAGAAGTTGCTAAAAAATGGCAGGCAAAAAAAAATCACGAAGTGAAGCGAAGTACATACAACACATAAAATCGATGTACAACATATGAAATAACATGCGAATCGAGGTAAAATACATGAAGACCATAAAGAAAAGTAGAGGAAACATACAAAAGCGAAGCGAAATTAGGATACTCTACAAGGTAAATGGACTATTGCAAAAAAATAAATTACAAGTTTTGTACTTAGCAAATTGATACAAATGACCTAAGGTGCTAGAAAGGGCTTAACGACCTCGGAGAACTCATCGATCTCCTCGACTTCGTCGAAAATTTTCACATCGTTTGAGGTACCCACCTCACCTGGACCTTCGAAGACGTTCGACTTGACTTGTCTTTCTCAAAAAGGTCCAAATTTCCAGTCCAAATCATCCTTGAATGCTCCTTTCTTAATTCCTTGTTCGTGGCATAGCTCAAAGCCATCAAAAAGATATACGACTCTCGTTCAACCACGAGTTTTTCGCACGAGGAGGATTTCACGAAAGACGAACTCCTTCGAGGTGAGATGAAAGCTAAGAAAGACTTGTGTCGAAGAGGATGTGTATTCTTACAAAATTTGTTTCCGACCTCTTTCCAACAACTCAGCCACCTCCTTCACGTGAAGCTTCTCCTGAGTGCTAAGCTCATCTTTGGACGAAGCGAGTTGGGTCTTCGGATCATTCACTTCCTTGAGAAGCTCGGCTCGAGCCGCCTCAATAGCCTTGGCCTTGTCCGCTTCGGCGGCCTGGAGCTTCGCGTGAACCTCACCTAGCTGATTGATGTACACCTTGTTTTGGTGCTTCCAATCAGCACCTCGAAGAGCCATCTGGTGAAGCATGACAATAAGCTACAAAAATAAAAGTAAAGCAAGAAGGTGAGATAAGGAAGCGAGGCAAGAAAGTTGGGTAAAAAGTTGGGAAACAACATACCGACATAACACCGTGGGCCGCGAGCTCCTCAAGGCGAGTGAATTCGGTCGTCATCAAGGCAAACTGGTCAGTAGGAAGGGTGGTATAATTGTACAATTCAAAAGAATCCTCCCCTGGGTTCGTCTCAAGGACTCGGCTCTCAAACTAATATTCCACCAGGAATGATGCGAGTAAGCTCACGAGCTCGAGGCATAAGCTCGGGAGTTTTCTCACGAGTTGCGAGAGCCACGGGCTTAAAGCGAGCCTTGATTCATTTATCCACATCATCATCTTGTCCATGGTAGGAAGGTTGGCGTCGGTGGGCTCGCTCTCATCGTGGGATCGCTTCTGGTGAACTTTCCAAGAAATCGGGTGAGCCTCTATCCTTGCGGACTTTTTCTTTCTTTCGAGAAGGACCTTCGACAATCGCTTTCCCTTTACCCTCCTTAGGCTTACTACCCGAGGCTTTAGTTGTTTTCTTGAGAGCACCTCGTCGGGAGGGGCGATCGCCATCAGTAACATCGGGAACCGACGCCACTTTGCCACACTAGTGGTAGCCACAAGGTGGCGGCTTCTTGGCGAGCTCATTTGCGGCGAGCAAGGCCTCTTTTTGGTTAGCGATGGCCTTATCGAGGACAGCAGCTCGGATCCCCATATCACCATAAAATGTTAGGTGAACCAAAAAGGTAAAAGAGGAAAATTACCAAGTGTAAGAGTTCCGGCGAGGAGCGTGGCTAAGGTCGACAAAGGATATAACCTCCTCGGTAATAAGGTCACAAGCCTCATACCGATTTCGGTCAACCTAGACACGAAGTCGGCCTCCCAGAAACATGGAGGTAGGTTTCAAAGGCGAGGTTGGCTTAACTTCTAGTTGGAAGGCGATTCGGGGATTTTCTTTCGGAGCTCAAATGAAGATAAACCTCTCTTTCCAAGGCCATACAGGAAGGGACTCTATGCAAGAATTTTCTATTAGTTCTTGGAGAGATAAAAAAGAACCTGAATTAGTGGTGGTGGAAGAAGAATTAATGGAATAAAGCTCTCAAAAGTTAGAAAATGAGGTGGCTTCTCCGAAGTTAATGGCCACATATGGCCAAGGTCAATGATCGATTAGATGCTCTTCTCAACAAACCTCAACTTTTTGATTAAAGCCTCGGATGGGAGGGCCTCCTAACGAGGATCCTCATAAATATCCTCCTCCGACTAAGACCCCGGGGGAAGGCCTCACCTAGCTAAGACCCGGGTGGGATGATCCCTTCCACTAAGACCGGATGGGAGGGGGGCTTCTCATGGAGGTCTAGTAATTCACCTCATCCGCTAAGGCCGGAAGGAAGGCCTCACCCGAAGACCCTGGTGGGATGATCCCTTCTCGCTAAGACCGGATGGAGGGCCTCCTCATGGAGGTCCTAGTAATTCACCTCATCCGGCTAAGACTCCGGAGGAAGGCCTCACCCGGCCAAGACCTCGGGTGGGATGACCCTTTCGGCTAAAATCCCGAATGGTAGGGGCATCCTCATGGAGGTCCTAGTAATTCACCTCCTCTAGCTATGACCCCAGAGCGGAAGGCCTTTACCCTGCTAAGATCCCGGGTAGGATGACCCTTCCGGCTAAGACCCCGAAGGGAGGGGCCTCTCGCGGAGGTCCTAGTAATTCACCTCCTCGAGCTAAGACCCCGAGGAGAAGGCCTCACCCGGCTAAGATCCCGGTGGGATGACCCCTTCCTCGGCTAAGCCCCCCGATGGAAGGGGCCTCCTCACAAGGAGGTCCAAGTAAAATTCTTCCTCCTCCGGCTAAGATTTGAATGAAGGGGTCTTCTCGCAAAAGTCCCCGTAACATCTTCTTCATGGTGAAAATGTGCAAGGAAAAGAAGGCAAAACAAGCTAACACATGTGGAGAAGAGATCAAAATGATAAAACAAGAATTATGGTGGAAGCTCTGAAGGAAGCCCCTCCAAGTTTCGGAAAAGCGCCCATGAACTCCATGAGGCGCCCACTCTAAGTTTTGGAAGGGTATCCCGCAAAATATTATTCTCGGCGGAAAAAAAAAAAGGAAAAATCTCTAACTCATGGGGAAAGACATCAAAAGCGATAAAGTAAAGCTAGAGGAAATTCGAGCCCCTCCCAGGAGCTCGGGAAGGCGCCCTCAGGAGTTGCGGAATGGCATACATTAACCTCAAACTTGAGTATTCCCGGCTATTCCAAGAAAATCAAGACTTCCTCCAAAGGAAAGATCCACCTCAACGTGGAAAATGAACAAGTCTTCTACGAACGAAGTTATATCAAAGAACTACATAAAGCATGGCAAAACGAAGCAAATATGCATAAGGAAGATGGAAGAATCATTCAGCCCACAGGGCAAATAAAAACATCTCAAATCCCAAAGAGAGGAGAAATATCCAAGTGCGCAAGATGAAATATCCAAGACGTAAAGAGAAATATCCAAATGCATAAAGCAAGCCCTAAACAGCGGGCAAGAGTCAATAGCCATCGGGCCAAGAAGAACTATCACCGCTCAAACGAGAGGCACCTCATCTCCAAAGAAGAAAGATCTTCATCGCCACCAGCATTGTCGGGAAGATCCGCCAAAGCCTCGACCTCTCCCTCCTCCTCATCGAGATGCCACAATCTAGATTTCCATCACTCATTGGAAGCCTTTCCACTATGCCGTAGTAAGTTTTCAACAATGGCACACCGTCTTATCTCGGTAGGAGGAGGACTCTATCATCATGTCGAAACGATAGAACAAGGAACCTTTGTAGGCTTCAACTGAACTGGACCTCTCATTAGCCAACAACTCGATACCAGCGGGAGACTGGAAGAATAACTCACCCGTCTCAGCCTCATGGGCAAGATGACTCTTTGCCTGGGCATAATGCTTGACAAAATATGATACGTCACACTTATGATGGCTAGACGCGGCCTTAAGCGCCTTCACCTCACTCTGGCCACCTGGTTCTCGGCCTCGATCACCTCGCCTCGATGGTCCAAAAAACAGTACAAAGTTTAGAATTTACAAGAAAATTTGTACAAGTCTTAGACAAGTAAAGTGGTAAAGCATGAAGAATGGAAATGCAAAGAAATCGTGGAAGCTTACCCGAGCAACATCCTGGCAAAGGTGAGTCTCGTTGTGAAGGACAAAGCTCGTGAGTCTTGCACATTCAAGCCGAGGAATCTGTATGTCCCAATAGATCGGATCCTCTCGTGACGGTTCACTCCACCGAGAGAAGATAGCTCGAGGACCAACACTCTCGGACGCAACAACACCGGTCTCTCTATCCTCGACCTCTTCTCTCCGAATGGCCTAAAAAGGACGAGGAGCCGAAACAACATCGGCATGATCGGCCGGAGCGCAAGCCCGGATTCCGATCACCCTTCTAGCGGGAAAGGCGCTTATTACTCTCATGGGGAGAGAGGCGCGGCCCCTCACTCCCGGTAGGACACTCAATCTCCCCCAAAGCAGACTTCCCTTGGCCTTCTCCTTGTTCTTAAAAGCCATCAACTCCATAATGATGTAACTCTCCTTACCTCCGAAAATCAAGAAAAAGCAATATCGAAAAATGGAAGCGATCAAATGTACAAATAAAACGGAAGCAATGTAAAAAAGTAAAACAAGATGGGATACCCAAAAACTCAGTAACATTCGAAGATTCTTAAAAGCCCCGGGATCTATAAGCTTCCACCAACTCCTTCCGGAAGAGGAAGTACCCGGCGGTCATAACCTTCAAAACCCACTCGTGGGGGAAATTCCCAACCATTATCCCTCACATAGAAGAAATCATCCTTCCACACCACCAGGAGAAAGAAATCCATCAAGAAACTTGCATTGGGGACGTGGGAAGAAGTGGAAAAATGTGTCACCAGAGACTTCCTAGCATAGAACAAAGAATGTAATCCGTCTACATCGGAATCAAGCCCAATCGCCGCATATCATGATGATAACCTCATATACATGCATAGGCCGGGAATCAATCGACCAACACATGCTCCTATGGACTGGATCGAGATGAGAAAAGTGTCGGAGAAAGCACGAAGCCAACAGGCTTTATAAAGGTGCGCTATGATGGGTGATGAAGCCCTGGATGGATGAGTGAGCCTATTGCGCTCAACCCGGGGCCAACATCAAAATTTCGGAAGGAAGCTCAAGTTACTCCTATAGTCTATGAAGACAAATGGAGGACACTCGGCAACTCTCCTAGGATAATCGCTCAACTCCCTGGAGGAGGCCTATCTTTGGGTACTTGGTGGGGCGGACCTCTTTAGGATTATCTTTTCCGGACTCCACCTCGGAAGACTCATCTCTTAAGCATGAATCGACTCAAGCTCTACTTTTCCTTCACCATCAAACTCATGGAGAAAGGTGGACATGGAATAACTTAATCGGCCCGAACACCCGTAATGCCTCGATCTCCAAGTGGAACGAAAGAAGTACCGAGAATCCGGATGACTTGAGATATATGAAAACTCGGGAAGATGGAGAAAAATAGGAAGAAAAATGGACCGGGCGCTTGAGACACCCCCGGAAGGCGCGCTCCTCTGCTAGGGATGGCGCCCTTGTGGCCGCGAGGAGGGCACCAAGGCGCCCTTGCCCACTCCGGGAGCGCCTCGGGTGCCTCTCTACAGCCCGTGGTTATCTCATCTCTCTCTCTCTCTCGCTTGATGCACTCCAACTCTCTGTGGATTCTCACCCACCTCTCACCTCAACTTTCAAGAAATTTCCTAAGTCTTCTACAAAGCAAAAAATTTCAAAGTTGAAATGTAGAGAGAGAAATTTACCTTTGGGGGACATACTCACAAGATTTCCCTCCAAGTGTCCTTATGCAAAGTGGCCAAAGATTCTCCAAAGACAAGACAAGATATGCAACAAAACAAGCCGGATATTCTACACCGGATTAGCTCCTTTGCTTCATCCCTCCCACAAAGACCGAGTGGGGAATTATGTTGGAGACAAAAATGGTATTTATCTAATTAATATATAATTTATTTTATATATGTTTATTTAATATTAATTTCCCAATGGGCTTTTAATAAATAAACCGTCCCCAATGGTGTGCAGTATGGCCCATAGGCCAATTCCACCAACGTGGGTCGCCCATAGGCTAAATTCTTCTACACGCCCACGAGAACCATCTCCCGGTATAAAAAGGTCCCTCCTATCTGTCTATGAGCGATTTAATTCATTATCCTCCTACACATTTATTATATATTATTTGTTTACTTGTTTATTCTCTCATTTATTATTTGTTTACTTGGCGTCGGAGGGCCTCCATGGAACAATCCCGGGGCCCTCTAACGTTTGTGCATGTGTGCAGGCAAGTTCCCGATCAAAAGAATATTCCAACTCACGAGAGAGAAAAGACGAGAAGACTTCCCCGTCGGGAAGAGGAGTGACGTGAAGACTTCCCTCTTGGGAAAAGAATTTTGGCCAACCCCGTTGACTTGGGTGATCTCCTTAAAATCCAAAGATCATTTGTGCTCTCTTTTTCGCGAATAAGATATTCAAAATTTGGTTGCATTTATTACAAATAAATAAAATTTGCAGACGTCTAGTATTATCGAATGAATTAGATACTTCATTTCTCTTTAGTTACAACAGTGCTAGTATGTTGCATTCTATTTTAATGACAATACTTTTAGTGTTAATAGACATTTTTAGTCATTCAAGTTTTCAAACGACGAAAAGTAGTCATGTCTATCAAAAACATGCCATGTCTTTCAAAAACATATTTTTAGTCATTTTGACTAAAATATGACAATCATACCCTTCATGTATTATTTCGTGTGTTACTTGGCCATTTTGCAAAAATTCAATGTGTTACATTATCGGTATCAAGAAATGTTTCTCGATGCGAGAAATGTACTTGGTCCCTAAAATAAAAAATGGCGAAATGGACAATTAAACTCCAAAATGGTTAATAATAAGTTTTTGAAAAACACACTAAAACATATTTTCTTATGGATAAATGACTAAAAATCCAAATGGACTCATACTTTTGTGTAGTTCGAGAAAATAGAAGGATGATTTTAATTTGAGTGACTGCACTGCTCGGCCAGACAGGCCTCACCGACCAACTCGCATATAGGGTTGTGCTATTTATTTTTACAGGCACGAAGATGACCAAACCTACTTTAGCCCGACCAAAAATAAACTTGTTGGATCTGATCCACGTAGTCCTTAAGGTGGCCTTTCTAGATGAGTCGCTCTATCTCCTTCTTCAGAATAAAACAGTCTTCATTGGTATGCCCTCTATCTCAATTATATCGACAGTATAAATTGGAACGCGCCCGCGAAGTGTTGTTCCTCAACAGTTGTGGAGGATTAATGATCCCCTTCTTCGGGTGGCTATTAGTACCTCCCCGTTATTGAAGCGTCAAGCGGTGTATAGCTTTGCCCATGATCCTTTCGCGAGCCCTTCCGTGATTGGTTCCTATCTTCTTCCCAGGATTTGCGGACTCCTCTACTCGAATATGCTTCTCTGCTCGGTTCAATAGCTCTTCCATGTTGGATGGAGGCTTCCCAGCAAGAGACTCCTTCATACGCCCTTGGCGCATATATTGTTGTAATATCACGGCCAAGGTCCCATCTTCGGGCGTTGGCCACTTCATTAACGACTTCCACAAATCACTTCATGTTTCTTCTTCCTTCGCTTCACCCGAAAGAGGTGAGCGATAGTCTTGGACACTTTTTGTTGATAGAGAACTGCTGCATAAAGGCCTCAGTGAGCTTATCCATCCCGGAGAACGACCCCATCGGGGCCGTTGAACCATGTCGGTGCACGCTGGTCGAGTAAAGAGAACACCTTACGATAGAAGACATCTGTCATGTCATAGATCCGTCTTGGCATAGAATTTATCTAAGTGTTCATGCGGGTTTCCGGTTTCATCATACTCAGGGAGGTTGGAGGTCTTGATTCTGATGGAAATGGTTCGAGATCGAGGGACGAAGGTATTAATGGGCCAAGTGGCCCCTCAAATTTTGAAAAAAATAGGGGTATTTTGGTCCTTTCACTTTCTAATCTTAAAATAAATAAAAATAGAAAAATAGAAAAAAGTCTTCAAATTATCTTGCATTCTTCTTTCATGCTCTCATTTGTGAATTTTGAAAAATATGCGCCTTGGTCATTTTTCCCATTTTTAAAAAATTTGTACATATTTAAGCTCCGCCATAAACTTTAACTTGAATTTTTGCATTATTGTCTTGTGTCTCTATTTGTCGCTTTTGGTATATTGATGTAATTATATTTTATTATTTATTTTTTAATATTAATATGTGATTGAATTAATACAATGACTTAATCAAAATTTCTACTTATTTTAAATTTGATGTATGATTTTTAATTTTTACATGTGGTAATGGACAAATTGTCCACTTATGTTTTGTAAAAATAAAAAATAGTCATATTGTTTATAACATATTTTTCTACCCATTTTGACACGGTCACACCCTTCTTGTATTATCGATGAACTACTTAATTATATTTAATAAAATTGATGTAGTACATTTTTCATGATTGTCATGGACCAGGTCCACTAGAAAGGGAAAAAAAAGACAACGTGGAAATTTGAACTAAAAATGGCTAAGAAAACATGGTTAAAACTATTTTTATTATCGAGAAGTGGCCAAAAATCCGACAGACTCTTTTTTATATTAATATTAGTTGGGCCCCATACCCCAAATTCCCGGCTTCGTCACTGGTTCAGATAAAATCACAGGGGCCAATGGGCTTCTCTTCATCAATGCAGTGGCTCGCGAGTTGGCTTGGCTTGGCTACACTGCTTGAGATTCTTCAACAGGCTGCAGTTCTTCAAGATTCTGATTCTCACCGCGACCTTGTTCTCTCTCATCCGGATCATCTTGATCAGGGTCTTCAGTGGCGGGTGGAGCCGCGGTGGTCTTCCAACATCTGTTGCGGCTTGATGCCTTAAAGCGTTATGGGCAGCTTCATCCGTCCAGAGAGCCTCCACTGGAGGGCTTCTCGGTTCAGATGGATTTCTTCAGCGGGTGGATCCCCCTAGGAGGAGGGGGCGATGTCCCTCTTGCAAGCGGAGGAGGAAGGCGGCTCCCACCTTCCGGCGATCGTTCTTCTTCTTTGGTGCCCGGGCGCTCGGCTGCGGCTTGAGATCTGACTTCAAGTGCTTGCGATCGAGTTTGCATCTTCGTGTACTTTGGCAATTCTCACGATCGGCCAAAATGATCTTTGCTTTTTAAGCGGAGATCACTCAAGTCAATCAAGTTGACCACAATCCTCTTCCCGAGAGGAAAGTCTTCACGTCACTCCTCTTCTTGATGTGGAAGTCGTCTCTTCTTCCTCTTCCCAAAAGGGAAGTCTTCTCATCTTCTTCTTCTTGAGCTGGAAAATCTTCTGATGGGAACTTGCCGCATACACACGCAAACATTAGAGGGCCCCCTGGGTTGTCCCGGGAGGCCCTCCGACGCTCAAATCGGACGGTGAACGAGAGAAATAACGATAAACGAATAGTGTAAAATAATGCATAGAAGAATAATGAGTTAATCTACTTATAAATAATATGAGGACCTTTTATATCGGGAGATGGCCCCACGTGGGCCATGTAGGAGAATTTGGCCTATGGGCCAATCCATGTAGGAGAAAATGGATGATTGGACCAAACCCGACTCCTTTGAGCGGTTTAATTATTAAAAGCCCATTGGGCAATTAATATTAAATTAACATATATACAATAAATTATATATTTAATTAACGAAATACAATTTTTGTCCCTAACATAGCCTAATTATTTTTTGTTCTTTTAAATGATACTACACCGAATGTACAAATACCTAGTGGGTTTTAATTAATCTGCTTGTTTATAACCTTTTTTTTCTGGTCTTGTAGGTGATATATCTTTTGTACAAACATAGGGTATCGTATATATCCTTCAAGTATCCTATTTTTCAAAAAAATGAAACATTTGGCCTTTATGGCACATCAAATAAACATGCACCAAGTATAACATGCATATTGCCCCTACTTTTATGTTGTCTCTGTCACGCTACCTCCAGATTTAAGTGCAACGATTGAAAAATAGATTTCGATTGAAAGTGAATAAACTTGAGTCATGTTGACGTGCGTTTTGGTCAATGACGAAAAATATGTAAAAGATTTAACACGTGGAAATGTAAACGTGCGTAACGCGTGTGTTTATTTACTTAATTCTGCGCTTTTTGCATAATGCCGGCGAATTATTGGGGTCGGTCTTTATTACAATCTTACTCTTTTTCTTTTTCTCTCTTTTTTCCGTCTTTTTTCCGTCTTTTTTCAATCTCTCTCTATCGGACTTTTTATATCCCTTGAGTCGGTGGGTTTACAATAGTCATCTTTGCACTAACTATTCATTAATTAGTAAAATAATTAAAGAAAGACACATGTCCCTCTCTAATCACAGACATGTCGGTCAAAACTTGCCACTTGTCGACTTCTCTTTATAATTTTTCGACATGTGGCGGTTTATACCAATAAAGCGTTAAGCATGGGCGTGTGATTATTTTTATGAGTCATCGCGCATGCGTTTCTCGTCGTAATTTGGGCTCGGGGCTCGGCAGCTATGTTGCGGTTGGGCTCGTAGCGGGCGAGCCTAATTCGTGACGTGTCGCGCCAGCGATTCTTGCGTCACCCCGCAGTCTCCTACTCGGACGTGTCTTTGGGTGATGCGTGGATTAACTTCTTCCCGGCTCGGCTCGGCGTCATCAAAGCCCCCAAGTTTAATTCCGAGAGAAGAATTTCAAGTCGAGTTAAACTTTAATGCTAATGATAAACATTTAATGGGAAACGGATTTCTCAAAGATTTTGTTCATTCCCGACATCCGTCGTAGTGATTAATGCCTAAACGGCGCATTAATTGGGTTGCCATAATGACAGAATCACGTGGCATCTTGTGGTTCACCCGACCTTTTGCGCGGAATCGAAAAATCGTCGATTCTATCGTGGGCGTGGGGGCGTGGCGTTTTCGACATGTTTGACGGCTTTGAGTTTAAAAAGCGCGTCTTTTTTCGAATAAGCGTTTCGTTTATCGAGGAACTCCATCTATAAATACCTCTGTTTCCCTCCATTATCCACTTTCGCAACCATTAACCTTTGAGCTAAAGTAACTAAAACCGAAAGCAGAAATTTCGGTCGGCTTCCAAAGTTCGAGACTTGAACTAGGTATTTTTTCGAAATACTCTCCTTTACCTATAAAATGTCTTCTTTTGAGGATAGTAGGAGTCGTAGTTATAGTGTAGAGGTTGAAATTGAAGATCCTCCATCCAACCTTCTGTTTATTTCTCACCAAAGACGGCGATCTCCGTCTCACACACCCCGAGCATTATTCGGATATCTTCTCCAGATTCTTCTCGAGGTGGAACGTCTTTGGAGCGGACGCATACTATCTTTGATCCGACGCCAGTGACCGTTTTTAGAGAAGGAACAGTGTATCAGCCCGGACTGGCACAAGAGAGTTCCGGCGAAGAATCACCAAGTGTTGATTTTAGGCAGTACCAGCAAGAAGAAGAAAATATGGACCCATCGGAGCCGGAGCGTGATAACGTGGAGCGGGTAGATGAACCCTCCGGTGATTCGAGGCCGGAGAGGCCACTAGGGCCCATGGGCCACCGTAATGGCGACGGCCGGCAAGGAGGAGGCCCTCGTCTTCGTGTCGAGCCTCGGTGGACGCCGAGTGATATAAACGATATCCCGAGCATGCTGATGATTCGGGAGGTGGAAGAGTTCCGGCGGAGGTACCGTATTCGAGTGGCATCAATTTTTGGGTACCGGAGGGCACAGAAGTTCCCAGTACCCACCAAGTTTGCTTGCCGTATTTGCCGCCAGACCTTCTATACGGGTTGAGATTTCCACTGCCGGCTTTCCTTACGCGGTGGTTTTGCAAGTGGGGCATGCGTCCACCAGTGCACCCTATTTCTTGGGCGGGGTCATCGGCCTCCTGGTGATGTTTCACCTGGAAAAATATCCTCGCCCCAAATTTAAGGAGATGAACGAGCTCTTTATATGGCGGCGACTCCTTCATCTCGGGGCCACCCGTCCGGGTGGTATTATGTCTGAACCCGACTAGGGTATCCTGGACGGCTTGGTGGAAGGTCTCCTTCATCTTTGAAGGAGTGGAAGATGGAGAAAGGGAAATCGTTCTGCATCCCCATCAAATTTTGTTTTTGTTACATGAAGTCTTATCTCTTTTCCTTTCTCTCGCTTTTTCTTTGTTTCTTTTTTCCTTTTGTGATTGACTTTTGTCTTTTTACCTTTATAGAGAACCGGGCATCAAAGGGGCCTCTGTCGGCCACCTTTATTCGAAGGCTGGAAAACATCCAGGCTCGGGGCATCATGGACAGGCGGATTGAGAGGTTGGCTACCGAGGCCAACTTGGCCGCAGCTGGCTTGAGGCCTGCTCTGCCCGCCGACCCCCGAGGCCGAGGGGGCGGCTCGGGACGAGGTGGCTGAGCGGGAGGTGGAGGTTGAGAGAGAGCTCAGCAGAACCCTCCCGTGTGAAGAAATGCGGCCCCATTCCCAGCGGAGCGGCCGGCGAGAGATAGAGCGAGCTGCGCCGTCTCTGCGACGGTTAGTCACGTGGGCGAGATCATCTGCGCACCCGTCGGGCAAACGCAGACTCGAGCGCCGAGTGCGGCCGCCGTTCGAGTAAACATTGTATTTTTACACTTCCTTTTGAAATGTCATTTCGTTTTCTTTTGACCTATTAACGGTGGTTGTTTTTGTAGGGCGCAACTTGGATTTGCGTGCACGCCTTGAGCGTGAGAACACGGCCGCTCGGCGAACTCGGGCGATCGCGGTCACCTGTAGATGCGGAGGCGCTCGGAGAGCGATATCCGGCGAGAACGTCCGTGATGGAGTGCGGAGGCGTGGAGCCTCCTCTTCAAAGGAGAAGAGGAGGAATTGTGATGGAGGAGCCCGGAGGCCGAAGGGGTTGGTCAAGCGGCGCGGAACATCACGAACAGGCCCCGGAAGAGGAGGTCCACGAACTTTCTCGGATGACTTCGGCAGGAAGGTCACTTCATCCCTCCAAGTCAAGTGAGAGATGAATATTGCGAGGAATGATTGGACTACGCCCTCGATGGTTTGTGCAATTTGTTCGATGTGCCACGCCGACGGAGGAAGCGATCGAAAGTTTTACCGAGGAGGTGGGTCGGGCCGCGATGAGTGTCGGCTCGTGTCGGACAAAAGGAATCGAGCAGTGCTGCTCGGAGATCGGCCGAAGAACAAATTGATGCGCCATGGCAATGTCTCGGGGCGGATGATTGGGCTCTTATGGCATGCGGTTGGGGGAACTCGCGAGCTAGAGAAAAAAAATATGCCGATCTGGAAAGGCGGCACGGGGACCCTGCGGGGAGGCCTATGCTACCCTTCAAGGGTACAAGAATCGTTAAAGACCCCAGCGGATGAGGCTACGGCTCGGGCCAACTCGAGAGAGAAACTGCAGCGAGGGCCGAGGGAGCAAGATCGAGCCCGAGGTTGAAGAGGAGCTTAGGCTAAGGTTGCCGAGTTGGAACGTCTTTGCCGTCCCGGCCGAGGAAATGGAGAGGCGTCTAGCCGATGTGCCTGAAGAAGGAAGAGACTACTCATCGGCAAATTGAGGAAGCTCGCACACAGGCCATTGGAAGCTTACAAGGACTCGAGGAGTATGCATTTATGTTAACTGCGGCCATGCGACCCGGCCTCGGAGAAATTCTCGATTTGGTTAAGGGCGGGCGTCTTGTTGCTCGGCTTGAGGAAGATCTGGCCCTCCCGGGAGGCCGATCTCGATGCTCTTGGCCAAACTTTGCCGAGGCTCCTAATGCTCGGGGCTCTCCTCCTCCGGACGTGGAAGAAGTCGCCTCCGGTGCCGTTGAAATTCCGCCCGGCTCGTCTTGATGTTTGCCTCTTTTTATTTACATGCTTTCATATGTACTCGTAGGTAGGTAACTTGGCTTCCGTGCCTTAAGATGTAATGGCTCCGGCTTCCCTTATGTAAATACTTTTGAAGTAGAAATGAACTCCATTATTTTCCTCACTGTGTATGTGTTTCAAGCTTTTTGCATATGCTTGGCTCTTCTCCTTTTTGTAAGATTGTTGCTGTCTTCTTTTTCCTTTTATATTCCCAAGTATGGGGCTCGGTTCCCGTCTTGAATAAGGGTTTTACTTGCTTCAATTGATTCTCGTACTTTCGGTATATGAACCTGATCTTTATTTTGTTTTTGGTACTTGGTGTATAAACCAAGTCTCCATTTTGTGCCAGTGTGTACATCGAGTCTTTATTTTGTGCTTGGTATGTAACCAAGTCTTTGATTTGTGCTCGACAAGTGTGTACATCGAGTCTTTATTTTGTGCTTGGTATGTAACCAAGTCTTTGATTTGTGCTTTCAGTGTGTACATCGAGTCTTTATTTTGTGCTTGGTATGTAACCAAGTCTTTGATTTGTGGTTTCGGTGCGTAACCAAGTCTTTGATTTGTGCTCGGTGCGTAACCAAGTCTTTGATTTGTGCTCGGTGCGTAACCAAGTCTTTGATTTGTGCTCGGTGCGTAACCAAGTCTTTGATTTGTGCTCGGTGCGTAACCAAGTCTTTGATTTGTGCTCGGTGCGTAACCAAGTCTTTGATTTGTGCTCGGTGCGTAACCAAGTCTTTGATTTGTAAGGATAGATCCGCCTTGTGGGCGTGTTGCCCTTTTTTTTTATCGTGCAAAGGATGTACCTGAGATGACTTTTCGGCCTTGACTTAAGCCGAGGCGATTTTCTCCTCGGCACATAGCCGAGCTGAGTAAAAACTTCGTTTCCCTTTAGAGAGCTCACGAAATATCAGATGAAAGGATAATTCCTTGGAATCCTATCTGGATCATAAACCGAGATCTTTATTGATAATACCGTTTCAGGTATGCTACATTCCATGGATGCATAAATTTTTCTCCACTCAAATATTCTAGCTGGTACGCCCCACCAGATAAGGCGTGGCTGACCGAAATGGGTCCTCGCGGGTTGGCTTCAATGGTGGGCTTTGAACGCCCGTTATCTTTTTCAACACAAGATCGCCGACACGAAATCTTCTTTCCTTTACTTTCAAATTGTAGTATTTTTCACTCCTTTGTTTATACACTGCGTTTTCATCTCGGCACTACACCTTTTTCTTGAGCAGGTCTAGCTCGGCTCGGCGCGGCCTCATTGCGCCTTGAGAAAAATTTGCAATTCGAAGGTAGGGGCTCCAATCTCAACGAGGAATCACCGCCTCGGCTCCATAAGCTAAAGAAAAAGGTGTTTCTCCGGTGGCCGCTCGATGCGTCGTTAGTATGACCATAGTACACCGGGTAGTTCCTCCGACCAATTACCTTTAGACTCCTCCAATCTCGCCTTCAAGGTATACTTGAGTATTTTATTAACGGCCTCAACTTGTCCGTTCGATTCGGGGATGGTATGGAGTTGAGAAATAGTTTTTATGCGGAAACCTTCACAAAAATTTGAAACCTTCGGTTATCGAATTGTTTCCCATTATGCCGTAACAATCGAATGTGGTATCCCGAATCTCTGAGATAATGGATTTCCATACAAAGCTCACAATCTTTTCCTCATCTATTTTTGCGGAGGCTCGCCTCGGCCCATTTTGTGAAATAATCCACCGCCACAATGGCATACTTGACGCCCCCTTTGCCAAATGGGGAGTGGTCCGATGAGGTCCATTCCCCATTTGGCAAACGGCCGTGGGCTAAATACGGAGGTAAGTTGTTCGAGATGATATCGACTGTGGTGCAAATCTTTGCACCTCTCGCATCTTTGACGAGTCGGTTGCATCCTTTCTTAGGGATGGCCAATAGTATCCTTGTCGTATTAATTTATAGGCGAATGTCGGCCCCGGCGTGGTTCCCGCATATTCCCTCATGAACCTCTCGAAGTGCATAATCCGTCTCTGTCTCGGAAAGGCACCGTAGGAGTGGGACGGAGTATCCTCGTTTGTATAGGATGCCATCTACTAGTGTAAACCGAGCCGCTTGGGTTCGTAGTGTTACGGCTTGGCTTTGTTTTCGGGTTGAACTCCTTTCTCTAAATCTTTGAGCGATTGGGGTCATCCGGGTTTGTTCGATAGTTTCGATTGTATATATCTTCTTTGCGCCCAGTGGCCAGGGCGGCGGTTGTGTGGCTTGATGACATCCGCGATGGCATCTGTCCCTGGGCCGAACCGAGCGAGCTAAGGCATCTCACTGCATGTTCTCGGCTCGGGGCACATGTAAGACTTTTTGTCTTAAAGTGTGATAATCTCTTCTTGACCAAGTCCAAATATTGATTTGATGAGCGACGGTGAGAATCACTTTGTGTACCAATAGTTGTTTTAGGCCCATGAAGTTTGCCATTTCTAAGCACGCCCGAGAAGTGCCTCGTATTCGGCCGTTGTTCGTTGTAGGGAAGGCTGGAATCGTGCGGCCGGCGGTAGCACTTTTCATTTGGATCGATTACCACGATCCGCCCCTGCTTTCGACTGCGGTGGAAGAGCCGTCAACGAACAATTTCCATTCTTGGTCTTCCATAACTTCCAATCGTATGGAAGGTGTGAATTGGCCACAAAGTCGGCTAAAGCACATGTTTTTATTGCGGTGCGTGGTTCGTATATAATATCAAATTGGCGAGTTCGAAGGCCCATTTGATCATCCGACCAAGTATCGGGTCGGTGTAGTACTTGCTTGATGGGTAGTTCGTCAAGACTATAACCTTGTGCTCTAGAAAATATGGACGGAGTTTCCGAGCCGCATGATGACTAGCGAATCAGCCAATTTTTCCATTGGTGGATAAGCGGAGCTCGGCGTCATGTAACGCTTGGCTGGTGTAATAGACCGGATGTTGAATAGAACCATCTAATCCGATTAACACCTAGCTGATAGCGTATTCGGATACCGCCCGGTACAAATACAAGTCCTCTCCTTGGGTAGGTTTTTGCAATATAGGAAATGAAGAAAGGTGTTGTTTGAGGGATTCAAAGCGCGTTTGTGCTCGCTCATCCACTCAAAATTTTACTCTTTTTATAATTTCAAAGAAAGGTTTGCACTTGTCCGTGGATCGTGAAACAAATCGGTTAAGGGCGGCCAATCGGCTGTTAGGCTTTGTACTCTTTTTACGAGTTCGGGGTTAGATCAATGATGGCTTTTATTTTGTGCGGGTTGGCTTGATTCCCCTTTGGCTGACCATATACCCCAGAATTTACCCGAGCCGACCCCAAACGTACACTTTCTCGGGTTTAACATCATCTTGTACTCTCTCAAAACAACAAACATTTTATTAAGATCGTTTAGATGATCGGATATGTCTGATGATTTTACCAACATGTCATCTACATAGACTTCCATAGTGTGACCTATCATTTTTTCAAACATCTTATTTACTAACCTTTGGTAGGTCGCACGTTCTTCAACCGAAGGGCATCATCTTATAACATAAATTCCCGAAGCGAGAGAAGAATGATGTATTTTCTTCATCTTCTGGGTGCATTCGTATTTGGTTGTAACCGAGTATGCATCCATGAAGCTCATTAGTTCGTGTCCCGTGTGCATCCACCATATAATCAATATTTGGCAATGGATAAGCGTCCTTAGGGCATGCCTTATTCCAGTCGGTAAAATCCACGCCGGGCGCCACTGCCATTGCTCTTCTTTACCAAAGCAGGGTTGGCAACCCATCGAGGATAGAGGGCTTCGAATGAATTGATTGTCTATCAACTTGTTAACCTCGGCCTCGAGTCTTTGCTTGTCTGTCGGGGCCGAGCTTTACGCTTTTTCTGGATATCTGGGGGCGAACGTTAGATCAATATTGAGGCGGTGGCATGCATACTTAGGGTCAATTCCGGGCATGTCCGCATGAGTCCATGCGAAGACGTCGAGATTATTTCCCAAAACTCAATCAGCTCGATTCGATATGGTTACTGGGAGATCATGACCAATACGCAATTGGCGCCCTCGCTTGGCCTTCAACGTTGATTGTATCAACCTGTTCTCTTTGGTTCCGCCCGTTTTTTTCTTGCTCTGCCCTCTTTGATCTGCAGGAAATTCATCTTGATGGCTTTGCTTTCGTTCTCGATTGCCGCTCGCGTTCTTCCATCATCGACTCCTTCCCAGGTCGATGACCAGGATTATCCTCCGAACGATCACCACTTTCCGCTCGGACTCCTCCTTGGGCGGGGATCGCCTTGTGTGGTTCCACTGGTTTGTCCTCGTTCCACCACGTTAATCTCTAGGTCGGAGTTTGAGAGAGCATTCTCGTGACTCTCTTTGATTCCCTTTATGTATAGCCTCGCCATCGGATGTTGGGAATTTTATACAAAAATGATATATTGAAACGGCTGCTTTCATATGATAAAGCAATGGCCTCCCAATGATAGCATTGTACTCCGAATCGGCGTTGATTATTTTAAATGTTGTCATGACGGTCCGTTTATGCAACCCTTGTCCCATTTGGATGGGCAAATCAACTTCCCAGCGGGACTATACTTCCTCCTCCAAACCCCGAGAATGCTATCGGTGCATGGACGGATATAGCTATCGTCCACGTTCAATCTTCAAAAGCTCGGACATAAATGATCGACGAATAGCTTCCAGAGTCGATCAAAATTACGTGGACCGGAATACCCAAAATCGGTGCGATAATGACCAGGGGTCGAGAATGAGGATGGACCACCTGGTCGGCATCCGCATCCGAGAACACAAAGTGGCGGTGGGTTGGCCTTCCTTGATTTCCGCCACCCGAACTTGTCTTTCGGCGTTGGCTACCCGCTGGCACATCGCTTTTCCTTTTTTGGACATTGGAGCGGCTATCTCGATTGTGTTAGTATTGATTCGATTGACACTTGACATCATGAGGATCTCCCTACCCTGGTTTTCGGCGGGGGTGGCGGCGAGAGCTGGATTGGTTACGCGCTCCGGATTGACACCTTGAGCCAGTCCCGGTGGGGGCGGTAGTTCATGAACGTATCTTTTAAGACCGCCTTGCCGAACAATCCGCATAATTTCTCTGATTAGATCTCGGCACTCATCGGTATCGTGACCTATGGATTTATGATAGGCACAATATCGACGTGAATCTAATTTTGTCGGCTCGATCTTCAAAGGCCGAGCCGGGTAACAAATTTAGACCACATACTTCATTCCATATGGTGATGGAGTGTGGGTCAAAGTACTCTCAGTCGGGCAACTTCGGCTCGCGCTTCTGGCGAGCCCTAAATCCGGTGGTCGGGTTTTCCGAGAAACGGTCTAAATCCCGACCCCGCCCAATCACGTTCTTTCCTTTTCGTCTTTCTCACGCCCCTGGCCGGTGCTCGGGCGGTTTGCTTGCCATGGCTTCTTCCAGCGCAAATATGGCGTTCGCGCGGACGAGAAATTCTTGGTGCGAGGTCGCCCCGATTCATGGATGGAGTAGTTAAACCAAGTCTCGGCCCGGCCATGCATGGCTGCGATCAAAATGGCGTCATCCGACACGGTTCCATCTCTCGAACTTGCTTGTTGAACCGAAATATAGCTTTTCAGGGCTCGTCCTTCCCTTGTTTGATGTTCACGAGGGAGTCCTTAGGTGCGGCTCGGACTTTGGACGTCAAGAAATGCGTCGTAAAGGCGGAGGCCAGATCCCCCCATGCCCGAATGGATCCCTGTGGTAGGGTCCTAAACCAGTGGTGGGCTCGGTCGCCCCGAGTTAGTGGGAAGGCCTGCAGAGGATGGCATCACTAGGATTGTGCAGTTCCATCCATGCTAAGTACTTGTGGACGTGAGTGGTCGGTCGGTTTCCCCGTTGTAGAGACCGACACGGGGATTTCCAACTTTGGCGGTAATGGGGTCGCCAGATTCCAAAGGAAAATGGCGACATAACAGGCTGGTTGGTTCATCGCTTAGGCGGTCTTGAGGCTGTTCGCCTTAGGACCGCCTTCCAATTCGTTCAAACGAGCCTTGGTGGTGTATTTCTACATCTCGTTCTGCCATAGGCTAGGGCACTTGGATCGATTGACCACTAGTTGCTCCCGCTCATCCGGAAACCTGAGCGGAACTTATCGTCGAGTGGGCGAAAAGGATCAACTCGGTCGTCCGGCCAACAGTGGGCATGGCGATGTCGTGTTGGTTCCGTAGTGACTACGCTACCGACTTTGTCGCCTTCATTTTCTCGCGCCATCACGGCGGACCACGTTGTTCATTACCGGCTTCTTGAAGCTTCGTCATGAGGAAGCCGGGAAATGAGGATTAATATTAACATTTAGTTGTGGGTTGAGTGGGTTAGTATTTGCAAGGAGTGGATGAGGTGCTTGAGAGTTTGTGGTAGCGAGTTTGTGATATGAGTTGGTTCATTTCTTTGTACAAAGGTTGGGTTGGCAATTAGGCGAGCGAAAGGAAATAAAGTAGTGCTCCTGCTACATTTGGAGCATATTTTGGCCATTAGTAGTCGGCCAGTTTGGTTGTTCAAATGTTGCTCTTGATCAAACGAGCATTTCTCATTGTTGACTCATTTTGTCTGTTATGAAAAGGTTAAGCGTTAAACTTTACCTGGTTTTCACTTAACTTGCTTTTGCTTGGAATTACGATTGGACCAATACGGCCCTCCTTCTAGCGCCAATTTGTTGGCGTGCATTTTGGTCAACAAGCAAAAATATGTAAAAGATTTAACACGTGGAAATGTAAACGTCGCGTAACATGTGTTTATTTACGGCTAATTACGCTTTTTTGCATAATGCGGCGAATTATTGGGGTCGGTCTTTATTACAATCTTACTCTTTTTCTTTTTCCGTCTTTTTTCCGTCTTTTTCAATCTCTCTCTATCGGACTTTTTATATCCCTTGAGTCGGTGGGTTTACAATAGTCATCTTTGCACTAACTATTCATTAATTAGTAAAATAATTAAAGAAAGACACATGTCCTCTCTAATGTGCATGTAAGTCAAAACTTGCCACTTGTCGACTTCTCTTTATAACTTTCGACATGTGGCGATTTCGATACCAATAAAGCGTTAAGCATGGGCGTGTGATTATTTTTATGAGTGCATGGCGCATGCGTTTCCGTCGTAATTTGGGCTCGGGGCTCGGCAGCCGTGTTGCGGTTGAGCTCGGTAGCGGGCGAGCCTAATTCGTGGCGTGTCGCCGCGCGATTCTTGGCGTCACCACGCAGTCTCCTACTCGGACGTGTCTTTGGGGTGATGGCGTGGATTAACTTCTTCCAAACGGCTCGGCGTCATCAAGTCAGACACAAAGAAACAACAGTAATCACGCCATATCACCACTCTAAGCATAATCACGATGTTTGGCTGCGAGAAACAATTGACAGGCAGTCGATATAATAATGAGAAACTGGTAAACTGCAGATTTTTTAATTGCCAAGATGTTATAATTATGATAAAAATTATACGTAAATTTTATTTCTATTAGTAAATTTAATTTCTATTTGTAAATTCCGTTTTTAAACCTACTTAAATTTCACATACTTGCTAATTTTACTTTGGAATTTACTCATATATTATGTCTTTAATGCAGAAAATACCATAAAACAAGTATGTTTTCATTTCCAAATCTATATAATCCACATAAAATAATTTAAACACTCTCATTTTTACACGAGAACTCACCAAAATATTTTCAACCCTGAAAAGGCTGGAAACATCAAAATTGGTTTGAAGTGAAATGCTTGTTTGGATTTTTATGGTGATTTGAGTCAGTGATTATCTCCGGGTTTAGGACTTTTGGGTAGAACTGTCAAAATTAGCGCGGTACGGTGGGATGTCCCGATCGGCCCCATGATAGGACTGGACCGGGCTATGATATTGTAGGCCCAAAATGAGTCGGGCCTATTTGGCTCTGCCCATTAGGTCCGATTGGCTCTACTTTAGATGTTTTATTTTATGAGTTGAGCTGGGTTTTGGCCTCCAGAATGGTGGGCTCATGGAATTTCGGCTCGGCCTGGACCGGCCCAATTTTCTCTTTGGCCCGGCAGGCTAGCACCGGCCCGGCTCCGCCCATTTGACAACTCTACTTTTGGATAATTGGGTTCGAGGTACGAGATCTTGAAAATTAAAAAGAACATATGTTAGGCTAGCCGCGGGGTTCCAGTTAAGACCCGCTGATGCCTAAGTCAGATCGAGCTTTGCGAGGTATTAGGAAAGATAAATAGTAAAAATAGAGAGTAAAAAATTAAAAGGGAATAGTTACCATTTGACTGCTGTAGCAATGTATTTATAACTTTTTCTAGTACATGTGAGGATTCTGTTTCCGCCAAGTGTAACCATCTAGATGAAGGAATTGTACTTGTCTGTCAAGAAGATCAACAACCCTGCTTTTGGGTCAAGTCTTTATTACTCAGCGGATCGGTTCTTCTCGTGGGTCGGATTTCAGACCCCACTATGCTAGAGACCTCCCTGTAGAGGTAAGATCATAATTTATTCGAGCTTGAAAAATCGTGTTTAAGTTTGGTTTGATTATTAATTTATTCGAGCTTGAATGAGTTTTAATTGAGCCGAACATGAAACAAACTCGAGTAGTTTGATAATTTTACTCATATTTTATTATTTTATACTAATCTAGTTGAGTTGGAGTCGGACTCAACATCTTATAGAATAAAAATATGTATTGAAATTTGGTTCGTTATGTTAACGAGCTAAGCTCAAACGAAATTTTGATGATTGACATTGAATCGAGTATCGAATAATTAAGTTTATTTTCTAGCTCTAAACCAAAAGTCCAAAAATATTATGATCTCCACGCAAATATTGCAGAACACAGGGACTTCTTAGTTATTTCTTAAAGTTACATTAAAAACCTTCAGAGAGACTTTCAACTTTAAATTGATCCATTTCTAAAACTACACAGTGTTTGAACTTTGAACTTTGGGGAAGGAGGAGTTTAGTTAGGAAAGAGAAAAAAAATTGTTAGATTCTATATTAATACTAACTTTTTTGACAAAATAATAGTCCATTTTAAATAATCTTTTGATGTAATTGAGTGTCATATAAATACAAATTAAGATGGTGTTTTCCTGAGCTTATAAGCTCTCAAACATCATTGAGAGTGCTTGACTAAGCTTTATAAGCTCTTTAATAGTGTTGGTTGTAAGATTATTTCCTTTTAGTTAAGGAAAATCATAACTGATATATTTTTATATGTGGTCTATATCATTTCCATATTTGATTGGCGCAAATCTTGGCTAATTATACCAATAATCATGGAAGATTGTTTTTAATTTGGTACGATCTCTTGATGGACGAGATCATCTAAGAATTGGTATTCGAGGTCCCTAAGCCTACTCACAAGAAAATGAATTCCATTATCGTGTGAGAGCAAAGGCTTAGAAGAACTCTCGGAATAACGAAGAAATCAATTCTCAGACATCGACGGAAAAACTAGCTATGGCTGGAGGTAATTCGATTCAATTTCGCTTCCGCCTTCTCGTGTAGATTATGATTAGAATATGATTTTGTATTACATAATTATTTTACATTTGGTATCAGATCCATCTAATACCTCTGCCTTGCTGTGGTTTTACCGTATATGCTCCACCATGAAAATTGATTTGATATTGATCTGGAGTATTTAAGAAGAACCTTTATTCTTCTGCGGTGTTATAACCTATTTGATGGAAAACAAGGTTGTTGATATGCATATAAATATTCTTATTCCTTGAACGAGGTCAATTGTCGATGACCAGTTTCTAATAAAGGGGTAATTACGATTGCCAACCCCAAGAAAATTGTATTTGGCACATGCATAGAGATAAATGGCAACCTGTTAAATTGCTAATTGATTATGTGACATGTTTTTACATTAATATTTAATGTGTTTAGCATATCAAATAATGAAAATCATATCTGTATGCATATATATTTATTTTTGTGTGTGATTGTTGTACACACAATTTGAGGTCATATGATAATTACCCAGTTCGGTTTATTTGCATTGTTTGTGATTTTATGCAAATAATTAGATCTTCATGTAATTAATGTTAGATTATTCAAATAATTTTAATTAATTAAGGAGTAGCCACATCATCTTTAATTAATTAAAAATTGTGTATGTTCTAGAATCGTATAATATCATTGATCGTAAATAATCATACAAATATAATAAATTATATCCCACAAAAAGTTTTATTATATATATGGTTAATTAGGTAGAATATCAAATCAGTCGGTTTTTTTAGCTATTCCCAACAAATCAAGATGTTTTTTAGCCATCTTTTTCAAACACATCTTTTTAGCCATTTTGGGGTGTAAAAAATCCAATTTGCCCTTGAGCCAATTTAATCGCACAAAAACACACATCCATGTGACTTGACATCGATTCTTGTGACTCGACATCGAGTTCTTGTGACTCGACATCGATTCATCGTGACTCGACATCGAGTTCAGTAACTTCGACATCGAAATCATGTGATGACTCGACATCGAAGTCATTTGTGACTTCGACATCGAGTCACCGTGACTCGACATCGAGTTACTATAAGCATGACTAAATCGAGTCACAATGACTCGATTTGATTACGGCATCGATTCTATCACGTATTATAACCCGATTATTTTTTTCAAAAAACTTTGAATTCACATAACTTTTTCTTTTTAAATTCGTTTTGCATGTATAATATATCAAATTAATCCTATTTTCGATATCTATAATTCAACACCCATATTGCATATTTAAAAAAATACAGGTTCGGTTTCTTAAAAAAAGTTTTAAATAAAAAAGAGTAAGAAGATACATAGAGATAAGTGAAAGAGAGAGAAATAACCCAAATATCAAACAAACATGTTAGAAGGGTATGGATGTTATTTTACACCCCAAAATGGCTAAAAAGATGTATCTACAAAACATGGCTATTTTTAATCTTTACATTTTCTAAATGGCTATTTTGTACCATTACCACATATCAAATTATATATCTTAATCTACCCACATGAATTAAGAAAAGGAACGTAATTTGATAGTTCTATCATAAGTTGCTAATAAATCTAATTGAGTAAGACTTTAGCCCACATGCAAGTTTTATGTCACTAGATTTATAAATTTACATCTTTACATCAGTAAATATGTTATTCTGTTTGAGTCTCAAATTTTGAGCATATATATTTTTTGCAGTTATTCAACATGCTAACATCTCTGATGTGAAATGTGACATTCCCGAATTAACTGGTGACAATTACAAGGTGTGGAAGGAGAAAATTCTCCTTTTTGGGATGGATGGACATTGACTATGCCATAAAGAAAGACAAACCACATACTACTACTAAGACTAGTAGTCTTAATGCAGTTGATCTTTATGAAAAGTGGGAGTGCTCTAACCATCTCTCCGTTATGTACATAAAGACCAGGATTTATCCTAGTATTCGTGGTTCCGTCGAGCATCTTGAAAAAGGTCAAGCCACTTTTGAAAGCCATTGATGGGCAATTTTCACCTCTGACAAAGCTCTTGTAAAGACCTTGATTATGAATTTTTCATCCTTGAGGCTCACTCTTTGTGAGAGGGGGTGGTCGAGTACATTATGAAAATGAGGGATATTGCGGCCCAACTTAAGACGCTTGAGGTTACCATATGCCTCGATACTTTCCTTGTGCACTATATATTGAACACTTTCTATAACAATACGACCCTTTCAAAATATCCTTTAACACACATAAAAATAAATGGTCAATCAATGAACTCATGACCATGTGTGTTCGAGAAAAAGAAGAGAGGCTTTTATGGAATCAAGTGAAGTTGCAATGGTGGCAACCGAAGGAAAATTTCAAGAGAAAGCCAAAGAGAAAGGAAAGGCAAAATGTTTATCAAAGGTGGAATCAAGAAACCAATCAAGGCAAGAAGAAATGACACAAAAAGAAAGATTGCCCCAAATTTAAGATTTCACTTGAAAAGAAAGGTATGCAAATCTCATTCATTTGTTATGAATCTAATATGGTTGATGTCTTTGTTTATAACAAATGGTGGATTGATTCTAGTTGTACAATCCATATTTCAAATACTTTGTAGGGTATGCGAAACCTAAGAAAGCCAGTGGGCAGTGAGCAAAGTATCTATTCTGGAAATAAGATGCAGTCTCATGTTGAAGCCATAGGGACATGCAGTTTAGTTCTAAGTACTGGTTTTATTTTTCATTTAAGAAGGACTTTTTATATTCCAAGTTTTTCTAGAAACTTGATTTCTATTTGGAGACTTGTACCGTTGGGTTATTCCTTTAACTTTTTGAATGGATCTTTTTATTTATATTATAAATCTAATCTTGTTGGGAATGGTACATTGTCTGATGGTCCTTTCTCTATTGATTTGCAAGATGATTCTTCTCACAATATTTTGCATGCTTGTGCTGGTATTAAAAAATGTGTTATAAATGAAAGTTCCTCTAATTTGTGGTACCGAGATTGGGATATATCTCCATTGAGAGAATTCGAAGATTGGTAAAGGAAGGAGTACTAACTACTCTGGATTTTCCGGTTAAACTTGTATGGATTGCATAAAGGGAAAGTGCTTTGCATATTTTTGTGTGTGTTTTGTGTGATGATTTATACATATTTTTGGCATGATTTATTTGCATTTGCATGTTTTAGTGTTACATTGGGTTATGTTGTTGATTTTCTAGGATTTGGTGGAAAAAATAAGTTTTGGAGCAAGAAACGTCAAAATGTCATTTCGTGCAACTGCGACAGTCTTCGTATTTGGAACATAACTTTTTCATTCGAAGTTAGATTGACCTGATTCTTATGCCATTAGAAAGATAAAGGAGATTTATACAAATTCTATTTCTGGTACTAAATGCAAATGAAGACGTTTGAATGGGTTAAAATCATGTGAAAGTGGAAATCAAGTGATGAGATTTTGAAATGACACGTCTTAGTGTTTGGCCATAACTATCTCTGGAAAATTGATATTGAGGTCATTCAAGTGGCTATGGAAAGCTAAGAGATAGAGATACAATTCATATGACGACACCGAGAGCAAATTCCCACATTTCGAGGGTGCACGGACGCGCACGACTGGTAGCGGGCAGCAGGCAAAGCTGCTTGGGTGCGCGTGCGGTTTTTTGGCTCTTCCACCTTTGTATAGGACTCTAGTCTTCTAAATAAGACTTGGGGAGCCCATATTTTCGAAAACTTTTACTTCTTAGCACTTTTAGACTCTAGTTTTCTCTCTTTTCTCTTGCTTTTCAACATTGGGATTGCTTGGGTTCTTCCCATTGAAGTTATTTTTGCGGCTTAATCAACGCGTAATATTTGTTCATGTCTTTTATCTGATTTCAATTGTTTAGTGATTATTATTGTTGCATGATAATGTTTATGATTATTTTCTTTCCTTCAATTGAAATTATGATCCCACCCCCAAGCATGAACTAAGTTTCTTGTTCTAGGATTATGATGATTTGATTCAAACAACCAAGCATGAGTATTGACTAATTGATTTGCTTTCCTGAATAAATTGCTTTACTTGTTGATTAATTGTTTGGCCAACTTTTGATTATTTTGAGGGAATGATTGAGATCGAGAGAAGATATTATTCATTGACTAAATTTATTCAAGGGTTAGATATAAATTAAAGATGTATTATCTAACTTGACTTAATGAAAATAGCAAATTATATTGGGATAACCCTAACTGTGAATACGTGAGTTATCGAGATCTAGGCCTAGTTTTTACATGTTTGTTATATTTGTTAACCGCATGATCAATTAGTTGATTTTATGGTTGCAATTTTGATAAGATGATTATGAAATCCTAGACTTTCATCCATATTATTTTTCTCCAAGTTTAATCGTGCTTAATTTGATATTTTTTTACTTGTTTTTCTTTAGTTTATTAAAATCACAAATTTGGTTAGAGTGTTTAGGATTTATTTTCTCAATTGTGTTGCATAATAATTATTTGCCGGCTAAGTTTTCTTTGAGAGACGTCTTGTGATCAACTTGTTACCCTACGATTGATCTCGTTCTCTTGCAAGGATTGTTAGATTTATTTTAGGTGTTTAGCGGTCGAACAAAAAGCAAACCAACAAGTCCAAAAAGGTGCAAAGAGGAGTACAAACTTATTAGAAATCATACATACGGATATTTGTTGTCGGATATGGATGCAAATAGTCCTAAATACTTTATCAACTTTATAGATGATTACTCACGATATATGTATCTCTACATGCTTCGTTCCAAAGACGAAGCTTTTGGCGCTTTAAAGTTTTTAAAGTCAAGTAGAGAAAACGCGTGTGATAAGCAAATTAAAATTGTGAGATCGGATAGAGGTGGAGAGTATTATGGTAGATACACCGAGAGTGGACAAGCTCTGGTCAATTTACGAAGTTTCTTCAAGAACACCGGATTGTTGCCTCGACACTATGCCTGGTTCTCCTGGATTAGAATGGTGTGACAAAAGAAGAAATCGAACATTGATGGACATGGTCGGGAGCATGAGGAGCTCTACAAGACTTCCTCAATTCTTGTGGATGAAGCACTAAAGACGAATGTGTATATATTAAACCGAGTTCCAACCAAGGTTGTCAAAGACTCCTTTTGAGCTATTTAAGGGTTGGAAACCGAGTTTGCGATATATAATATGAAGTGAAAATTCATAATCCACTAGAGAGAAGCTGACCCGAGGGACTAGTCTTGGGTATTTCATTGGATATCTTTGAAAAGTCCAAAGGTTATAGATTCTATTGTCCATCTCATTGCACTAGGATTGTGGAATCAAGAAATGCAAAATTTCTTGAGGATCACTTGATTAGTGGGAGTGATCGATTCTGAAAATTTAATTCCTAAAAAGGATCACTATAAGAATCAACCCTCTAGTTAGTGGTAGATTAATTGTTGTTTACACCCCTCAAGTGCATAGGAGTGTAAGATAACCGGTCGTTGAAATTCCACAAATTACCAATATTGATCTTGTAAATCAAGTTTTAATGAGGGAATCAAGATAATGTCGAAAGCAACAGGTGAGCAACAAGTTCCTCAAAATAATGATGAAACAACATTGAGAAGATCTACTAGAGTTAGACATTCATCAATTTCTAGCGATTATCTAGTGTATCTGCAAGAAATGGACTATAATGTTAGAGCGAAAAAGACCTCAAAAGTTTCCACAAGCTACGAGTTCTAAGGAGTCTAACTTATGGCACAATGCGATGAAAGATGAGATGGATTCTATGGCATCTAACCGATGCGGGATCTTATCAAGTTGCACGATGGTGTAAAAGTCATAGGGTGCAAATGGGTCTTTAAGACGAAGAAAGACTCACAAGGCAACATTAAAAGACATAAAGCAAGACTTGTTGCCAAAAGGTTCACTCAAAGAGAAAGAATTGATTACGGATACATTTTCTTACGTATGCAAGAAAGATTCTCTTCGAGTGGTTATGACACTAGTAGCTCATTTTGATTTTGAGCTACATCAAATGGGCGTGAAAACGGCATTACTCAATGGTGATGTAGAGGAAGATGTTTATATGAAACAACCTGAAGGATTCTCCTCTAGAAACAATGAGCATTTCGTTTTCAAGCTTAATAAATCCATATACGGATTAAAACAAGCGTCCCGCCAATGGTATTTGAAATTCCATGAAGTTATTACTTCATTTGGCTTTGAAGAGAACATAATGGATCAATGTATATACCAAAGGATCAATGGGAGTAAGATTTGTTTTCTTGTTTTATACGTTGATGATATTCTGCTTGTAACAAATGATAAGGGTTTGCTATATGAGATGAAACAATTTCTCTCAAAGAACTTTGATATGAAAGATATGGGAGAGGCATCTTATGTCATTGTCATTAAGATCCATAGAGAAAGATCACGAGGCATATTGGGTTTGTCTCAAGAGACTATATCAACAAAGTATTAGAGAGATATAACATAAAAAAATTGTCACCAAGTGTAGCACCTATTGTCAAGGGTGATAAACTTGACTTGAATCAATGTCCCAAAAATGATTTGGAATGGGAACACATGAAGAACATTCCATATGCTTCCGGTGTTGGAAGCCAGTGATATTGCATATGTTGTTGGAGTGTTAGGCAGATATCAGAGTAACCCAGGTATTGATCACTGGAAAGCTGCAAAGAAAGTAATGAAATATCTTCAAGGTACAAAGGGTTACATGCTCATATATAAACAAACTGATAATCTGGAGGTGATTGGCTACTCTGATTCAGACTAGCTGCATTGATTCTCGGAAATCAACATCAGGTTATATTTTTATGCTAGCCAGTGGAGCTGTATCTTGGAGAAGTGCAAAGCAGACCCTGACTGCTACTTCCACTATGGAGGCTGAGTTCGTATCGTGTTTTGAGGCTACCTCGCATGGTGTTTGGTTGAGGAGTTTCATATTTGGGCTTAGAGTTGTGGACTCTATTTCTAGGCCATTGAAGTTGTACTGTGATAATTCAGTCGTTGTATTTGTGGCTAAGAATAATAAGAGTGAAAGTCGAAATAAGCATATCGACATCATGTATTTAGCCATAAGAGAACGTGTTAAGGAAAATAAAGTGATCATTGAACACATGAACACTGAATTAATGATTGTTGATCCTTTGACTAAGGGCATGCCACCAAAGAATTTCAAGGATCATGTAGAAAGAATGGGACTTAGTTCCATATTGTAATCTTTCATTGTACGTACATTTTGCTTAATGAAACTCTTATTTATTTCGATGTTTCTCATATGGTTGTGCACAATAATTTTTGTTTATTCAAGAAATATCATTAAGTTTGGACTAGAATAAACATGATGTTTATTCATTAAGTTTAACATAGCTTATCATGGGGAATATAGTGCAATGTGATGCATGGAAGATAATAATCACCTATTAGAGAACCTATTGCCATGATTCGTGTACTTTGTTTCCTATTAAGGTGCATTGTGAAATATATAGACCAAGTGGGAGAATATAAGATTATTTCCTTTTAATTAAGGAAAATCATAATTGATATACTTTCCATATGTGGTCTATATCATTTCTATATTTGATTGGAAAAATATTGGCTAATTATACCAATAATTATGGAAGATTCTTTCCAATTTGGTACGATCTCTTGATGGACGAGATCATCTATAAATTGGTATTCGAGGTCCCTAAGCCTACTTACATTCAAAAAACAAATTCCATTATCGTGCGAGAGCAAGGGCTTAGAAGAACTCTCGGAATTACTAAGAAATCAATTCTCAGACATCGTTGGAAGAACTTGTAATGGCTGGAGGTAATTCGAATCAATTTCGCTTCCATTTTCTCGTGTTCGTTATGAATTAGAATACGATTTTGTATTACGTAATTATTTTACATTGGTATGTTTTGTTTTTATTAAAAAAGATATGTTAAAAGCTTATAAGTTGTTCTTAAAAAAACGTGTGGGAATTCAACCTAATTTTCAAAATAAGATCTTATTATAATAACCTCATTTAACTTTGACCATTTAATTACAAAATTGTCATTACTAACTAAATTTTTTCATCTTATTTTATGCAAACACTTATTTTCAAATTATTAAATATATGTATTTTTAGATTATTGGTTGCTACCAAAATATTTCACTCCCGCGAACTTGACTTAAAGAGCTCCGCCGCGAAACCCGCAAAAGGGGTCCTGTAGGGTGCTCCGGCGTGCCCTCTCCGATGCTTAAGTCGAGTGCACTTGTGGAAGAAGAAAGAGCGAAAGTATAAGCAAATATGGAAAAATGGTGTGATTAGGTTAAGAATGAACCTGGACTTGGGCTTTTATAGCTTAGCCGGATTAGGGTTTTCGTAAAATCCGAGATTCATTGCGATTTGGTAACAATCATGATTAGAATAGGATCGGATCTTTTAAAACCCTAATTTATCTTCCAAGACTTCGGACCCGACGACTGATATACCTCGAGCCATCCTATTAATTTCCTGGGCATATCCTCATAGGTCACCTTCTCCTTTACTCAACCAAAACAGTTCGGCTCCATAAGCAAGGTATAACAAACTAGCCCAAGTAACCCAACACACGTTCAACCCATAGAGCTCGTGAGTCGGCTAATAAATAAATCTCAACAGATCGGCCCAATCTGACGAAGGCCTTAGCGATTCGGTCCCATGAGCCGGACCTCAATAGGTCAAACCAATACATAAAGCTTAACAGAACAATTCGAATCACAAGTCAACAGAATGGCCCCGTGGTTCAAGTGGCGGATCGGCTTGGAGCATAGGGCCCAACAGATCGGCGTGATGCTCAAAGCCTACCAAGTAGGCCAAATACACTGAGACCTCCTCGAGATCAACCCGGACTCGAGCTTACTGGTCGATCCCAGGTTGAGTAAGGGCCAACGGTAAAAGCCCAATTTCGGCCCATCTATATTTAATCCTCATCAATTACACCCCTCAACTATGGTTAAAAAGGCATTTCACCATAATTGCTTCGTCTTAGCTGAACTATTCTAGGGTTTCCCTCTTATTTCAAATTCCCGCCTCTTCATTGTCCTGTCTTTTCAAGTCTTGTCTCATAAAAGAAAACGGCTGACAAGATGTCCTTCTGGATCCCAATGCATCTTCACCCCCCTTGGATCAGGCCACGATCGACGGTCCACCTTAAATCCTTTCAAATTCCTTCTCTCTCCTACCTTTATAAAAGGAAAGCCATCTCCCCTGTTCTCCATTTCTTCCATTTTATCTCAGAAAACACTTTAGTGTCCCTAAGCTTAATTACTCCGACGACTTTCTCCAGATTCCGGCGGCTTCCAGCAACCAGGCTTTCTCAATTCTCTCATTTGTACCCTTTTCCCATCCAGTAGGTACTTACTTCTTCCTCTTCTATTTCTTTCTTATTCATGGCTTCTTCTTCTTTTCATTCGACTCCCCTAGACCCTTATATCACGAGTTAGAATGATGGTCTTCGGAAATGGGTTCAGGCTCACAACCTCTCTGTATTACTGAGATTCCTTCCTCAGATCTGGACGCCACTGAATCAAGTTCTGGTTTAGATACGGATTCTGGAATAATAGAAATCCGAGCTCCGAGCTCGAGTCCCCTACCAGAATACCCCCATGACTTTAGGGAGACAACTGTAATTGTTCACACACTTCAAAATATAAGAAAAAGTGCAAAAATTCCTTCTTCTTTTAAACTTTCTTTACCTAGTCACACGAGATCGCCCCAACCGACCTCCACCTAATGCCCTAGCCTTCTTCGTAGGTCGGATAGAGGGGGACTTCGGTTTCCCATCCACACTTTTATGGCCGAGGTGTCCACTCTCTATCGTGTTCCCCAACCGGATGGCCCCTAACTCATTCCGAATCATAGTTGGTTTCCTAATACTTACCAAATATTTAGAAATAGAGCCCATGCCAAGTCGTGTTCTTTGCCCTATTCCGTGAAAACCTCTACCACTAAAGGCCTATTCTACATTACCTCCCGAGGTGATGCCCAGTTCTTGAGCAAATATCCTTCTTCCAATAAGTTCTGGAAGGACAAGTACTTTTTCATCTCTTCTCCCGAGCTTGGGGTTTCCCATTGCTTGGACTTGGAGCCTTCCACTTCAACGCAAGCACAATCCCCAAGATTGGTCTCCCGCTCCAAGCCTTGATAAATAAGCTTACCTTAGTCAAGTATGACTTATCCCGACTTATCACTCCATTCCTTCTGTACCACATTGAACTGAGTCCCATTGTTGTCCCCCTAAATGATGGTAATTACATATCCTTATTTAACTTCCTCTCTTTTTACCTGTTGACTAACCTCTCTTTTCTTACACAGATATATTGATGGCTCAGATGGTCGCTGAGCAGGAAGATGAGGAGCGACAAGTTGCTGCTGGCTCCATTCCTCCTACCACTGGTGCTACTGCTCAGGGGAGTCACTCCCCTCGAACTAGGCAACCAGACTCAGCTGCCATTGTTATCGCCGACCTGACTAGTCCGGCAGCTCAACCCGTTGTCAAGCCTCCCCTAAAGAGGCCCTCTGTTGGCACCAGCGCTGGTGATGCCAAGAAATCTAAGACTACCACTTCTGTTACGCCGATCTCCTTCGTCCATAATCCATTCATACTCCAAACCGGATGTTCTTCACTGGGAACTCGATTTTGAAGAACACTCGATTTTGAAGAACACTGATGGAACCCTCGACCGAACTGCTCTAGAAAAAGTCGATGTCGAGTTGAATACTACTAAGAAAGAATGTCAACGGCTGAAGTCTCATAAGACCATGCTCCTTGATGAAGTCCGTTGATCGAGGAGCAAGCCGAGGTCCACAAGGTCACTTTGTGGACTCGTTTAGACCAAATTGAAGGTCCTTGAAAAAGACAACTCCGACCTCAAGGCTAAAATGAGCGACCTCCAAATCCGATTGCACTACAAATGTAGATCAAGCTCGAGCCCAAGGCATAGAGGTCGGTCGTCAAAGCTTCCTTACCTCTTCGAGGGCTCTTCCATTATTCGGTGGTTCGGGATAGGGTGAAACAAGCTTTCCGAGCTCTAAGGAATTCATCAAGGTCCTTTCTGTTAGGGCCATGGAGTACTATAGCTTTGCCTTTGATCGGGTTGAAGCTCACTCGAGGAAAGAGGAATCACCAAGCCCTTTGTGAAAAGGCCCCAGAAGGTACTCCCGACTCTAAGGGCTTTGTGTTCTCAATCAAGCGGATCGTCTCAACCGATCTCCTGTTGAGGCTTTCATTGATTCCATGTCGGCTCCCTTGGTCATCCATCATGCCTTAAGCTCGGGGTGCTTCTTATCATCCTCCCGGAGACCACCCATCCCCACGGCTCATCGAGGGCACTCCTATCCCTCCCCGTCCGGGTAATCAAGACGAAGATCCCGAGATCGCACTCGTGGATGATGTGACCATCTCCATAGATGACCGACCACCTAGGATACTACCCTACCACTTAGGAGTTTTTATGTTTCTCTTTTTACTATTGTACTCTCTCATACTTGTACTTATTTTGCTAAGTAATGAAGATCATTTATTTACCGTAATTCATCTTTTTCTCGATCTCTATCCTTATTTTTGTTTTTGCAATAGCTCGGCTTTTGGATTCAATCGATTTTCATCCTTTGTTTTACCCAAAAATTGGTCAATCTCTTTCAAGGAAATCGGCTCAAGCCGATCTCCTTGCATGGCCTCGTGGCCCCAAGTATTTGGATTCTAGCTCGTTAAGCTCCAAATACTTGTCATTTTCTTCAAAGGAGGTGGCTCGAGCCGAGCTCGTACATGGCCTCATGGCCCCAAGTATTTGAAGTCTAGTCTAGCTCGAGCTCCAAATACTTGTCATTTTCTTCAAAGGAGGCTGGCTCGAGTGAGCTCCTTGCATGGCCTCGTGGCCCCAAGTATTTGGAGTCTTTGAGTGCAGCTCGAGTGAGCTCTAAATACTTGTCATTTTCTTCAAATGAGGTTGGCTCGAGCCGAGCTCCTTGCATGGCCTCGTGGCCCCTAGTCTTTGGAGTCTAGCTCGAGCTGAGCTCCAAATACTTTTCATTTTCTTCATAGAAGGTGACTCGAGCTCGAGCTCCTTACATGGCCTCGTGGCCCCAGTATTTGGAGTCTAGCTCGAGCCGAGCTCCAAATACTTGTCAATTTCCTTCGTTTTCTTTTTTCAAACACATATTTTAGGAAGTAGCTCATTTCATTCAAATCATAAGTATTTCGTTACATCGGGTAATTTTAATTCTAGGACTAATACTTTTTCAAATTGCTTTGCTATTCCCTCGCCCTCGAGCCTTCGCCCATCGAGCTCTTCCAACTCATATGCACCTCCTGCCCGCACCTTCGTCACCCGTGTGGCCCTTCCCACCTCGCATCCGGCCTTCCCCTTATTCTTGCTAGCATCCGACCTCCTCAACACCGGATCTCCCTCTTGGAAGGCCGTTCTCATCACATTCTTGTTATATCTTTGCCTTGATCCTTCCCCTTGTCCTTTCCATCTGCAAGAATGCCATCTCTCTTTTTCTCATTGATAGTATCTAAGGCCTCCCGAATCATTATTTTGTTCGCCTTCTCTTCAAAAGCTTGCACTCGATGAGTTTCCATCCGATCTCCGCAGTATAACATCTGTTAAGTTGGTATTTTACCAATTAATAATGTATTTTAGACTAGGATTTTATATTAATTTTGGATGTTTTAGAGTCGCTAGAGTCCATTTTATTTCATTAAGTGTCGTTGAAGAGTTAATACAGATTTTGGTAGCCGAAAAATGATGAAAACAGCGAAAAACGTGTTTGGGAGGAAGAAATCGCATTTGAAGAAGAAGGAAAAGAGGAAAATCGCAATTTTGGCCTTGAATTGGCGTGGCGTATGCGGTGCAAGACCCCGCTTGTAGTGCGGGGATGAAAAAAAAAGTGCAAAGTGCAACAAGTTGAAGTGGCGCTGCACGCCACCCCTTGGCGCCCTTGTGCACGGATGTATCAAGGTGGCGGCTAGCCGCTTATTTTTTAGCGCCCTTGCCGCTCATGCGGATAATAGGGATGGCGCTGCAGCTACTGCTCGGCGGAAATTACAAGGCAACTTATTCCTTTTTCTTGGACTTTTGTGGGGTATAAATACAAGTCTTGGGGCGTGAAATTAGGGATCTTGGACCTCGGGCGCTAACAAAACAGCTATAAGACAAGGAAGAAGGCTTGGAACATCTTGGGAAAAGCTTGGAGAAGAAGATTGAAGGCTTCTATCATATAGAAATAAAGAAGATCCCTCAACTCTTGTTCTTACTTTGTTGTTTTCTTCATATCTTGTAAGATGTATTGTTGTATTCCTATGGATTCATTTTCATCAATCATGAGCTAAACTCTATAATTCTAGAGGGATGATGTAATCTATGTTTGAACTTATGTTTTGAGAGTGTGGTTTGTCAATCTAGATTTCTCAATTTATTTGTGCTATTTGGATCTATTGCTTCTAAATTACTTGATCAATAATTTAGATTGTTTGGTGTATTTGATTTGACACTTGAGAGAGGTAATTGAATACATGACCTTGGAATAGCATAACATAGGATTTCATAGAATTGAGAAATTTGTGAATCCTTTGAAGTCATTTATCAAGATTCATAGCTTTTATTGAGATTTCAATTGGTGATTTTTATAGAGATATTGATTTCCCAATTGAGATCTAAAATCATTTGGCACTCGAGAGAGAAATGATTATTGTAGAAATCTTGACTTATAAATTGGTAATTGATGATTGATAAACCATATTGATAACATAAGGGATAACTAGATTTATCACACCTCTAGAATTCATTTAATCATTTGGATAAACTCATTTATATTTTCATATTCTTGATTTATTTTTGGTATTTTTAGTATAATAAACTCCATCAATTCTTGATTTTCTAAATAAAGTTAGACTACTATATTATAGTACTTAGCAATAATTCGATAATTATTCCCCGTGGATACGACAACCTTACTTTCACTATATTAAAACTTGACACGTAGACTTGCGGTTAGGAAAATCTCTAACAACATCCATTCCATACACCGATTAAAAATAGTTCCCCTATCGCCTCTTTTGGATTAGCTCGATAGGCCCACAAACCGAGCTGAGCTCTCTAACCCACGCACCTCATGCCTTTTTTAATCGAGCTTTAAGTCCCTGTATCAGAATTCTGTTTGTAACTTCCACTTGCCCATTGGCTTGTGAATGAGCTACTGACGTAAAATTTTGCTTGATCATCAATTCTCACACCAAGCTCGGATCATTGCTCCGAAGAAATTATGTTCCATTATCCGATATAAGAACCCGAGGTTTTCCATATCTCGCAAGCAATATTTTTCCAAATGAACTTCATCATTTGCATCCTCATTTATTTTAGCTAGGGGTTCGGCTTCCACCCACATGCTAAAATAATCCATCGCTACTATCAAGAATTTCCTCTGACCCGAGGCTGGGGGGAATGGCCCCACTATGTCAATACCCCATTTTGCAAAAGGACATGCTGAGCTCATAGTCATGAGCTCCTCCGCTGGTCGATGTATCAATGGCGTGTGAATCTGGCACTTCTCACATGCTCTTACCAGCTTCTCCGCCTCTTTTTTCAAATAAGGCCATAAATACCCTGCCCTTAACACCTTTTTTACCAAGACTCTTGCTCCCATATGATTTCCACAACATCCCTCATGCGTCTTGTTAAGTTGGTATTTTACCAAATTATCTCGAGTTTTTAGAATAGAATTTGGTTTTATTTTGGGTGTTTTTAGAGTCGCTAGAGTCCAATTTATTTCAATTAGAGTCGATGTAGAGTCAATACAGATTTGGTAGCCGAGAAATGAAGAAAACGATGAAAAACGGCTTGAAGAAAGAAGAAATCACGTATAAAGAAGGAAAAATTCGCACTTTGGCCAGGGATCGGGCGGGCGCTGCAATGGCCTTGCCCCAAGCGCCCGCAGCGCCGTGACAGGGAATGCGAGTTGGGCCGGCGTGTGGCGCTGCAGCGCAATGCCCGCCAGCTACGCGCCGGGCGGAAAAATTCAGTAAGTTGTGGCCGCGGCTGAGTGCGATAAACCTTAGAGAATTGTTTGAGCGCCCAGTCGCCGGGGCGAAAAATCCTATGTTCACCTACCCCCTTCTTGGACTTTTGTGTACTATTAATACCATCCTTGGGGCTTGAAATTTGGGCATCTTGGAACCCTTGGGAAGACAATAAAAACAACTACAAGACAAGGAAGAAGAATTTGAGCATTTTGAGAAGAATTTGGAGAAGAAGATTGGAGGCTTCTATCATCTAGAAATAGAAAGATCCTCAACTCTTGTTCTTATTTTATTGATTTCTTCATATCTTGTAAGATGTATTGTTGTATTTTCATGGATTCATTTTCTTTAATCATGAGCTAAACACTATAATTCTAGAGGATTGATGTAATCTATGTTTGAACTTATGTTTTGAGATTGTGGTTTGTCAATCTAGATCTATCAATTTATTTGTGCTATTTGGATCTATTGCTTCTAAATTACTTGATCAATAATTTAGATTGTTTGGTGTATTTGATTTGACACTTGAGAGGTAATTGAATACATGACCTTGGAATAGCATAACCTAGGATTTCATAGAATTGAGAGATTTGTGAATCCTTTGAAGTCATTTATCAAGATTCATAGCTTTTATTGAGATTTTGATTGGTGATTTTTATAGAGATATTGATTTCCCAATTGAATCTAAAATCATTGGCACTTGAGAAAGGGAATGATTATTGTAGAAATCTTGACTTATAAATTGATAATTGATGATTGATAAACCATATTGACAACATAAGGGATAACTAGATTCATCATACCTCTAGAATTCATTTAATCATTTGGATAAACTCATTGATATTTTCATAGTCTTAATTTATTTTTAGTATTTTTAGTATAATCAACTCCATCAATTATTGAATTTCTAAATAAAGTTAGACTACTATAATATAGTACTTAGCGATAATTTGATAATTATTCCCTGTGGATTCGACAACCTTACTTCTCTATATTAAAACTTGACACCGTAGACTTGCGGTTAGAAAAATTTCTAACAAGTTTTTGGCGCCGTTCTTAGAATAATTCATCTT
This sequence comes from Rehmannia glutinosa, assembly GCA_016081115.2. Lineage (NCBI taxonomy): Eukaryota > Viridiplantae > Streptophyta > Magnoliopsida > Lamiales > Orobanchaceae > Rehmannia > Rehmannia glutinosa. Next base: position 1,453,663 of record JABTTQ020003391.1, on the reverse strand, counting down.
ATTTGCGCTAATATTATTACTTAGTAGTTTTACTTTAATTTAGATTGGTTCTTGTTACAATAGGGTCATTGTCATTTTTGTGTTTTCTTGTTGATGCGAAAAATAAAAGTGCTAATTTAATCTTATTTGATCCAGAAATTGAAAGAACACTTGAAAGATTAGAGCCGCATCGAAGAATCGAATTCACAAAAATGGCAGGAATCGGTGATGATGAAGAACGTGTACCCATTATTGCACCACCGGAGAGGGCCATTCGGGATTATTTTCGACCAACCACGAATCAAAATTATTCGGGCATTGTTCGCCAACCTATCAATGCGAATAATTTTGAATTGAAGCCGGCCCTAATAAACATGGTGCAACAGAATCAGTTTGGGGGTAGTGCCGTAGACGACCCGAATGCTCATTTGGCTATTTTTCTCGAGATATGTGACACTATCAAAATGAATGGGGTTCCCGATGAAGCTATTCGGTTGAGGTTATTTCCGTTTTCACTTCGTGATAAAGCTGAGGCAGTGGCTTCAAACCTTTCCACCGGAAGTATCACTAGTTGGAATGATCTCACTGAAAAATTCATGGCAAAATTCTTTCCACCTAGTAAGACACTTCAACTGAAAAGTGAGATTGCTCAATTCCATCAACTCGACTTTGAGCCACTCTACGAAGCTTGGGAGCGATTCAAAGAATTATTGAGGAGGTGTCCACAATACGGGTATGCAGTTGGCAAAAAGTTCGATATTTCTACAATGGTATGAATGGGCATTCAAGAACTATTATAGATCTTTGCGGCAAGGAGGTACATTGATGGCTAAAACTCCAAGTGAAGCCATGCTTTTACTCGAAGAAATGGCTGCCAATAGTTATCAATGGCCTTCTCAAAGATCTACGCCAAGAAAAGTTGCGGTGTTCTTGAACTTGATATTATGTCCGCATTGGCCTCTCAAATTTACCGCTTTGTCAAAGCAAATTGCTACTCTAAATTCGGGTGGAAAACAACAACCGAGAAGCGATCATGGAGATAAGTCAAGAAATTGTGAATTCGATCACGAGCAAGCGAATTATGTGAACAATCGGGGTTTCAACAATCGAGGGAATCAATTGCCGACGCATTATCATCCTCTTTTCAATCATGAAAATTTCTCGTATAGCAATACGAGAAATGTGTTGCAACCACCTCAGGGATATCGAAATCAAGCAAATGCAGTACACATGTGGGAGAACAAAAGCCATCTTTGGAGGAATTACTTAGTTCATTCCTTGTAGAATCAAGAGCAAGGATGAACAAGGCCGATTCTAACATAGAAAATTTGGGTTCAAGGGTTACAACAATTGAAAGTCATCTCAAATCTTTGGGGACACATGTGGATCAATTGGCCAAGGCTATTAATTCACAACGAAAAGTTGATACGTTCCCAAGTAACACCGAGGTGAACCCACGTGAGCATTGCAAGGCCATTAAGTTGAGAAGTGGAACGGAATATGATGAACCAAAGATGCTACTCACGCCACCAATGAACCGAGAAGCAAGCTCAAACACTCCACAATGAAGAGGGCATTAATAAGCAATCGAAAAGGCAAAAATTGAGGTAAAACCAAGTTTCAATTACGATAATGTGTTACCAAATTCTCTTCCTTTTCCACGAGAGATTTCAAAGAAAAAGTTGGGCGCTCAATTTTCCAAGTTTTTGGAAATATTCAAGAAAATTCACATCAACATCCCTTTTGCCGATGCACTTGAGCAAATGCCAAACTATGCAAAATTCATGAAGGATGTGATGTCTAGAAAGAGAAGGTTGGAGGCATATGAGACGGTCAATCTCACAGAAGAGTGTAGCGCCATTTTGCAAAGAAAGCTACCACAAAAATTAAGAGATCCGGGGAGTTTCACTATCCCTTGCACTATTGGTGATTCTTATTTTAATAAAGCTCTTTGTGATTTAGGTGCTAGCATTAATCTTATGTCGTTATCTTTTTCGAAACTTGGCCTTGGAGAAATAACGCCATCCACCATCACATTGCAATTAGCCGATAGATCACTCACCTACCCAAGAGGAGTGATTGAAGATGTGTTGATCAAAGTAGATAAATTCATATTTCCGGCGGACTTTGTGGTGTTGGATATGGAAGAAGATCATGAAATGCCATTGATTCTTGGAAGACCTTTTCTAGCAACGGGACGAGCTCTAATTGACGTGCAACGAGGAGAGTTAACATTACGGGTAAATGATGATGAGGTACTATTTAACATTTATAAAGCAATGAAATTTCAAGAAGAACCTCACACATGTCATTTTATTGATACGATCAAACAATGTGATCAAACGGAAGTTATAAAACAAGATTTAAAAGATCCGTTAGAACATTGTTTGATTAATTCAATAATGAAATGTGATGAGGAAGATAGTGATGATATTGATTTGCTTGAGTTTATTCTTTCTCTTGAGGCTAAAGAAATTGTAAAAGAAAAACAAAAGGAAACATTAGAAAATGCCATATTGAAAATATTCCGAAAGGTACTTTAGAACTAAAGGAACTTCCTAACATCTTCAATATGCATTTTTGGGAAAAGATAAAACTTACCCGGTAATTGTTTACGCTTCATTATCTTCATCCGAATTAGATAAGTTGTTGCGTGTGCTTCGTGAACATAAGTCGGCCTTGGGTTGGTATATTTACGATTTGAAAGGTATAAGTCCTTCCATTGTTAATCCCGCAATGAAAGAAGTTGTGAGAAATGAGGTTTTAAAGTGGCTAAAGGCGGTATTATTTATGCCATTTCGATAGTTCATGGGTGAGTCCGGTCAGTTTGTTCCTAAAAAGGAGGTATGGCGATTGTGAAAAATGATAACAATGAATTAATTTCTACACGAACTCGCACAGATGGCGAGTATGTATTGATTATAGGAAATTGAATAAAGCTACTCGTAAGGATCATTTTCCCCTCCCCTTTATTGATCAAATGTTGGACAGGTTGGCGAGTTACGAATATTATTATTTTCTTGATGGCTATTCGAGGATACAATCAAATTGCCATTGCCCCGAAGATCAAGAAAAGACTACATTTACATGTCCATATGGTACTTTTGCATTTCGCAGATGCCATTTGAATTATGTAATGCACCGCTACTTTTCGAGGTGTATGATGGCGATTTTTCATGGTATGGTTGAGGAAATCATGGAGATTTTTATGGACAATTTTTCTGTTTTTGGTACTTCTTTTGACCATTGTTTGCATAACTTATCTCGGTTTTGCAACGTTGTGAGAAACTAATCTTGTACTTAATTGGGAAAAATGTCACTTTATGGTCAAAGAAGGGATTGTACTTGGGCATCGTATTTATTGTACGAGGTTTGGAAGTTGACAGGCGAAAGTTGTGGCTATTGAAAAGCTACCCCCACCTTCAAATGTGAAAGGCATAAGAAGCTTCTTAGGGCATGCGAGGATTTTATAGGAGATTTTTAAAAGATTTTTCAAAAATTGTTAAACCACTTTGTAATCTCCTTGAAAAAGATGCTATCTTTTGCTTTGATGAGTTGTGTTTGCGGGCATTTGAACAGGATAAAAAAGGCACTCGTTTGGCTCAATCATGATAGTGCGGATTGGACTCAACCATTTGAGCTTATGTGCAATGCAAGTGATTATGCGGTGGGTGCCGTTCTTGGTCAAAGCGAGATAGAATTTTTAAAGCTATTTACTACGCAAGTAGGACCATGGACAACGCCCAACAAAACTACACCACCACGAGAAAAAGAAATGTTGGCGGTAGTTTTTGCATTTGATAAATTCGAGCTTACTTGGTGGGTACAAAGGTGATTGTTTATACGGATCATGCGGCAATCCGATATCTCTTCTCCAAAAAGGATGCAAAACATCGGTTAATTCGATGGATTTTGCTCTTGCAAGAATTTGATATTGAGATTAGGGATAAAAAGGAAGTGAAAATGTGGTTGCCAACCATCTATCCCGCCGAGCAACCTCACGAGGTGATTGAGAGTCCAATAAAAGAATCGTTTCCTATTGAACAAATTATGCGTGCGAGATATCATTACCTTGGTACGCAGATTTTGTTAATTACCTCAAGGAAAGAGTTTTGCCACGGACTTGACTTCACACCAAAAGAAAAATTCCTACATGATGTTAAGTCTTATTTGTGGGATGATCCGTTACTCTTCAAGAGATGCGTTGATTCTATCATTCGCCGTTGTGTTCGAAGGAAGAAATTGGAGAGATTCTTCAACACTTTGTCATTCCTCATCTTATGGTGGACATTTCGGGCCAACCCGAACAGTACAAAGGTACTACAATCTGGTTTTTATTGGCCAACATTATTCAAAGATTGTTATGCTTTTGTAAAGACTTGTGATCGATGCCAAAGGGTTGGTAATATTTCACGGCGTCATGAGCTTCCTTTGATAAACGTAATGGAGGTGGAGTTGTTTGATGTATGGGGTATTGACTTTATGGGGCCATTTCCGCGTCCTATGGAAATTTGTACATTTTGCTTGCGGTTGATTACGTCTCCAAGTGGGTTGAGGCGATTGCTACACCAACGAATGATGCTAAGGTAGTACTCAAATTCTTGCACAAGCATATTTTCACTCAGTTCGGTACACCTCGAGCTATTGTAAGTGATGAAGGTACGCATTTTTGTAATAAATTATTTAATAACTTTCTGGCTAAATTTGGTGTGCGTCATAAGATTGCGCTTGGTTACCATCCTCAATCCAATGGTCAAGCCGAAATTTCCAATCGTGAAGTGAAACAAATTATTGAAAAAACGGTGAGTTTTAATCGAAAGGATTGGGCACAAAAGCTCGATGATGCTTTATGGGCTTATTGCACGGCTTATAAAACACCCATTGGTATGTCACCATATCGATTGGTGTTTGGTAAAGCGTGCCATTTGCCGGTTGAACTTGAGTATCGAGCTTATTGGGCAATTAAGAAATTGAATTTTAACTTGAAAGAGGCCGGTGAAAAAACGATTACTTCAATTAAATGAAATGGAAGAATTTCGTCAAGAATCATATGAAAATGCCAAAATGTATAAAGAAAAAAGCGAAAAAATGGCATGATCAAATGATTCTGCGGCGTGAATTCTTACCCTACCAACAGTGTTATTGTTCAATTCTCGATTGAAACTCTTTCCAGAGTAAACTCAAGTCGCGATGGTCGGACCATTTGTGGTTGAACGTGTATTTCCTTATGGTGCCATTTGTAAGTCCAAGCTACGATAATCTAGAGGGGGTGAATAGATTATCTCCATCTTTTCGATTTTACCCTCTTTTTCGAACCGAATGCTCAAAGACAATAATAAAGGTGCGAGAATGTAAACAACACACGTCGATTTAAAGAGGTTCAACCCACCTAGGGGCCTAATCCTCTACCACCCCAAGATATCCGGATGGATTTCAAAAAGAAAAAGATTTTATTAATTTACCACAAATTAATACAACACCAACTTACAACAACACCTTGAAGAGCACCACACTCTTCTTCAACACCACCTTTGAGATTACCACAATCTCACTTGAAGATTACCACAATCTCCAACGGCACCTTGTGAAGATTACCACAATCTTCAACCTTGAAGAATACCAAATTCTTCAACACCTCAACAAGAAGATTACCACAATCTTCTTACACCTAACACCTAGATCACCCAAGTGTGTTCTTACCACAAGAACACTCACAAGGATATCTTGTGTTGAATGATTACCCAAATTCAAGATTACAACTCGATAATTGATAATACAATAGAGTGCAAGTGTAATCAAGAAAAGCCTAGACCTCAAGAATGTGAAAGTGAATAGCTAGGCAAATTACAACAAGAAATAAGACAATGTAAGAACAAGTGTATTCTTGAGTGTATCTTGTTGTGTTGTAGTTTTCTCTCTTATTATGTTGCTTCAATTATTCCTCTATTTATAGAAGATGTCTTGTACAAGATAGGCTCCTCTTGGGGACATGAATTACGTAAAAAATTGCAAGACAATTGAAGAAAAGAGCTGTTAGAAATCAATCCCACAAATTAAGGAAAAGATGTCTGTTTGCACAACGGTTACATTTTCTTTGTCAAACTTAAGGCGACCGTCGCACAAAAATAGAAGTTTGAAACAAATCGCAGCAAATTAACACGGGCGACCGGTCGAAGTGCACCTCGACCGGTCGAAGGCTAGGCGACCGGTTGCACGACCAAAAACTAAAAGAACAAAGTTTCTGTTTCGATGTTTTGCTCCCGTGCACGGTCGCCTCTTTGATCGACCGGTCGACGATCACTAAATGCAATGTTGTCCGATTTTTGACTAAAATAAACCTCAAGAAATACTCTGAAAAATTCGTAAAAACATTTTAAACCGATCGGGAGTATTTAGGACAACATTAGAAATATAGTTTTGAAGAAATAAAACATTTACACAAAAAGTGTTGTTCGATATAAATTCCAATAAATACTCAAAAAATAGTAGAGATATTTTAGATCAATTGGGAGTATTAGGACAACATAGTTTCAATGTAAAAACCCATTGACTTAAAAACATTAAATGTGTTGTCCAATTTTATATCGAAAATAAACTTGAGGAAATACTCCTAAAAATATTAAAACCATTTTAAATCATTTAGGAGTATTTGGACAACCTTTAAAACCATTGTTTTGGTGTAAAATCAAAATCATCAAAATCATGATAAACCATTTATCAAACAATCTCCCCCTTTTTGATGATTACAAACCAAAACAATTTTAACGAGGTCGATTTTGAAAACAAAACAATTTTACCTTAAAGAGAACTATCCGTTGTGAGCGACAACATTCCATGCAATAAAAACACAAGGATGGGAGTAGAGATATTCAAACACATATAGCAAATATAGCAAATGCTCCCCTATCAACATGCACAACAAGAGTTATATAGAAGCAACTTAAACATAAGCTAAAATATTAGCTTTTCGATATTGAGCTTAAGTATCAATAACTTAAAAGCTCCCCCCGTCAAAGATACATCATGAGAACCGTATATAAGTCCATACTACAACCAATGGACCATGATTCATACATAACCATAATGCACCAAGTGGACTAAATATGATCCACAACTTATGGCTTTATGAAGCCATAGCTTATAGCTTCTTTTCGTTAAGCTTATCTTAGCTTTTTTGAGCTAATGAGCTTATAACCTGTTTCTCCCCTTTGGAATCATCAAAAGAATGTTAGCACGATAAATACATCATATATTCTTATCAAAGTGCGCAAGTAAACCGATGTATCGAGCCATTTGAACATTGAAGCTTATAAACCAAATAGGAGGGAAAAGTCGAATCATACGGCTTGAAGAAGTTTATGAAAACTCATTTGATAAGCAAAACATGATCTCTATAAATATATAAGACTTTTGAAATCGAGAGAATCATGTAGGTGATGAATTTTTCATTGAAACATTTTATCAAACACTTGGCGGGCGTCAAAATTGAAAAAGATATATATAGCCCTTGTAAATGAAATCAAGCCAAGTTTTTTTTTTTTATCACCAAATGCAATTTAACAAATATCATTCATCAACAATCAATAAGCTCATCACAAACATATATGCATTGCATCAATAAAAATACATATAAGCCACAAACTCGAGGTTCAACCCATTGAGCTAAAGAGAGTGAAATTCTTACCATTCGATCGGTAAAGATGAGCAAAGATGATGATAATCGAGCTAGATAATCCCCAACATATGTAATGTATGCAACAAAACTCATTTGAAGTGAGTTGTGTGTGCAAATGACAAAGGGGGCGAAATAGAGTTGAAAGGGGCCAAAATGGCTAAGTAAAAGAACAGACGATTTAAGCCAAGAAATCACGGTGGCGCGACCGGTCAAGGGCTAGGGCGACCGGTCGGCAGTGGGCGGCCGACCCGCCCTGGCAACTGGCGACTTTCTTTCTGTTTTGCAAATTCAAGTTTGATCCAAAATCCGATTTTTCGCCCCTAAGTTTTAAAAACATGCAAAATGCGGGCGTAGACCTCATTCAATATACATTATGTCATAATCAAGCTTGAAATGAGGTAAAATACTCGGCGGTTAACAAAAAAAAATCCGCGAGTTATCCTTGAGACGGAATTAAACACATCTCAAGTTTTTGTTAAAACATGCAATCCCTTAACAATTATATCGAATCTCAATATGTTTAGTTCGATTATGACGAACCATAGTTTGAATAATTTTGACCGGACTTGTTATCCCGAAAAATAAGAACGTTTTAAAGCTTTGGATACAACAAGTCATAAGAAGAAGTGCCTTTCAAATATTTGAAAATTTCTTTTAACGGCACTTTAATGAGATTCGTTGGGAGAGTTTTTTGAAGTCGAGCATATAGACATAATGCATATGGAATGTCGAGTCTATAGAAATAATACAAGAAAACATACCTCGAATTTGTTTGTCGACCGACATGCCTTTCTCAACCTTTGTCAATCTTTAGCCATAGAGGTTGAGATAGTTCTTCTTTCTTCAATGCCTAACTCCTTCAAGAGTTCTTTTGAAATATAATCATCTTCTTGGCATTGAATAATTTGAAGTCCAAGCAATAAATTGAGCTCCCCCATCATGCTCATCTCGAGTTCACTTAGTATCAACTTAGAAAAATATCTTGCACAAATATTCATTAGTAGCACTAAAAATATTCTCATAAATATGCACAAGTTTAAACAATCTTGCCCTTTTTCACAAACAAAGAGAGTAGTATCAACTTTACCTCTTGTAAAATCATTTAGCAAAAATAGCTAAGTCTATTATACCATACACGGGGGTACTTGTTTTAAACCATACAAGGCCTTAAAAACAATCATTTGGCCTAGAAAAATTTTAAACCCCGGAGGTTGTTTTACATAGACTTCTTCTTGAATAAAACCATTGAGAAAATTGGATTTAACATCCATTTGGTAAAGCTAGAAATTTTCTTAAAACAAGAATGGGCAAGTAAAATGCAAATAGCTACTAAATGTGCTATGAGTGCAAATGTTACATCAAAATCAATTACCTTCTTCTTGAAAATACCTTCGAGCTACTAACCTCGCCTTAGTTCGACCAATGTTGCCTTGGTCATCGAGGTTTGTTCCGAGTGCCCATTTTGCATTTATAATCGTTTGTGATGAAAGACATGGCATCAACTTCCAAGTATCATTTCCTTTTTAGGCCCTCTTGCAATTCTAAAAACCAATCTTCATCTTGAAGCATCAATTGAGGAATTTGTCTTCTTCATCACTATTGGGCATCCAAATGATCTAAGGTGTTCATAATAGAACATTTACATCCAAATATTTGGAGTATTTTCTTTTCTACACAACTCAACAAACTCATTAAAGGCATTTCTTATATAAGCAAGAAAAATAGCCCAAGTGTAATAACATGCCTCAATTGTCAACCACAAAATATTTTGCAAAAGAGCATAGTAGTAAGAGACACTATATATATAGACCATGAAGCAAGAAACACATACTTGGCATTTAGAATATCATCAAGAATCTAATAAATCATGCAAGTTCAAATAAGCTTAAGAAAGCTATAAAAGGTCTCTTTTGAAATTTGAAAATCCGATAGCATATAGTTGAGACCTTATTTAAAAGAAGTATTTGAACAAGAGTTGACAAAGCAAATATGTGCAATCAAATATCGAATAGTGCCTTTCAAAAGAAATCTAAATATCCTCTTAATGGCACTTGTATGAAATACTATGAAAAACAAGCACATAGGCACATGGCAATACATATATCGAGTCTATAAGAGTAAGAATAACACAAGTAAACGTACCTCGATAATTTATGCCTTTCTTGACAAGTAATGACGTAAATGGCCATTTGTGAAAATATGTAAATCCTTCACAATTCTTAAAACAAATCTAGCACAAATCATAATGATAAGAGTGTAGGCTAAGAGATATCACAAGTAAGCTCATGCCATAAAAATCCATGTGAGATGATAACACACTATAGTCTACAAAAATGCACAAGAGTTTTAAAAACATCATATAAGGTCTTCTTTTTCAAAAATATTTTAAAAGCACAAAAATATATATTGAAGACCTTAATAAAAATAAATAAATACTTGAAAACTCATTTTGCAATTAAGACACAAATAAAAGCATGCATAATAACAAAATAAAATGCATATTTAACTAGGGAGATACGGGTTACCAATTACGCCATTTCAATGGGTTGTGCCGTTCCATTCCGATGATATCTTCCCTTGAGAAGTCACTTTGTTGATGATGACTTCTTTGATTACTCCATTTCAAGGATTGTATTCTTCCCATTTTTGATTATATCCTCTTCTTGAAATTGGCTTTGTCGAAAATAGTTTCTCCTTCTTTGATCAAATGAAACGGTCATTTGATGTCTTCTTGGCTGCGTATAAATTTTCTTGATCATTATTTCGCCGAGTACCTAATATGACATTGTTTTGTGGTACCCTCATGTGTTTGGGTCCTTTGGGATTAGTCTTGAGACTTTTAGGTCTCCAACAATAATTAGAGCTATTTCTAGCCCGACAAGTATTTACCGTATGACCCTTTTTACAGCAATAAAAGCATGTAATAATTCTAGGAGCATAATGACCAACGTCTTAGAGACTTGATTCCTTTTCATGTGATTGACACCTTTAGGCTTATGATCAAGTTCTAGTTTCGAATTATCACAACAATCAACAATATTGGTCATTCTATCGACTCAAGTTGGATTTAGATAAATCATTTTTCAAGCAATTTATATCCTCAACAAGAGTACTATTTTCTTTCTCAAGGTTTCTAACCTTGTCAAGAGTGGTGGTGTGAGCACATGATAGTGATTCATAGGAAGTAAATAAACTATCCTTATCATTTTTTAAAACAATGAATTCCTTTTTCAAATATTTGTATTTAACAAGTAAGTTTTGGAATTCATCTTGTAGTTCATCAAAATCATTTTGCAAATCACTATAATCATTATCATAGGAAGTAGAGGTTTAGAACTTACCTCGTTTTCTTCTTCGATGCCTATGAGGCATTGTTCAACTTCTTCATCATGGGAGGTTGTAGAAGGCTCATCCCATGTTGTTGGATTTGATGTTGTATCCATTTGTGAAGTAGATAATTTTGAGTTGCTCCTTTCATTTGCATATACTTCATAGATGGCTTCTAATTTTTGCCATACTTCATGTGCCGATCGAATACCTACAACATGATCAAATTCCAAAGTAGTAAGTGAACAATACAAAATACTAAGAGCTTTACCATTTAAGGAGATGCTTTTCTTCTCTTCATCATTGAGCTCTTTGAAGCCTTTAGAGGTGTGTGGTGTATTCTTCGTCGGAATGGATTCTCCATTGATGACGGTGTTCCAAATATCAAACCCGCAACCTTGTAAATAGCATTCCATTCTTTCTTTCCAAAATATAAAATTTTTGGAATCAAACCGAGGTGGCTTGGTGGTGGAGGTGTCGGAAAGATGAGCTTCGTTAGAGCGACGATCGTTTCTCTTCACTCGCATTGTGAAACGAGCTTGCCAAAGAGTTTGGCTCGATACCACTTGTAAGTCCAAGCGCTACGATAATCTAGAGGGGGTGAATAGATTATCTCCATCTTTTCGATTTTACCCTCTTTTTCGAACCGAATACTCAAAGACAATAATAAAGGTGCGGAATGTAAACAACACACGCCGATTTAAAGAGGTTCAACCCACCTGGGCCTAATCCTCTACCACCCCAAAGTATATCCTGGATGGATTTCAAAAAGAAAAAGATTTTATTAATTTACCACAAATTAATACAACACCAACTTACAACAACACCTTGAAGAGCACCACACTCTTCTTCAACACCACCTTTGAGATTACCACAATCTCACTTGAAGATTACCACAATCTCCAAACGGCACCTTGTGAAGATTACCACAATCTTCAACCTTGAAGAATACCAAATTCTTCAACACCTCAACAAGAAGATTACCACAATCTTCTTACACCTAACACCTAGATCACCCAAGTGTGTTCTTACCACAAGAACACTCACAAGGATATCTTGTGTTGAATGATTACCCAAATTCAAGATTACAACTCGATAATTGATAATACAATAGAGTGCAAGTGTAATCAAGAAAAGCCTAGACCTCAAGAATGTGAAAGTGAATAGCTAGGCAAATTACAACAAGAAATAAGACAATGTAAGAACAAGTGTATTCTTGAGTGTATCTTGTTGTGTTGTAGTTTTCTCTCTTATTATGTTGCTTCAATTCTTCCTCTATTTATAGAAGATGTCTTGTACATGATAGGCTCCTCTTGGGGACATGAATTCTGTAAAAAATTGCAAGACAATTGAAGAAAAGAGCTGTTAGAAATCAATCCCACAAATTAAGGAAAAGATGTCTCACTGCACAACGGTTACATTTTTGTTTGTCAAACTTAAGGCGACGGCCGCACGAAATAGAAGTTTGAAACAAATCGCAAAGAAATTAACACAGGCGACCGGTCGAAGTGCACCTCGACCGGTCGAAGGCTAGGCGACCGGTTGCACCGACCAAAAACGAAAGAACAAAGTTTCGTTTCGATGTTTTGCTCCTGTGTCGGCCTCTTTGGTCGACCGGTCGATTTTCGCCTAAATGCAATGTTGTCCGATTTTTGACGAAAATAAACCTCAAGAAATACTCCGAAAAATTCGTAAAAATATTTTAAACCGATCGGGAGTATTTAGGACAACATTAGAAATATAGTTTTGAAGAAATAAAACATTTACACAAAAAGTGTTGTTCGATATAAATTCCAATAAATACTCCGAAAAATAGTAGAGACATTTTAGATCAATTGGGAGTATTAGGACAACATAGTTTCAATGTAAAAACCCATTGACTTAAAAACATTAAATGTGTTGTCCAATTTTATATCGAAAATAAACTTGAGGAAATACTCCGAAAAATATTAAAACCATTTTAAATCATTTAGGAGTATTTGGACAACCTTTAAAACCATTGTTTTGGTGTAAAATCAAAATCATCAAAATCATGATAAACCATTTATCAAACACCGTTGAGTTGAGAGAAACGATGGGAATTCGTTCCAAGTAAGCGGACAACGATTGAAACATTATTTTGGGAACGAAGCAAGGAAGGTTTTAAATCTTCCACTTGGTGATGAAATTTCTTGAGTCCGAATAGTTGAGTCCGGCTAACGACTATAAATTTAGCGCTTCTTGGGAGGCAACCCAAGTGATTTTCGTGTGATTGAATTTTTGTGTGATTTTATTTTCTTTTAGTTTGGTGTGTATTTATTTGAATTTTGGTGTGATTTTTTGTGTGAATTAATTTGTGTGTGATTTTAATTTTTTGATTAAATTGAAATTTTTAATTAAAAAAAATTGAAAATACGGGCGGGCGGTCAAATACCGGCCAGCGCACAAATACGCCCGTGACAATAATGAAAAAAAAAAATGGGCTTGTGGGCGCTACGCGCCCCTGGTCCCTATGACAGCGCCCGATCGATTGTTGGCGATTAAAGGGTCAATCACCTCATTTTCTTTACAAACAAAACACACACACACGCCTATCTTACTTTCTTCTACAAAAATCCCACCTAGCATTCACTTATACACCATTCAAGTGGGCAATTGAGCAACTTAATCATCAAATTCATCTTCTTCATCAATTGGGTAAGTGAGCTTCAATTATACACCAATTTTCTTCAAATTTTCAAGCTTAGGTTAAAAATGTGGGAATATTCAATATCATTATAATTTCAATTTCTTGATAAATTCTTGATAAATTGTGATGATATATGATTATATTGTGCTTGAATTGGTTGGTGTTGAAAAATGGGCATGAATTGAATTTCAAATTTGGTGTTCATCTCTTCTTTGCATATATGCCTACAAGGTGTTTGTTAAAACGCCTCAATGAAAAATATTACACCTAGGCATTTGATTCTTGTCATCATTGTGTACTAAAGGTTATTTGATCATGAATTGATGACAAGGATGCATAATTGTTGAGTTGTTGCCAAATTCCTAACCCCTAACTCCTATTGTGCGTTCTATGTGTATTTTGCTTGTGTTATTTTTCGTGTGATTTCGGATCAATTAAAATGCCAAGAACAAAGAATGCAAGCAAGGGCAAAAAGGTGGCGAGTACTTCCGAGGAATATGATACTAGTCGTTTCGTAAGCTTAGAGGCACAAAATCTTTTTATGAGAAATTAAGCACAAAGAGCATAACCGCGGAACGGGGTTACAACCGCGGCGAATGATGGTGAACTTGCACAAATGATACATCGGAAGCAATGGAAAAACTTTGTGCACAACCTAGACCATTCGCACCGAATATAGTCGAGAGTTTTATGCAAATGCAAAGACCAAAAATGGTTAAAACTCGAGGTTTTCGTGCGTGGAGTAAACAAGGTATACACTCATTCAATAGCGATAAGAGAATATTATGGACTCCCCGGAGGTGGATCACTCACCGTACGTTGAATTTATCTCGCAACCACCAAGTATGGAGGAGATTTGTAATACCTTATGTCGGCCGGAATCGCGTGGTACGTCATATAAAAGTAGTGGGAGGTGCTACTTTGCTTTTCCGCACACGAGTCTTAGTCGATATGAGCGAGCTTGGTACCACTTCATATGCAACAACTTGATACCAACCAAGCATGTTAGTGATGTAACTAAGGAACGAGCTCATCTTCTATATGCCATAGTTCTTGACATACACCGACCCGGGTAATTATTGCAACGTCCTTCATAACAAAATGCTACAACCCAAAACAGGGGACTAATCTTACCGAGTTTAATTTGTGGGTTATGTAAAGAGAAGGGTGTTACATGGGATAGCTCCGAGCCATTGGAAAATCCTGGGACCCATGATTCGCTACTATTGCTTCTTATGACGAGTGGGCGGGCGGTGTGCCTAATCCGAAGGGTGCGGGATATATTCTTCATCCCGAATTTGCTCTACCAAATATTGAGCCTCGATACTCATGCCCAACCACGAAATATTGACGCTCCATCCGGTTCGGCGGCAAGACGTTCTCATTCTAGACGCTCACATAATAGCTCTTCGACGCACTAGTTCGCGAGTACGAGAATCGAGAAGGGCTTTTGTAGGTGAGCAATGCCACGAGCGCGCACGAGAAGAATATGAGAATGAGCACAACCGAGTACTTGCCCGGATAGATAGCCGGACACACCCGCAATTCCGGTTCCCAATACCACCACCACCGGGTCCTATTGCTCATTTTTCACCACACGACTCGATGAGGAGTCCTAGGAGCTCCGGCTATCGGAAAGTTTTCTCACTCTCCATTAAGGACAATGTTCAATTTAAGTTTGGGGGTGTAATCTCTATTTGTGTCTTTTCAAATCCGTACGTAGTCGTGTCCAAAAAAAAAAAATCGAGTTGAGTCGAGTCGGGTAGTTTGTTGACTAAGTAGATTTGTTGATCACGAGTTGAACTCACACGAAAGCATGCTTTTAAGTGGTGATCTATATTTTGCTTCATTGATTTCATATTCATGCATAATTCTCGTTAACTTATTTGAAAATGATTAATGAAGTCGAGTGTTGCTTGTATGATCCCACCGGATTCTAGAACTTGTTTGATCACTAATCGAGGCGAAATCCTAGGTGAAATAACATAAGGAAATGATTTAGGCCATCTTTGAGTAAAAGCTAGAGCCAAAATGACTACCTTTGTACGATATAATTTCACTAGTGTCCCCTTTGAGCCTATTAAACATGTTCTTTGGCAACCAATTTTTTTACCTTGAGCTTACATGTGAAAATCCTAATTACCCATTACTCATACACACAAAATGATTGAAGGTTGAGGAGGATGTGATAAGTAAGGTAGATGTTCATTCGCATGAAGTTGCCGAGAAAAAGAAATAATGAAACCCCATGTGTTAAAATATGCAAAAGATCAAGTTTGGGGTCTCAAAAAAAAATGTTGAAAATAGAGGCTCGTAAAGGGAGAATAATTGAAAATTCAACAAAAGTGAAGGTAGCCATTTTGTTTGGCAATTGGTGATTTGAAGAGGTAATTGTGTATTTGGGTGAATTGAGCCACTTAATCCTAAATTTTCCTACCCGACCCTAAGCCACATTACAAGCTTTGGAAGCCCTATTGATCCATGTGTTATATTAGCCTACATTAGTGGAGATTAGTGTGAATAACAAGCCTATGGAATCCTAGTCATTATCTTTTGATACTTAGAAGTGGATCATCTTGATAACGTTTGATTGCGTAAATCAATTTGAATAATGTAAACGGAATTTTCATTAATATTCAACACTTTTGATCACAATGTTAAAATGCATGCTTGATTGATAGTGAAATGAGTTTTTAGACAAATTTTATTGGTTTATGGAGTTTTGTAGTTGCTTGTGTTGTTGTACTTTGTTTGTCTTTCATTTTGGAGTTATAATTGTTTGAAGACAAACAATAGCTTAAGTTTGGGGGTATTTGTTAAGTTGGTATTTTACCAACTTATCCGAGTTTTTTAGAATAGAATTTGGTTTTATTTTGGGTGTTTTTTAGAGTCGCTAGAGTCCAATTTATTTCAATTAGAGTCGATGTAGAGTCAATACAGATTTGGTAGCCGAGAAATGAAGAAAACGATGAAAAACGGCTTGAAGAAAGAAGAAATCGCGTATAAAGAAGGAAAAAATCGCACTTTGGCCAAGGACGGCGGCGGGCAGCGCTTCCAACCACGAAGCGCAGCGGCGCTGTGATGGGAATGCGAGTTGGACGGGCGTGTGGGCGCTGCAACGCCCGTGACTAGCCGCCCGGCGGAAAAAATCCAGTAAGTTGGCGGGCGCCGCAGCGCCGTGCGATAGATGCAGGAGAATTGCTGGGCGCCGCAGCGCCCATGCGCGGGCGCCGCAGCGCGCGGGGGCGGAAAATCCTATGTTCACCTACCCCCTTCTTGGACTTTTGTGTACTATAAATACCATCCTTGGGGCTTGAAATTTGGGCATCTTGGAACCCTTGGGAAGACAATAAAAACAGCTACAAGACAAGGAAGAAGAATTTGAGCATTTTGAGAAGAATTTGGAGAAGAAGATTGGAGGCTTCTATCATCTAGAAATAGAGAAGATCCCTCAACTCTTGTTCTTATTTTATTGATTTCTTCATATCTTGTAAGATGTATTGTTGTATTTTCATGGATTCATTTTCTTTAATCATGAGCTAAACACTATAATTCTAGAGGATTGATGTAATCTATGTTTGAACTTATGTTTTGAGATTGTGGTTTGTCAATCTAGATCTATCAATTTATTTGTGCTATTTGGATCTATTGCTTCTAAATTACTTGATCAATAATTTAGATTGTTTGGTGTATTTGATTTGACACTTGAGAGAGGTAATTGAATACATGACCTTGGAATAGCATAACCTAGGATTTCATAGAATTGAGAGATTTGTGAATCCTTTGAAGTCATTTATCAAGATCCATAGCTTTTATTGAGATTTTGATTGGTGATTTTTATAGAGATATTGATTTCCCAATTGAATCTAAAATCATTGGCACTTGAGAAAGGGAATGATTATTGTAGAAATCTTGACTTATAAATTGATAATTGATGATTGATAAACCATATTGACAACATAAGGGATAACTAGATTTATCATACCTCTAGAATTCATTTAATCATTTGGATAAACTCATTGATATTTTCATAGTCTTAATTTATTTTTAGTATTTTTAGTATAATCAACTCCATCAATTATTGAATTTCTAAATAAAGTTAGACTACTATAATATAGTACTTAGCGATAATTTGATAATTATTCCCTGTGGATTCGACAACCTTAATTCTCTATATTAAAACTTGACATCGTAGACTTGCGGTTAGAAAAATCTCTAACAAGTCTCTCTCAAAGACATACGTGCCCTCTTATCCACTCAAACACCTCGTGAGGCATAAAGAAGCCTCTCTTGTATAACTTATCCCCGATTATGCGAAAACGCATAGCTTGGATTTTCACCAAGTCAAGTTTTCGCTCCTATTTTCTCGGCGAACTCCTCCTTCAAATAGGCCATGATGGCCGACCTCCAATCCTCTTTATCTTCAATCTCTCCAACCTCCGGACTCAACATGGTTTCTTTCTCCATCAGAACATTATCTCGCTTGGCTTGATTCTCCAAGGCCGAATTGACCATTTTTGCTAAAAATTCCGCCCGACCATTCTCTGCCCTCGGGACCTGGCAGATCTTCACCTTTTTGAATTTTCCCTCTAGAGCTCGGTACGCTTCAACATACATCTTCATCCTTTCTTCCTTAACTTCGAATTCTCCAGTGATTTGCTTACGGACGAGCTGAGAGTCCATGTAAATTACCACTCTAGTAGCACCCATCTCAATGGCCATTTGGATCCCTCTGATAAATGCTTCATACTCCGCCTCATTATTAGACAACTTAAACTCCAACCTTATAGCAAAATCATTCTCGACTCCTTGTGGACTGATTAGGACAATACCAAAGACCACAACCCAAGCTCCCTACCGAGCCATCTACATAAATCACCCATGCTCCTTCTTCACTAGCAGCTCTTGTCAATTCTTGAACAAAATCCACCAAAGCCTGAGCTTTGATGGCCGACATGTTCTCAAACTCGATGTCATATTCACTCAATTTGATGGCCCACTTCACCAACCTTCCCGCCACCTCTAGTCTGCTCATCACATTTCTTAATGGAAGATTAGTTCGATAATTACCTTATGCGAGAATAAAATACGGTTGGAGTCTCCTCGCGATCACCACCAAGGCTAAACCCGCTTTCTTGATCTCTACATATCGCACTCGACATTCCTCAACACTTTACTCGATGTAATACACCGCTTCCGGGCCGACCTCTCTTCTCTCGATCAAGACCGTACTAACGCCTTGCTCTCCCACCGAGATGTATAAGTATAAAGTTTCTCCGGCCTCGCTTAGTCAAAGAATGACAAATTAGCCAAGTAACTTTTTAAATCCTCAAAATCTCTCCTCGCAATCCTCATCCCAAACAAACTTCTTAGCCTTCCTCAACACCTTAAAGAAGGGCAAACCCCTCTCCCCTAGGCGAGAAATAAATCTATTCAAGGCCGCCACCGACTGTCGACATTGCACCGCTTTATTATCCCGAGGTGGTGTCATCTCTCGATGGCTCTAACCTTCTCCGAATTAGCCTCTATCCCCTTCTCCGTCACCATATATCCCAAGAATTTTCCCCACCTCACATCGAAAGCACACTTCGAGGGTTGAGCTTTATTCGGTATTTTCTCAAAGTGTCAAACGTCTCGGCTACGTCATTCACATGATACACGCCTTCATGGTTGAGCTTCCATGTTCCTCTCGAGTTGTCCTCAAACATTTTATCCACTAATCTCTCGATATGTGGCTCCTGCATTCTTCAACCCAAACGGCATCACCACATAGCAAAAGGTGCCAAAAGAGGTGGTAAAGCTCACCCTCTTTTGGTCCTCCTACGCCAATCTGATCTGATGGTAGCCCTGTGGCGCGTCCATTATGCTAAGCACCTCACACCCCGAAGTGGAATCCACGAGCTGATCGATCCGGGGCAATGGATAGTAGTCCTTTGGGCATGCCCTATTCAAGTTCCGAAAATCCACGCACATACGCCAATCATCCTCCATTTTTTGTACTAATACCGCATAGATAGCCACTTCGGAAATTGGATTTCTTTGATATGCCCCGCGTTCAATAATTTTTGCACCTCCGCTCGGATTATAGCGTCCTTCTTAGAACCAAATTTTATTTTCTTTTGTTTCACAGGCTTGTATGATGGGTTGACATTGAGCCTATGCTCAGCTATACTAGGATCAATTCCCACCAAATCTTTTGCTGACCAAGAAAACACATCAATATTACTTCTCAGAAATCTCACTAGCTCTTCTCTCAGCTCATCAGATAATCCCTTTCCAACCTTGATGACCTTATCGGGGTCACCCGGCACCAGCTCAACCACCATCATCTCCTTATTAAGTTGCATGTGTTCCACAGGCTCATCAAGTTTGATTATTTTATCCTTATTTTTATCGTCATCAAAAATATTTCCTCTCTCCACCCTTTGAATACTCTCCACATACAATTTTCTGGACATGTACTGATCACCACCGACCTCACCGACCTCCTCCCCTACGGGGAACTTCATTTTCAAATGATATACCAACACCACAGCTTGAAAACATTCAACGATGGTCTACCCAACATAGCATTATATGAGGAGGGTGCATCTACTATCAAGAATCGAATCATTCTAGTTTTACGACTAGGCTCCTTACCCAAAGAGATATATAGTATCATACCTATTGGTTGGATGGTTCCTCCTACAAATCCGACCAATGCCATGTCCACCGACTCCAACCCGACCTGGAAATCCATCTTTCTGTAGCAATCATAGAACAAGATGTCCGCCGAGCTCCTAGTATCCTCAAACACCCGCTGCACATCATAGTTCGAGATCGTGGTCGTGATCACAAGGGCATAGCTATGAGGTGTCACAATACCCTTGCTATCACTTGGCCCAAATTGAATGTTCGGCCCCAGTCTGACCTGTTCACCTTCAATTGTTCTTGAACCTGACCTGGGGCTGCTGCCCTCATATAGCTCTTCTAAGCTCTCCTCGAATCTCCTTCCGCCAGTCCTCCCACTATCATTTGGATTACTTCTCGCCGAGGTGGAGGCGGAGGTGGAGGTAGCTCTTCTTTTTCCCCACCCCTCTGCTCCGGCTCTCGCCGAGGTTGATTGTAACTGCGATTGTCCCTTCTATACTCTCCCTTTTTCTCTTTTTTATCAATATACACAAACTCCCTCAGATGACCTGCTTGAATGAGCCTCTCGATCTCATCCCTCAGGTGCGTGCATTGATCTGTTGTATGGCCATATTCATTATGGAACCTACAAAACTCCTTCACTTCGCCTTTACTGGTGCCTTTGAATGCGTCTTTGGCCACCTCAGGCCGGGGTGCCTTTCGATAGCCACTAGCACCTCACCCTGAGGTAAAGCCAAAGGTGTGTATTTCTCATACCTTGGCTGTCCACCCATCGCCTCGGACTTCGGCTTCTTCTGGGCTCCTTTGTCCTCCCGATCCTCTTTCCTATCCCTCCTTTTCTCTCATTCTTCCCTCTTCATTTTTCTTGCCTCCTCCAAGTTAATATACCTCTCCGCCCGAGCTAACAGCTCATCAAAGGTCTTAGCTGGATCTATGACCAAGGATTCAAAGACCTCCCCATCTTTCAGCCCCTAAGCTAGGGCATTAGCCAAGATCTCCGGACTAGCCAAAGACACCTCTAATTTCGCCCCCGTAAACCTCTATATGTAACTCCGAAGTCCTTCCCCTCCCTATGCTTGATACTGAACAAGGTTAGGGAAGCCTTTTAGTACTTATGATAGCTCGTAAACTGATTAAGGAACACTGAACTAAAGTCATCAAAATTCTTGATAGAGCCCGAAGCGAGCTGGCTAAATCATTGATGGGCTGACGTCGTCAAAGTGGTAGGAAAAACTCTACACATCACGCCATCCGTGAATCTGTGTAGCAGAGCATTATTTTCAAAATGACAGAGATGATCCCACGGGTCAGTGGTACCATCATATTCAAAACTCAGAGCTCGGTATGAAGATGGGAGCTCATCTGCCATCACTTCATACGAGAAGGGAGTTCCCCTCTAAACTCGAGCTGAAGCCGCTCCAGGTGCTCCCGCAACCCTCCTACGAATATCCCTTACTTCGCGATGGAGATCATCCATCCGCTCTGACCAATCCTGATCGTCAGTCGACGTGTGCTCCGTCATCCTTGATGAATGCACTTCCTCCGCCGCGACATTTCGCCCACCCTGTCCCCGACCTCCGGTGTCCCGGGCCGCATTTTCTCCCGCCGAAGAAGAAACCATTGGTGGGGGTGGTGGAGGAATCACATCCTCACCTCCTTTCCACCGCATGCTCGATGACTAGTGATGAAGCCACCCAACCTGTTCGAAAAACATTGGACCCAAACTAACACCACCACCGGACATGGGTGTTTGTTCATTCACCCCTGCCGTTGGAATCCCGACTACACCGCCTTCCGCCATAGGAGGTGGTGGAGGTCTAATATTTTCCGTGCGTAACTCCACCGGGGTATCACCCAACGGTGTGCGATTCGATCATCCTCCAAGTTCCTTCTCAAATCATCCATAACCACCGTTATTCGAAGATCACGTCTCTGCTCAATAGTTCCCACAGACGGCGCCACTTGGTTGATACCAAAATACTTCACTCCCGCGAACTTGAGTTTTGACCGAGCTCCGCCGCGAAACCTGCAAAAAGGGGGCCGGAGGGGTGCTCCGGCGTGCCCTCTCCGATGCTTAAGTCAGTGCCTTGTGGAAAAAGAAAGAGGCGAAAATATAAGCAAATATGAAAAAGTGTGATTAGGTTAAGAATAAACCTGGACTTGAGCTTTTATAGCTTAGCTCGGATTAGGGTTTCCGTAAAATCTGGGATTCTGTTACGATTTCGTAACAGAATCATGATTAGGATAGGATCAGATCTTCTAAAACCCTAATTTATCTTCCAAGGACTTTGGACCCGACTGACCCGACCTATTACACATCGGCCATCCTATTAATCTCCGAAGGCATATCCTCGAGGTCACCTTCTCCTTTACTCAACCAAAACAGTTCGGCTCCATAAGCAAGGTATAACAAACTAGCCCAAGTAACCCGTCACAATTCAACTCATAGAGCTCAAGAGTCGGCCTAATAAATAAATCTCAACAGATCGACCAAGATACATAGATCTAGCAGATCGGCCCAATACAGGAGGCCTTAGCAGTTTGGTCCCATGAGCTGGACCTCAACAAGTCAAACCCAATACATAAAGCTTAACAGATCAGTTCCATGCACAAGTCAGCACAATGGCCCCAGATTCAAGGCTAGGTAGATCAGCCCGGAGCATAGGGCCCAACAGATCAGCCTGATGCTCAAAGCCTACTGGGTAGGCTAAATACACATGACTCCTCCTCGGACACGCCCGATGCTCGGAGCTTGCGTCGGTCGGTTGAGTAAGGCTCAATAGGTAAAAGCCCAGCCCAATCTATATTTAATCCCTCATCAATTATATTCCTATACATTAATTCTCTTTTCTCTTAAAAACCAAACAAAGAAAAATATCCAAGGCTAAGCTAATTGAAAAAGTCGTAAAATAGATATCTGTCCGATTACAATTTCTGTTCACTTTGCGTAGTGCAGAAACAAATTAATGCTTCAATGCCCAATGACTCCTCAACTTTTCTTTAATTAATTGATGAGTTAAGCTGACCCCTTCAACTTTGGTTTCCCATCTTTAACACGCCTACGCGTACATAATGGTCTAGTTAATGGACAATTATCATAAATAATTGTGATAACTATCGATATTATATTATTATGATACTTGTAAAATTAAAAATGAACGACAGTCCTTTCAAATATTTGCTTTTAGATATGATTAATTTTGCACTAATTCCGCTAAATTATGCTTAATGAACTACTAAAATATGGTTATAAATTAAACATGCTGACAAGTTGTAGTTGTGGACTTGTAGGTGTTTGTCTGTTTGACCAATCGACTTTCAAGAGCCAACTCCTCTCTCTTTGTTTTTTTTTCCATCTTTGGTTAAATGAAAAACTCATTATTTTTTTTGAACTCTCTCTCTTTGTTTTTCCTATTTTTTATTTGAGTTGTCAAAATGAGTCGATTGATGGGCAGGGCCGGTGAAAAGGCAGAAGGCTAGACTAGGCTTTATTTTTGGATCCCAAAAATGAATGTGCATATTTAGCCCTGCTTATTCGCCTCGATGTTCGATGTCAAATTCGATATTTTATGTATATTTTCATGGATTGGATGAGTTGGGCTCCAAAAATAGCGCTTCGATCACTATTTAGCCCCAATTTTGCCCGTTTGCCAGGCGGATCGACACCGCCTACCCCGTTTAGCACTCTACATAAAATCTTTTTTTAAAAATGTTTTTTATGGTCGAGACTATATATTAAATTATATCATAATTTTAGTTCTAAATGTCAAAGTATTTCAACATATCACTTAGCGCACTCACATTCATTCGTTACCAAATTTTATTTGGATTATGAATTAATGAATATAATTTGAAATTATAATTAACCTTTTTTTTCCAAAAGACAAGAATGAGTATTATAAGGTCCTATTTAAATAGTAAAAATAAAATTCTGAAAAAATTATGAGGTTTTGAGTTTTAAATTCTACTTAAATTATTTATTCTTGGTTATTAGTAAATTAATTATATGCTAATGGCCTAATGTTAATAATGTGTACCGTTTTCCTTAAAAATAATAACGGACTGGTCAATTGTGACTTGTACCTGCCAAAATTTACCGGCCAACAAAAATAGTGGGTGCGGGTGGGGACAGCGGGTCGGGCCATAATGTGGGCCCAGTACTATCCAGCCCAAACTTATTTTCGGTATCTGTGTTTTCCTTTCTTGCGGTTGCACTTATTTCTTTTCTTGATATCGCCAAACACCCAGCACCTCAAATAATTTGTGACCAAATTACCCTTGCAAAATCTCTTTATATTATTTGTTCAGAAAAATTTGTTAACTTAAATAAATATTATATGCATTGCTTAAAATATATATATTATATGCATCAATGAATTCCTAAAGACAAATTACCTTAAGTGAAGACATCTGATTTTCATTTAAAATTTATTACTTTGAATAGTCAAAATTACTATCATCAACCATAATATTCATCCAATAGGACAAAATTGAAATTCATAACAATAATAACTCTTATAAAGTTAAAAGATATAAACAGAAAAACAAAAAATAAAAGCAGCTTCGAATACTGGAATATCAATTAGATGGATTCACATTAAAAAAATTATATCGATTAGTTAGATCAATGACACAATATTTGATCACTTCATGTATCTAAAATTTTGAATTCAAATCAATTAAGGGCAAATATGGGACATTCAATGTCACAGCTCATGGCATTATGTAGAAAAATGACGTTTTGAAGGAGAATAAATGTAGATAGAATATTCTATAACAATTTCAGTTTTTTTAATTGTAATTGAGAAATTAATCACATCATTATTTAACAATATTTAAATAAATCTAGTCTAAGTTACACAACAAATAACTAATTAACTGTCAATAATAAATTTATTCTTGTTTAAAGTTTGAAATTTGAAGTCTTTTGACCCGAATACACCAAGCCTAAGCCTTAATATGCTTGTATGTTGTAACATGTTGGATTCTAGTTGTATTTTTTTGCGGTGTCAGGAAAAAAATCATTGTTCTTAATGCACTTGAATGAATTGTAACAGATAAATTCCTTTTTAGTTTCATGAAAATGTGAAAAAAGATTGATGAATTAACTGATGAAATACAATCCAATGGAAACATACAAATAAGAACATCCAAAAGAAAAAAAATCTTATCCAAGTGATAAGATCGAGGTTAAATAAAAACCTATAATTAAGAACATGTTGTCAAAAAGAAAAAGAATCTCATTCCCATTTTTCATGCTTGAAATTCCAAAAAAGGAAGAAAAATGCGAGATATTGTATTGAATTTCATAATAAACAATTTGACATGCATGATCATATATGTCTATTTAAAAACAAAAAATCTAATCAGAATTACACCACTACAGAGTTATTTGGTAATTTACTTTTTATAACAATTATATCATGGAAATTGATAAGTTAATTGTTAAAATCTATAAATCTAATATGTGAAATTATGATGATTATGCTAAACAACTAGGATCCAACTCATAATGCATGATGACTCATGAAAATGAGATATATTGGATAGGAGCACCATAACTACGGAAAACCCTCATAGTCAACCACGGAAAATTTACTACAGTTGGACATTTAATTACAATAACTTTGTGTAGCAATATCATTTCTTACAAACTAAGGATTGCAAATAACGTGGTAAATTTTTTTAAAAAAAAAATTATTTAATAGAGGAAACCTCATGCTTCATGCTAGCCAAGTAAAATGCATTGAGCAAACCTTGTACGACAAGCTTGACGCAAAAGTGATAATCATAATTTGAGAGCTTTATAATTTAGACCTCAAAAATCTCGCCCTACATTATTAGTTCACCCCCACGAGGGGCAAATAACGTGCTAATTTATGTAAACAAATTAGTTGATAACAAGTCAATATCAATATTATGTACGTTTCATTATCTCTTTTTCAATAAATTTAAGTTGATAGCATATCGCTCATATACAACTGTAATTCATTTTACCTTAGATATAAAATAAAATTATCGCACAAAAATTGAGTTTAAGTAATAATATTTATCATTAGAAAATATCATAAAAACAAAAATATGTGTCTTCGTGTGGTGAACAAATAATGTAGGGCGGTACATAACTCGGTACCAAGTTATGTGTCTTTAATTTTTTAAAAAATGGCCAAATACCCCACCAAAATATACAGAGAGAGTATGATCATCAATTTTTAGTCAAAATTGCTAAAAATATATTTTTGAAAAATATGTATTTTTCATCTTTCACAAACATTTTTTCTTTTTACATAATCTTTCACAAACATAATAATGAGCCAACTTGGCCTATTACCAAAGAAAAACCCATAATGACTGCACTCAAGGGCATAAAAGTCAAATTAGCCCCCGCCAAATAAAATTGAAAATGAAGTTATAGGTGAGAAAAAAACAAGAAATAAGCTGGAAAAATACGAAAAGTTGGATGGCGAGAGAATCATGGACTTGAATGAGTGAGAGCATTGAATATTGAACAGAGGAGCGTGTTTCCAGAAATCTGCCATTTCTCTCTCTCTCTCTCTCATCTCTCTCTCTATTCTAGGACTGTGTATTTCATGTGGGCCTCACTCAACTCAACGTTTTCTTCTTCGTCTGTTTGATTCCTTTTTGCTCTGTTTCTGTGTGTGCTTTTAATTTGTTGTAACAAACGCCCTCCCCCATCATCCACCTTCCAACCAAACCCTGACCCATTTATTATTGCTCTGACCGATCCAATTTTTTGATCTGTATCTGCCTTTTATATCAGCATTTTGAAGAAAACCCAGAAACCATTTTTCTCTTATATATGATCGAGATTGCATTTCTTCTGATGGTCTAGTCAGATTTTCTTTGATGACCCTTTCAAGGTATGTTTTTTCCTTTTTTAAATTGGAAAATGAAATGGTACTTATTTTCTTTCAAAGCCACTCAGTTTGATTGATTGTGTTTTGATATTATTTCTTTTGTGATTTGAAGTTTGACTGATTGGTGGGATTTGCTTTATTGGATTTAAGAACGAGTTATCGACTTTTGAGGTAAGATTGAATCTTCTGTGTTTATTTTCCTTTTCTTTGAAAGCAGCTTTAGTCATTTTAATCTGAGTTTTAAGGTTTCCATTTTGTTATAGTAAAAGATGTAGGTATATGTTCAATCGGATCATGGTGTCTTGTTTTGATTGAAGAAATCATGAAGAATCGGTGAAACAGTTAGCGGTGAATATTAAAGTCGACTCCTTTCTTTTTTTATGCTATGAATTGAACAAAGAACTTTTTGTTTACATGATTTAAAGGATGGAAAATGTGTTTCTGCTCATGATATTGCTTGTATGAGTTCATTAGAATTGGCATCTTAACATATCTTTCTTTCTCACAAAAAAAAACATATCTTTCTTCAATTTGAACTGTTGGAATTGTTAATTAACACTTAGTTCTTTTGATCATGTTCTTCCGTAAATAGTTTTTTTTATGATGATGTTTCTGCTCTTCGATCATATATATATATATATATATATATATCTGTGTGTGTGTTTTCTGTGTTAATCAAAAATACTCTGGATATGTTGGGATGAGTCTTAGACTCGAGTAAAGCTGGCATTCCTTGTGCTTCATGCATGAGCCCATAAGTAAGCCGGAAGAAAAGTTGTATGTCACCGGCTATATGCAAGAAACCACAATTTCTAGCCAAATTATCAGGGTCTACAGTCTATACTGAAATAATAATTTATTGTACTAAAAGGGCGATTATTTTGTGAAAATCAGGAGATTGCAACTCAATTTAGCTTATATAAACTTGTTCATGGGCTTTTCTCTTTCATGTGATCTTCACGTCTTGTACTTTCCATGTTTGTACGTAGAGGACAATAATTGTACTTGATGTTTTCCACGGTTTTTGTATGAATATATACGGCATGGCAGTTTTCATCAATGCCAATTATGACATAACCAACTAACTATTAATAGTGATTCTCAAGTCACATGCCGCCAAAGAAGTTAATGACTTTTGTCGTTATTATTTCTGCGACTAGAACTTTGCTAAACGCGTGTCAGTTGTCACTTCCACATATCAGTAGGTGTAACTAATTTTCTAAAGTTTCTTGCTTGGTGATTTAAAGCAACCACGAAAACGAGGAGGGAGAAGACAACAGGGTTGTTAAAATGATAACAATAAGTAACTATAAATGAAATAATGTTAGAGAAGAAACGAAGCAAATATCGGAAGGGCAGGAAGCACGTGGTATGTGCTGTTAGACCCAAAAAGACCTATTGTATGATCCACTCTCATCCTTTTCTTCATTGAACATATAGTTGATGTGCTGCCCGTTATGTGTTTTAGTCCTAATTTGGGGTCTAAAAGACGAAAGAACTGGAAACTTTGAAATATGATCCCATGCCTTTTTTACGATTTTCTTAAAATGGCTGGCCTAATGAATACTTTGGTTTGATTCAATGCAAAAAATGGCTTTCTAGTACTTTGAGCATCAAATTATGGTTTCGAAAGGAATCATTAGTTTGATGCTGTATTTTTCTTTCTAGTTGTGTTTCCTTTTTTCACTAGTAGCTGGTTTATATACAGTTGCCAATATGTTCAGAGGTAACAACAGCAATACTGCAATCCCTTCTTTTCTCGACAATCATTTCCAGTATCCTGCAGATGTGTCAAATCAGCCGAAGTTATGTGGAAATGGTGAGTTCTATTAATTATATATATTTGTCAGATATATTGTCTTACACAGTATATTTGTGCTTTATTCGTTTTCTTTAATTTTTCATATGAATGCGTCTTTACTGGCTTCAATTTTTTGTTTTTCCTTCCATTATGCACAAAAAATTTCCTGTGTATGGAAGTGTAAATATGGCAATTACCTGTAGTAGAATTTATGCATGCTTTGCATTAACATTTAAATGGTGCTGCAACTATTTATATCGTCTGACTGGCGATGGTTATTACTGCAA
This sequence comes from Rehmannia glutinosa, assembly GCA_016081115.2. Taxonomy (NCBI): domain Eukaryota; kingdom Viridiplantae; phylum Streptophyta; class Magnoliopsida; order Lamiales; family Orobanchaceae; genus Rehmannia; species Rehmannia glutinosa. Next base: position 1,424,418 of record JABTTQ020003391.1, on the reverse strand, counting down.
ATCATCCTGCAGTACGTAATTGTAATCACCTTTAATCGATTTTCCTTTAAATACACCACCTTTCTCTGTATGCTATATATACACATATATTTTGAGCCATTCTGTTTCAGTCTGTTAGGTCAAATAAGGCCAAAATATAACTTAGGATGCGGCAGTGCTTATATTAGAAATGGTATAATTGTTCTATTTAATGATGTTTATCGTTAATGCATGCTCTAAGCAGTCGCTGCTTTCAAAATACCTAAGATTTTGATGGTCTCACTCTCCCCCTTCCTCCTTCAGCTGCCCACATTTATGCCACTTAGGGGAGTAGTAGTTGTAAGATTGTGCAGCAGACAGAAGGGGTGGGCAGATTTTCTTGGGGGTTTCTTGATTTGTGATTGTAGACGCACAACGCATACTTATATTTTAGCTGTTTTATTTCGACTTTAGAAGAATGGAGGGTGGTCTGCACAAGTTTATGCAGATTTTAAATAGAATATAACAAGAAAATACAATTTTTTCTCTTATTTTGGTATGAATCCTTTGATAGTTATGAAGATTTATGTTAATGGACAAACCTCAAACAATTGAATTTTTTAATATATGTATCACGTGATACCTGCTAGGCATTGTATGTGTGCTAGGACTAAGTATACATATAGCTAGACAGAATAGGACTAATTACTAACATCAGTAATTTTCTTTATCTGAATAATAGTTTCCAAAAATAGATTGATGAGAACAGCATTGCCATTATAATTAAATACTCATGTCAAATGTTAAGAATGAAATAGTTGTTACCTGGAAATTAATACTTGATGCTTTGGTGTTGTGGTGATCTTGAAACTTGAAAATTATGCTGCTTGGAGCTTGAATATTTATCAAACAAACCGCACTATTTAATCTTTTGACCCTTCTAATACAATGGGTATTTCTTTAATATGTTGTGCTCCATTTGTGTTGCAGTACCTGTAGAATTTCATGCTGATACTGTAAATTATCTTGGAAAAAACCACGGCACTCCATTTCTCCTGCCAAATAGATGTGTCAGGGATGCCGAAGCTATTCCGAGTCAACAGAAGATTCAGTTTTCCTTAAATAATAGAACTTTTCATGACGAACCTGACCGAAAAGCCAGCATTTTGAATCTTAACCCTGTGTCCACTGGTTTAAGGCTCTCATATGATGATGACGAGCGAAACTCCTCCATTACTTCTGCAAGTGGAAGCCTTACAGCTGCATCATCTGTGTTTTCGGCTCTGAGCAATGATATCAAAAGAGAACTTGATCAGCAAAACAAAGATCTTAATCACTTTATTAGAACTCAGGTACTTATTAACATTTTGTGTTTCTTGTGATTTGATTTGGTTGGCATACAAGTTAAAATGTACAAAAAGTTGCTTTTAATCATGATCTGCTACTAAGTCACTAACAGAGACTTTAACCAAAAAGACAAAGGTTCTTGTAATTTTTTCCAACCCTTTTTGGCAGGGTCGTTTTGACTTGGATATCTCTGAAATCTAATATAATCTTAATACTCGCCGGTGCCTGGTTGCAGTGTTTGCTTAAACATTATTTGTTTGCCCAAGGGATAATTTTAAATTGAGCTTTTGGTCCATTTTACGATATAAGTTGGTTACTTTTAGGGAGTGTTTGCAAATATGTGAAAAAACTGAAGAGTCAAGCTTTTGGCTGAAAAATGTTTAGTTTTTACTGTTTCCAAATGCCAACTTCTGATTCTGATTATGTATAATTTAATCAAAATCTAAAAGTAGGGAGAGTTATGCTCTAAATTTCTGATTCTGCTTCTGCTTCTGGTTTGATTTTTACTCGGAAATAAAGTATTTCTACAACTTATTCACCAAACACTCTCTTTTAACTTATTCAACTTATAGCTTTTGTTTGCAAGCACTATCACCTTCTGATGCTCAACTATTTTTTGCTTTTGCTACAATAAATCACTTCCCCTAAAAGCAGAAGTTTTTGCAAACACTCCCTTACTCTGCTCCAAGCTCTGTCTTCCTCGTGTAGATGACTAGCTTGTTTGGATTTCACCTTTAGCAGCTTTTGTGAATATATGTTTATCAACCCTGCAATTAGTTAATATTGAAAAGTCATCAGTTATTAATTGTCAATTTGTACATAAAAATCTTCCAATCAGTATATCCCTTTTGTTGTAAATACACCATGGCTTGAATGCATCAAGCTAATTCCTTGGTGAAAATCTGAACAGGAAGAAAACATGGTGAAAGGGATGAGAGACATAAGGCAGAGACATATGGCTTCTTTCCTAACTGCTCTAGAGAAAGGTGTCGTTAGGAAGATGCACGAGAAAGATCTCGAGTTGGAAAACATAACTCGCAAAAACAAAGAACTCGCCGAGAGTATGAAACAAGTAACAACCGAAGCCCAAAACTGGTGCTATATGGCCAAGTACAACGAATCCATCGTTAACGTTCTGAAAACCAATCTTCAGCAAGCAATGCAAGGTTCTAACGGAAGAAAAGAAGGAACTGGAGAGAGTGATGTCGACGATGCTGCCTCTTGCATCGATCCAAACAATTATCTCAGTGTTGCCGGTGGATCTGGGAGATCAAATTCGGTAAAGAAAGATATCGTCTGTAAATCCTGCAAAGCGAAGGAGGCATCGATCCTGCTGATGCCTTGTAGACACCTCTGTTTGTGTAAAGAGTGTGAGGGTTTTGCGAGTGTTTGTCCTGTCTGCCAGATGATAACAACTGCTAGCTTTGAGGTGTATTTATCCTGAAGATCAATCGAATAACTTATATATAAAAAAAAAAAAGATTATTTACATTTAATTATCCAATTTATGGTTCTACTTAGCTTTATAAATATTAAATACGTATTAGTTACTTCATAATCTGATAAATAAGTTTGTGTTGTTCTAGTTTCCTATTGATTGCTCTGAACTGATGAAGATGCATTTTGTATTGCTCTCTTTTTGAATGTTTTTCACCATTTTGGCTATCAAGTTGATATGCCAATAAGGCACAATCTCTGCATAGCGTGGTTACCTGGTGATGTCTTTGTATGATTTCAAAAAATAAGACATATCTTCTATCTTCTATCTTCTGTGGAAAGCAGTGGATGAAATGTTGGTGATAGTCTGATAGACGGCTAAGCTCCTTAAACGTGATTTCCTGAAGCTAAGGCCATCTCCAACCACAATTCTATTTTAGTGCAGCTTTTGCACTAAAATAGTGCAATTTCTGCACCAAATTTAAAACTCATCTCTAACCATTCTACTTCAAATTTTGCACTAACAAGAATATTCCTTGAATTTTCCTTATTATTTCAATAAAAAAATGTTATTTTATCAAAAATCAATTATGTATTACAATAGTATTATAAAATATATTTAGTTAATTAAAAAATGAAATTTATTATTATATTTAATATATACTTTATTAAATAATATGCATTAAAATTAATTAATAGCAAGATTTAAGTAGAGAACTAAAATATGGCATTCGGGTAGATTAAATTAAAAAGTCTAATTAATAATACAATCATAATAGACAACTAAATTACAATGTGATGGTTACTTAGTTCTCTGAATTGGTATAATCCTCCCACAAATGATTGATACGTGTAAAATATATGTGCATTTAGGGGCTTAAAATGGTATATAATTGATATATTTGCATGTATATTTAGTGTGTTTTTGCTTGGTTTCCTTAGAAGGGTATGATACTGCGCATTCTTGTAATTTTTACAGGAAACAGAGTTTAGTTGAAGAGATATCAGTTGGAAGACCCGGATAGAATCAACGAGTGCAAAGAGAAGATCGAAAAGACGAAGAAACCGGACAAAAACTAGTCACACGGCCGGACCGTGTGGGACCACACGGCCGTGACGCGACTGCAAAGAAGAAGACATGTCCGTGAAGTTGAGAAAACAGGAAGAAATCAAGTCACACGGCCGGGTCGTGTGAGGGTCACACGGCCGTGTGAAGTGCCCATGTGAAAGCCACACGGGCCGTGTGACTGGCTGTGGCGGATTTTTGTGTCCTTTTCCCATTCAAACTCTACAAGTGATCTCTCCAAGCACCTATATAAGGGACTCAAGGGCTGCACGAAAATTACAACATTCATACACCATACAACACACCAAATTACACAGGAACACAAGATCAAATGTCTTTTATGAGATAAGGGCTAGGTTACGAAGAACACCACAAGGCCTTTTACATCTACGGAAGCACAAGAGCTTCGAAGGCTTGGAAGGAAGATCCATCCCGACAAGAAGGGGTTTTCTTTCTTAGTTTAGATCTCTTGTTTGTACGATGTCACAATGTTGATTTCAAGTTTGTCTATGAATTTATTACAATGTTTGGCTAATCTTTCGGATACTAGGGCATATCAAAACTGTAGATTCATGTTGAATCTTGATTAATTATTTTCTTAATTGATTCATGTGTTCTATTTTATGAATTCGAGTGTTTATTCTTAATTGTCGATTATCTGATCAATAATTTGCATGTCATACTTGTTAGTCCATAATCCGGGAGGTGAGTTCTAGCAAGATGAAAATCGAATTCATACATATATAGGGTAATGTATCGGGAGACTACTATTGTTTGTGGGGAGAATTTCAATTCAAAGATATTTTGGGAGTTAATAATAATTGTGATGGATCGGGAGACCTCAATTATTATTAATCTACTATTTATGCATCACCCGAGAGAGGGAATAAACTATTTTATGAATTGAACCCATAGAAGCATATGAATTGGTTTTGGAACATTATTTGAATTTAATATTGAAGAAGCATGTTGAGATATGTGCCTAGGGTTGCTTCTGCATTTGTTGAAAATACTTGTTGGGTTCGAAAATTTATTTCTTTTTCTTTTATTTTTCAATTTTTATAAAAACTCGATATTCGGTCACTTCAATAAAATTAGAATGCGATGTTATTATAGCCTTAAGTGTTTCGTAGTCAATCCCCTCGAGGAATACGAGCTTGCTTGTCATTATTCTATAAACTACACTTTATACGTGCAGTTGTAAGATCCAAATATTTTTGGCGAACAATGATCAATTAATGCATTTCGAGCTAAAAACTCTTCAAATCGGATATTGTCATCCATCACCATCTCTACATCTAGAGTTGGTGCTTCCATCGCATCTTGAATCGGTGCATCAATATTGCGTTCATCCTCGATGATCATGTTGTGCATTATTATACATGCAATCATTATATCATGTAAATCATTTTTTCTCCAAAAACGTGTTGGTGCAGCCACAATTGCAAATCGTGATTGTAAAATTTCAAATGCATGTTCTACGTCTTTTTTTGCATGATTATTGTTTCATTGCAAAGTATTTTTTTTTGGACCACGTGGATAATGGTTAGTTTGCACAAGAGTTGACCATTTTGGGTAAATACTATCAGCTAGATAATAACCCGTGTTATATTCTTTTCCTTGAATTACGAAGTTTGCGGGAGGAGCGATACCTTTAGTGAGGTTAGAAAATAGATGAGAATGCCTTCAAAACATTAATGTCATTATTTAATCCGAGCATTACGAAGTGTGCATGCCATATCCAAAGATCATAATCGCCTACAACTTCATTAATGGTTGGGCCACTACAACATAAATGACATTAGGTAACACAAATTTTGTAGCACTTTTTACATAAGGTACATATGTAACACATGTTTGTAACACTTTTTACATTACAATATTTATTTAACACTTTTGTATCACTTTATCAATATGTAACAATATGTAACACTTTTATATAAGTAACACTTTTTAAGTATCACTTTTTTTTTGTTATTTCTTTTGTAACGCAAATGGAACACTTTTATCAATATGTAACGCTTATATGTAACATTTTTATATAAGTAACACTTTTTAAGTATCACTTTGTTTTTATTATTTCTTTTGTAAGATAAATAGGTATCACTTTTTTTTTAATAAGCACTTTTGGCAACACTATAATTTATTGATTGTAACACTTTTTAAGCTATATTTTAGTAACACAAAATTATATAAATATAATTAAATCATTTCAAAGATTTATTTAATTAATTGATGTCACCAAACCTAAAAATTGTAGACATTGTACTGCTTTTTTTAATCGAATTTTTGTTTTTTTTTTTTTACAAAGTATTTTAGTTTTGCTTTTATGTTTTTATTTTTACGAAGGCAATTAATTCCGCCTTAATACCGATGAAAAATGTGCACGTATATATATTATTATTATTATTTATTTATTTATTAATATTTACTAACGAAGACCAATTTCATCGTTAAACCTTTTTTTTATTTTTTTATTTTACTTTTTAAAGAAAAATACCAATGAAAATTGATGATGTCAAGAATTACTAAATTTTTTTCTCAATAAATTATGTTTTCGTTATGTTCTTTATTATTTCATTTTTTTATTGTTAGAACTTTTTTATCCTTTTAAATTAATTTTATATTTTTATTTATTTTTTATTTTTATCGATTGAATATTTATCATTCAAATTTAATTTATATGTTTTTGATATTTTTAATTTGTTGTGTCCTTTAATGTATAATATAATATGATTTTCAAACTATATACTATGCAATATAAAATTTGATATATACAACATATATTATAAAATATATTATATATACGTATAATATATATATATGTGTGTGTGTGTGTGTATATGTATATATAAAACAAAACAAAAGTTGTAATAAGAATCAACTTAGCTTAGTGGCAAATTGCCACTTCCATTATAAATCGTGGGTTCAATCTACTTTAGTATTTCTATGAAGTGCTACAAAAAAAGTGTTACATAAGATTCATATGTAACACTTTAGAAGTATTTTTTTAAAAGTGTTACAAATATAAAAGTGTTACAAAAAAGTGTTACATAAGATTCATATTTAACACTTTAGAAATATTGCTTCAAAGTGTTACCAATAGAAAACTTAATGTAACACTTAGAAAAAGTGTTACTAAAAGCTAATAAAAGTGATACCTTAGACTATAGGTAAGACGCAAGTGCACCATAAAAGTGCTACATATTGTCTATAGTAACATTTTATGGCCATTAGGTAACATTTTTTGAGTGTTACCTAATGTCATTTATTCGATCAAATGGATTGCCCACAATCTCAACCATCCATTTCAAGATAAAAGATAAAGAAATCTTGTTGGATTGATCTTGAGCATTCGGTGGATTGCAATCAATCTCAACCATCTGTTTGTTATCTAAAAATATAACATTCATTATCAGTTGGCCTAAAATTATTATATACCAACATGAATCAAAATACACAGATTCAAATAATTTTCAGAATCCAACTATTATCATTTTTCTTCTCATTTCACCCAATCCAATGGCTTCAAACTCTAGAAGTGCTTCTTACACTCGTGAAGAAGACCTACACTTATGTCACATTTATCTTGATGCTTCTCAAAATCCAATTATCGGTATAAACCAGTCCAAAGATCGATTCTGGTCTCGAGTTGAAGAAAGTTACAATACTTTTAAACCATACGCCACAATGCTAGAAAGAAACAAAAGACCGATGCAATGTCGTATGCAAGTTGTCATGCACGCAATTGGTAAACTGAGAGGTTCCATCGGACAAACTGAAAATCATATCCAAGTGGTGCTTCAGAGCAAGACATTGTGAGTACTTGATTTCGTTATATTAATTAATATGTAATTTTTAGTTTTAACAATTTCTATTAATAATTAATGCAGCTAAATCGAGCCAGGGAATTACTAATGCAAGATAAGAACTACAAGAAAGGATTCAAGTTTGATCATGTTTGACCCCTCCTGAAGGATATGGAAAATTTACAACAACGAATGGCGGTAATTCATCACAGTCAGATACACAACCACTAGAGTCTCCTGGATTGTCGTCATTTTCTCTAAACTTAAGTGATGACAATGTTGATGTTTTTGCATCACAACGACCTATTGGGGTCAAAAAAGCCAAACTGAAGAGAAAAAAAGACGACTCAGTTTTAACCGTTGCAGATGCGATAAGAGATGAAACTCAACAACTTGTGGGTTTATTATCAAATAAATCCACCGATCGACAACAAAATTATGATATTGAAAGGAAAAGGCTAGATTTGCTTGAACAACAAGAAGAAAATAAATTTCTATTAAAAGACTTGGATTCTATTTCTGACCCCAAATACGAGAGTATTTCAGAAATGAACAGATGAAGATTTGACAGAAAATGGCTCAAAAAGAACAATTGAGATCTGATAATCCTTCTTCTCCACTTGGCCAATACTTTCAAGATCTTGGAGGATTCAGATCTGATCTACTGGATTATTATGAAAATTAATTAGTTATTGCATTATTGTTTTATTTGTATTAGTTTTATTTCAAAATGTACGATTTTAATGCAATGTAATTCTTGTTTTTATTAGTTTAATTGTCTTGATTAAATTTTATTACTTACTACAAATATTAATTTTACTAATTCATAATTTATATTAAAATAAAATAATTTAAATGAAGAAATTTTATTAAAATTATTTACAGAAATTAATTATGGAATCATAATAATAAATCAAATTTTATTTCATTATTTAATACACAATACAATTATTAATTCCAAAAAAAAAGAGATAGTGTCATCTCTACAAAGGTGTTGCGCCAAATTGGCGCAACACTGTTCACTATCCTAAATTGGCGCAAGAGATGGAGCGTGATTGAGGGCTACTTACTCCAATTTGGAGTTGGCGTTTTGGAAATGCCATTGGAGATGGATTAAAGGTGAAGAAATGTGATTTTGTAATTTTTACTTACCTAACCATTTTGGTAAATAATGGGTGGGACCTGACGTGAGGCCCATGAGCAATCACCCTAGGTCCAAAGGCATCAAACTTATATATATATATATATATATGGGTATGATCTAATGAAATCAATGTTTGCGGTGAGATCGTAGGGACTGATATCAACCGTTGCAATAAATCCGTGAGTAGCTTAGATTTAAGCAACAAAAAAAATATTAATTAATAAAAATAGTAATATTAAGGGTATAATGGACAAACACAATAAATATGGATAACTATCATATCAAAACCATTACAAATAAGGAATGAATATCTCTTAATTGACTTTCATCAATTCAAATATATTTTCTTCCTAAAAAAATGCATGTGAGTCCATATCTTCCATATCCACACATCCATAAACCTTTAATAGAAGAAAATCACGCCAACACCAAAATTCAGAAAACAAAAGCTGCAAAAAAAAAAGATCAAAATTCTTTGTTGAAGAACACGAACATGTTGCATAAGTATTTAATAATTACCGCATATATAACTCTATGATGATGCATAATTGAATTTGAATTAACTGTCATGTCTAACTCTCTTATACATTTTTTCAATCTTTGATGAGTGATTAAAACATACCACTTCAAATAAATTATTACTGACTTTTTTTAGAACATTGTTAACACAATAAAAATATAAAATATTTAGAACATTGCATATATTGGTCCACTATTGTGCATTAATAGTTAATAATTACTGCTTAGATAGCTCTATGATGATGCCTAATTGAATTTGAAAATTGCATGTTTAAATCTCTTATAATATAATTTTGAACATTGTATGCAATATGGTGCATAAATAGAAAGAAAGTACTACAAACTTGAATTAATAATGTTGCTTAAAATTCAAATAAAACATTACATGTTATATTTAGCTTTCATGCATATTTAAAAAGAGACCACTGCAAATATATTAATGTTTCGTTGTATATGTATTAAAATCAATTACTATAGAAGGCGTGAGCGCTGATGTTAGACAATGGCTTAAAATTTCGCCTGGTTCGATAAAATATTAAATCAAAAAATTGAGTAAGATAAAATCTCACGAGTTGGAATGAAATTTATTACATTGGAAGCCGTCATATAATTCTATAAGGAGTATGGCTCCAACTTCGGTTTGACATACAAAAAAGTGCAACAAGAAGGTTTTAGAAATGGTGTTATCCTTGTACAATATGTAGTGTGCAACAAGGAAGGATTTAAATAGTTTGCATAGTACATCAAAGATTTTCCTCCTCTCGTATCAATTGTACTTAATGCCATAGAAAAATGATACTAAATAAACCTACAGGGAAAAAAGTTAATCACATTAGAATCGTATTAATTCACTTACATATAAGCATAAAAACCGCTCACATATCCCCTATCAATTATAATACATATTTATTTAACTCATAATGCATATTTATTTATAGTCCACTGCATTAATAGTTTGCACAGTGCACCGTATATATGTATTCTACCTATGCATAATAATCATATTGATTATGCATCGACATTTATCTAATTATGCATATATAAAAATGGGCAAATATGCACTAGAATATAACTAATAAATTTGAAGTTATAGTCTTCAAGAAAAACCATTTATAATATGTATGAACTAAATATGCACATTGAACAAACTAATTATATAAAGTGCACTTAAACATTATAATAACACTACACTATATTCGTAAAAGAAATCAAAATATGCAAAAAAAATGATATAAATATGCAGTATTATTAATCTAAACATGCAATATCTAAAGATAAAAATTAACAATACGAATCACAACTATCCATTCTTCCTCCATGCTTTGTTTTCGATTCATATCTCTCACACAAAATTTCCAAAGTTTATAACATAAAAGTGGCACCCCAAAAAATACAAAATATTTGCTTATAAATTTCAGAACAGAACATATTATCTCCCTAAAAAATATGATTTAATTTCAAGTTACAATACCAAATAAATTTTTTTCTTTTATTTATTTATGAATTATTTATCTCTTGTTACGAAATAAATCATGCAACAAAAACAACACAAAGTTTTAAGTTTATATCATTTGCCAATTATGAAGGAGAAACCAAAAAAAAAAAAAAAGATGCATAAAAACATTGAAAAAAATTAATTGTAAGATGCATTAAAACATAGAAAAAAATTAATTGTTATATCCGCATATGATATACAACTTCATCCAACCTTTACACGACATTGGAATGGTAAAAGAATTAGCCATAATTTCAATACATAAATCAGTATCCCAATCGCCTTCCGATGTCGGGAACCAAACTCACCAATCGCCTCCGATGTCACATCCACCATCATCTTTTCATTAGCCTTGAGAGATTCAGGATCCGAATTAAAACCCGACACTACCCCATTCCCGACGCTCTTCACCTTATACGCAATCTCCCTATCGGGATCGGGATTAGAACGGAGTAGGGATTGAAAACAGAAACCTTTGCCAATAAAGTTATTCCATCGAGGCCAAAGCCTTTGAGATCCACGTCGGTGGTGGTCGTCTCTAGTGTCGGCATGTTTGCCACCTTATCCGCGATGAAAAATTTGGCTTGCTCTATTATGTCCATCTTTTGAGGTTTCGGTTTTACTGATTGTGATTTGTGTGTGCTGTGAAATTGAGAGATAAAATTGTACATGGATATGGTAAGATTTTATTACCTCTAAAATTACACAATTGTCCTCAATTAAAATAATTGGTAATTATGAAATTACATACCTATCCTTAATGATAATAAATATCTCTCCACTATCCTAAAATAGGGGAACAAATCTGATCCATCCAGAATTAAAAATCAATGGTCAAGATAAGGCCCTACTGTCTCACCCTAGAAGAGTGGTCTCATTTGATCCAATCCCTTGGATCAAATGGGACCACATTCCTGGGGTACGACAACGTGGACTAATCTTGTCCATTTATTTATTTTTTTCAAGGGCTAAGATTTAATTGAGTTTCAAGTGTTTTTCATTTTTTTTAATTCGAATAAGGGTAGATTAGTCATTTGCCATATAAATGATTTCTTAATTCACGGTCCTTACATGCTTTTGTTTAACAATTTTAATATGCAGTACATATATGTTAAACATACAAAGATAATAGTGTTAAATATGCAAGAAATATATGTTAAATATGCATAGATAATAATGAGCGTGATTCTCTCTCTCTCTCTCTCTCTTCCTTAATTCACGGTCTCTGTTTTTGTTTGAAAATTTTCATAATCGATTCCTATATTTAAATATGTAATATAATGTTTTTGTTTGAAATATGTTAAATATACAAAGATAATAAAAATGTGATTCTCTCTATGTTAAATATGCTCTCTATAACTAATTCATTAAATATCATGGTAAATATGTTAAATATGCAAAGATAATAAAAAAGTTGATTCTCTTCTCTCTCTCTCTCTCTCTCTATAACTAATTCATTAATTCATGGTCTCCACATGTTAGTGAGCGTGATTCTCTCTCTCTCTCTCTCTCTCTCTCTCTCTCTATAACTGATTCATTAATTCATGGTCTCCACATGTTAGTGAGCGTGATTCTCTCTCTCTCTCTCTATATATATATATATATATATAACTAATTCCTTAATTCACGGTCCCACATGTTTTTATTTGACAATTTTAATATGCAGTACATATATGTTAAACATACAATATAATAATGTTAAATATGCAATAAATATATGTTAAATATACAGTATAATAATGAGTGTGATTCTCTCTCTCTATAACTGATTCCTTAATTCACGTTCCCCACATGTTTTTGTTTGACAATTTTAATATGCAGTACATATATGTTAAACATACAGTATAATAGTATTAAATATGCAATAAATATATGTTAAATATATAGTATAATAATGAGTGTGATTCTCTCTCTCTCTCTCTATATATATATATATATAATTGATTCCTTAATTCACGGTCTCCACATGTTTTTGTTTGACAATTTTAATATGTAGTACATATATGTTAAATATGCAGTAAATATATGTTAAATACAGTATAATCATCGCAAAGTATATACACGGTCCCCACATGTTAATGAGCATGATTCTCTCTCTCTCTCTCTCTCTCTCTCTCTCTCTCTCCATAATTGATTCCATATTGACGGTCCCCCCTATATTTTGTTTGACAATTTTTCCCTTATTAGGGATTTAATTAATTGGTTAGTGTATTATTATCGATCCTATATTAATCCTAGCCTTTAATGTATATAGGGGATTGTTGAGATCAGTTCACACTGTCTCACCATAAAATGTTGTCTCATTAGATCCTCCTCATATATATATATATATATATATATATATATATATATAGATTTGGATCCTATGAGTCCACCCATTTGGGGTGAGTCCATAGGGACAAATATTAATCGTTCATCACTTGCTTTTAATGGTTCATATTAGAAGGGTGATTTCAGGTTTTTTTTTCCAGTAATTAAAAAGGGTATTTAGGTCATTTTTATATTTTAAAACAATTAAATAAGATTTGATTAGATTTAATCATATCATTTCGTTTTCCAGTTAACAGACACTTTCTTCAATCTATTAGATACGGTTCCTGACTTTTTGGATTCCTTCGTCACTTTTATTCAACCAGCTTCGTCTCCTTCTTTGTGGTGGGTTTTTTCTTTCCAAAATTGGTTTTTCATGTGATCACCCTTTATTATGCTTGTGTAAATAGTTAGTTTTGCTTGTGTAGTTATTCAATGTGGCGTATGAAATGTTAATCATATTGATTTTCTTATTTGTGTCTGGTATTTGTTATGCTTGTGTACATTGGTAGTCTTGCTTGTGAAGCTACTGAATAGTACTTATATAATATTAGATTCATGCATATTAAACAAAAAGATGATGTGGTTGATATAGTTGTGTAACTGGTTAGTTTTTCTTGTAAAAGTATTCAACGTTGCTTATCAAATTTATTTATTTTACAGTTGTAGTCTTGTAAGTTTAGGAACTCCTTGAGTGTTTTTGCATTTTTGTATGGGAAATCATGAAGTTTTGCAATGTAGTTATTATATTTTGTTACTGTTATTTATTATGCTTGTGCACATTGTTAGTTTTGATTGTCAAGTTATTGAATCTTGCTTATGAAAAATAAGATTTATACATATTAAACAGAACCGTTTAGTGTTGCTTGTCAGGCTATGAAATGTAGCAGCTATGCAGAATTGTCTGCAATTATTTTTCACACAGTAGTGTGTTGAATATAAAAGATGACAATAAGTCTGCTTCGTTCTTGTCATGTATTATTTTGGTATAGGATCATGGAGTGATCCTCGTGGTTGAGTTTGGTAACTGCCTCCAATTTTGTCGGTGGGGGCAAATTTATGTGGACTAATTTACCCTTACGTTAAGTTAATTAGTTAATAAATTACAATATAGCTTGTTAAATATTGGCTATTGAATCTATTAGATCTATGTAGGGATGGAAACGAGACGAGTAGACACGGTTACCCACCAGCCCAAACCTTAATGAGATGGGTATGGGTAATTTTATTCGGGTTTGGGACATGTATGTTATAGAAAATCAGTACCCAGTAATAAACGGGTAGGGTACGAATTTACCCTTAGGATACCCGCTACCCGAACCCATTTATATAGTTGGGTATCTGTGGATACCCGACCATATAAGCACCCATCTAAAATTTTCATATACATATATATATATATATATGTATTGGTTCAAATGAGACCAACCCCTTTAGGTTAGTCCGTAGGAACACTTATCGACTCTTGATTTAAAATTTTAAATGGTGTAGATTATTCTGTTATTTTAGACTAATAAGGGTATATTTGTAATTTCTATATCATCCATTTATTAAATAGGCGGGTTAATATCTTTAATTGCTATTTTTATACCTGGTTTTGTTTTATCATATATTTAGTTCAAAGGGAATTGTATACTTAGTTCAATGGACTTGTATATTTAGTCATGTTTTATTGTATATTTAGTTCAAGAGATTTGTATACTTGGTTCAAATGGAATCGTATTCTTAGTTATATAAGTAGTTTAGTAAGCAATTTAGTGAATTTGTATACTTAGATTTGTGGATTTATATACTTAGTTCAATGGAATTGTATACTTAGTTTATATAAGTAATTCAGTGGAATTGTGTATTTAGTTCAGTATAATTGTATACTTAGTTAAATGTTTCTGTATACTTAGTAATATTTTAATGTATAGTTAGTTCAATGTAATTCTATATTTAGTTAAATGTTTCCTTATACTTAGTAATGTTTTAATGTACATGTAGTTTAGTGTAATTGTATACTTAGTTAATTGTTTATGTATACTTAGTAATATTTTAATGTATAGTTAGTTTAGTGGAATTGTATACTTTTCATTAATTGTTGCATGATTCTGTTGCCAAATTTGAATAATTTGTAGGTTCTTGTGAACAAGGGAGAGAAAAGAAAGGTAAATCGTGTGATTATGGGGACGTGATCAATAACAGATCACGTCCCTAATTTGTAGGAGGCAGTTACCATATTTAGTTTCTTGGATTCCTATTTTATCCCTTCTAATGTATACTTTCATATGAATTACTGTATATATTTGTCCATATCTTGGCCATTGATTTATTTTTTTGATGGTGTAGATCTGGTCCTATGGTCTTACTTAGGAGGGTGGTCTCACAGGATCCCCTTATATATATATATATATATATATATATATATATACACAAAATATTTCAGAATAATTAAGGCAACTATATTTAGCTTAAGTGGAGGACCTTATATACAAAAATAAAACCTACAGAACCCTAGTACCTCCACCTTCTTTTAATTTGATTGATGAATAGTCTTATATTATAATTAAATTTTTTGTTAAGGAACCCATTTAAATAGTCAATTAAATATTTATACAACTGTAATTTATTATAAAATAAATGTGTTTAGGAGAGTACGGGTATCACCAAAAGAGTTTGGGATGGGTACGGGTAATAGGTGTAATTTTTAATCGAGTTTGGGACAATATGGGTAGTAATAATATTATAGAATTTGGGTATGGATACTCTTAAATGGATGGGTACCCTATCTATTGTCATCCCTAGATCTATGGTTATATCCACCCTATATACTAAGGCTCCGTTTGGTTGGATGATGGTAATGAGCTTCTTTAATTCCCATTCTATTACTTGGCCTTATCAATTGATATATTAATGTTTAATATATTGTTTGTTTGAAGGATTAGGCTATGGGATATATACGTGTTTATTAATTGGTTGTTTAGTTGAACTATATAATAAATGCCCAAATACATCTATAATATTTTTGTGCCCTTCACTTTCCATTGATTTTTCCAATATTACCCATATGCCATACTTTAGCTTTTGGACACCTAAGGGTAATTAAATAATTTTCAAAAACAATAAAATGAGTTGGATTATACATCCCACCTCTACCTAATAACTACATGGGTTGATAAATAATCGGGCCACACCCATTTCAAAGGTCTCTCATGCGTGAACCAAACAAAATAATAGAAATAAAATAATAAGAAAGTGTGTGATATCCCAATCATAAACCCCAACCAAAAGGAGCCTAAAAGAAAAAAAAAATTGACACATGTCATCACCTCATTAATTTTGGACATTTGTCAACTTCTCATCCTCCCAATTCCACATGCGACTTCATATTTATCTATGTTGCAATCCTATGCACAAAATTAAAGAATAACAAATTTAATTAAGATTCTAAAAGATAAAATATAATCCCAAAAATAAAAGATTTGCTCACAATTAGTTTGGAAAAGTCGACATTGATCAAATCTATCCGAAAATATTTTCATTGAGAAATACTCTATTAATTTACAATACATATTTTTAAATTTAAAGATAACAAAAAATCCCAAAATCAAGGATTCTATCTACACTATCTTTTAAATTTGTTATCTTTTAAAATTTGTGACACTAAAATTTTATCTTTGGACAAATTCCGTGTAACACACGGTTGTTATTCTAGTATATAAGTATATAACTAACTTTGTGAGCTCAACAAACATATAATGCAAGTATGCAACATCTTTTGTAGAGGCCAATAAAAATTATAAAACCTGTTATTGAATTTATTTTCCGAAGCAGACTGACGGCCGTAACCGTAGGCATGAGAGAAAGTAGAAAATTTCAAGTTTCCTTCACCGCACTGTTGGACCATTATTTGGATTTGAGAAATAATTACAAAAAGGGTAAATCTCATGTCGACATTTAACGGATCTAATCCATTATATGGATCCAAATGCCCGGTCCGCGGTTAATCTGCTCATTGACCCGTACAACCACTAACACCACAACAACCCCACTGCTGCTAATACTTTTTGGGAGGAGTACTGATATTTTCAGGAGAAATACTAAAATATCTTTAATTGGAAAACCTAAGACTTTTCAATAAGACTATTAATACGTTTTAGGGGGAATACTAGTACTTTTGCGGGAAGAAATCAATACTTTTCACGAGGATTACTAAAAAAAACTGTTCAAGTGGATTATTAATATTTTTTCGAGGGATTGCTAATACTTTTCACGGGGAAAACTAATACTTTTGAGGGTTGTCTAATATTGCGTCACTGCCTAATACTTCTCAAGAGGACAATTAATATATTTTAGGTAGATTACTTATACTTTGATGGAAAAAATCAAAACTTTTCATGAAGGCTACTAAAAATATTATTCAAGGGGATTACTAATACTTTTCATATGTACTACTAATACTTTTCAGTGGGAAAACTAATATTTTTACGGCCCCTAAATGTTACAAAAATACCACCGGTCTGGAGATCCAATGAAACCGCCCTAAAATATTACAAAAATACTACCTGCAGACATGAAATCACAAAAAACCCAGGCGAGTTTGGTCCATCTAATGAAAAGACCCATTAGATGGTCTAACCAAAGTGTTTATCTTACAAAAATAATTACTTAAGTTGTCCGAAAGTTAGGTGAGAATAATTAAATGCTACAAAAAAAACCCAAATTCTAGACCAAAATTGATTAAAAATATCATAGAAAATACATTGGAAGAGAATCATTAAATGCTACGATCCAACAAGCGCAAATTCTAGACTAGTTGATTTAAAAATATCATAGGAAAATCTCTTGAAGTAATTTAATTTGGCCCAAATTATATTGAGTTTGAGAAACTTTTACTTAAGCTTAAAACTAAGTAGGAGTCTTTATATGCTAGAGTTCAATAAGCCCACAGGCACTGATAAACCATATCCTACCTACAACAAACCTCCCACAAGCCAACAACAACATAATACAGAAATTAAGGCACCAAGATAGATTTAAATTCAGACCATTCATGCATCCTAAATGAGAAGTTGTATTGAGATCTTTTAATCATTGTCTTGATCACATCTAGGCGTGGAGACAAAACAAGCTCATCAAACAGTCGCAATAAAGACTCTAATTTAGTGAGGCACAAAAGCAAGCCATTATTTTTGTAACTCACCTATTATCAAGACACGATATTATCAGCCCACGATTTTGTGAGGCAAATGTTCAAGCATCCATATCATCCCTTCAACACAAGAAATTTATATATCAAGCATGACACTTAAATAACAAATAAATCAGAATAGTGACAATTCTCATTAACACTTACTCTTCATCCTCACTCGCTATCTTATCATCATATTTAGAACCAAGAAGCTGGCGAAATAGTTGCTCATGCTTGGACAGAGTTTTTCCCCTTTTCTGTCCATTCTTAATCTAACTTGCTGGCAATGCAAATTACATTTGGAAACACAAGTGAACCGAATATTTAGAAATGCAATAACCATGGTTTGCTAACTACTTAAATTATACCCATCAAATGATGCCTAAAAAATTACCAAATATTTAGAAATGCTTTATTATTGATGATTTTAAGATAGAAATTGATAGGTATTATTGGTCACCAGGTGTGTAAACATGAAATTGACAAAGGAAATTTCAGCCGGGTAGATGATTGGTAACAGTCCAATCTAACTTGCTGGCAATGCAAATTATTTGGGTTTGATAAGAACCCCATTAAATAGGTGTATCTACAACTGTGATTATATGAAATAACTCACAACTACCTACAATAACAAAATTTGTTTCATTCTCTAACACTAAGACAATGAGAGAACTATATGACAATGATTTTCTTGACAAGAAAGTTCAAAATAATTTCAAAATGAAACACTACTTTTCAGTTAGTAGATATATATCAGACAACTGTATACCAGTCCAATAATAATACCTAATTTTCTTGCTATGGTAAAGAAGATTTCTTGGTCCTATATATCCTTTGCATTACTAAAAGCCAACCACTTGGCAAAATTAAACACCAGCCTTGAGCAAGAAAAAGAGCACAGGTTAGCATTAATTCATAGCCATGATAAGATTGCATAGTGTGCAATAGACAAGGGACCCTACCTATACTTAAAATTACAGTCAATGTTTTAAAAATCGGACCGGTGAGTAAACTGGTCTTGCAAGCAAGTCTATACAAGCTGAAAACTGAATTTTTAAGATTTAGGATAGGATTGGATACTATGCATGAATATTAAAAACAATCAAGCTCTGAAAAACTATTCAAAATCCCCGCAAGCAACAATGCTATCTTATAAAACTTCCAAAAATAGAACAACCACTACTTGATAAGCAATCAATCACTTAAAAGAAATCAAACTTTATTCATAGCATTGAAAAGGTACAAATCAAATCATCTCTCCACATGGTGCAAGAAACTCACCTCAATTGTTTTCAATTGTGAGCACACAGAATCAAGAAGCTCCCCAGTTCCACTCCCAGATATCGCAGATATGGGAAGGGGTGAAAACTAGTAGATCAAAGGAAATGGAATACACGATTAACACCATATATTAAAACTGAAGATATGTAAAATATGAAAAAATGTATTCATTATTCTGCACACCTTACAACATGAATGAACCATACTATTATACAAGATGTGAAGAAAAAAACGGCATCTAACAAACTCAACTATATGTAACAAACTTGACAGACTACCAAATATGGTTGTAACCCCTAATAACTTATCATGTGTTTGTTGTTGATTGACATTGGTAAAGAACTAGCTTTAATCATGCTTGATACTTGGTCACGTTTAGAACTATAGATATATTCTCACAACCTACATATATATACACATATATAATTGTATAATATTTCTCATGATTGTTGAAATTAAAACCAATGATCCGCCCTATATCAAGCAAAACAATATTGCAAATAATGTTAAAAACTGATATACTATTGGCCCCAAAATTGTATTTGCAGTGAAATGGGAAAAAATAAACATCGGTAATTAAAATCAAATACCAAAAAAAAAAAAAAGTGATTAAGGGAGAAAATTAACTCTAATCCAAAACTATACTATACACCTTCATTAGTTTCACTATTCACCACCACATTATTATTATTTCCACTAATCACCCCATAATTCTTCAATAATTCCTCAACCATTCCCACAAATGCAAAACAATGTAAGTTCCAATCCCACCTATTAAACCATTTGCAATGGAATAAGTAAACGACATCAAAATCAAAGTCATGAACACCGGAATCGCCTGCCGCATATTACCCCACTCCACCTCCACCACCGCCCTCATCATCAACACCCCACCAGTATCAGCGGCGGCCCCACTGCCCACGCTGGTATCAACGCCAGCAAAAACGTGAAGAAAAATGCTAGCATAAAATACTCGCCACCGTCAACGCCGTTAACCCCATCTTTCCTCCTTCCCTTATCCCCATAGACGACTCGATAAATGTCATTTTACCTATTTCAATCTAATGTTTTAGCTTTTAAGATCAGTCCAAACATTGCATCAAAAAAAAAGATCAGTCCAAACATGAATAATTTAATGCACACCTTGCTAATGCCTTTTAATTTTAGCAACAAAAAGATTTATCTGATTTAATGGAACAGTAAATCACAGAAAGCACATAACAGAACATGATTTCCATGGAAACCAATTTTTAGAGTTCAAAAGTCTGACAAACATGAATTCATACAGAGATATATTGAAGATCCTCCTACATGCATGAATTCACCCATCCCAAAGTGCACAAAATACCTAGATATCAATGGTGAAAGTAAAATTGCAAACAGGCACGTAACCGTTTGGCTTGATAACAACAATTTTAGCCCCAATTTTGTCTTGCCCTATAACAAAGAAAGCTTAAATTTATCTTGCCCCCAAATTTTAGCCCCAAATCCAAAGACAGAGAGAGTGACAAACCTTTGAGAGGGAAAGGAAAACCAGCGGCGTGGATACAAAATCGATGAAGTCTATGCTTCCAAGGGAAATACAGAACATCGGCGTGGTGCAGAGATTAGAGAGAGAGGGGCGTGGGTTGAGAGCACTTAGAGAGAGTTGTGGGTTGAGAGGGAAAGAAAAACAAGACTGGCGCCAATGGAAATAGAAAGGGCGGGTTCCGAATTTTTTTTTATGACGTTCAGAAAATGTCTCAAATAGTAATATATTGTGACGAATTTACATAAACCTCACATATGTTTTAATTTTCTTAATTACGTATAAATTTTTTCCAGAAATTAATTAAGAAGTCTGCAATATTTAGAAATATTTATTACGTAATAAAGAAAGAATATGATTTTTTTTAAACAGAAAAAGTAAATCTGAGAAAAGTAAATATTATAAATTTTTATTCAAAAAAAAGTATCTTTTGAGACTTCTAAAACATCATAAGAAAATAAAATGTTAAAATTGATTGCAAACATAAATAAAAATGTCACAAAAAGAATATTTAGACTTTCATAGACAAATTCTAGATGTCCCTAATAAGTGACCTTTTCCAGACATATAAAATCATCTCTAATTATAAATTTTCCGTTACATAAAAATTTATCCGAATGGGGGAGGGAAGATGGAAATATTATACTTTATTTGAGACGCTATCAAAAAATTGTCGCTAAAAGGAAGCTATTTGAGACAATTTCAGATGCGTCTTAAAAAAAGTCTCAAATTCCCTAATTTGTTGTAGTGTACATTGCTTCCCACTTTACTTGTACATTTTGACTCCTTTCCTTTTTTCCTGATATTGCTTCTGCTTGCTTTTCAGATAAGGAGAGTTGCAGCATTGCAGAGTTGATGGCCTATAAGAAGAAGGAGAATGAGAAGGCCAAGGGGAAGTCTACTGCTGGCGGGAGCTCGAGTGTCCCTCCACAGAGCGATAGACCGCGCTCTTCTCTCCATGAGAGTGCTAGGTGCCCATCCCTCCAGGTGATTGATAGGCACCCTGGATCACGCTCCAGTGATCGTGTTGATGTCGCTTTGGCTCCTCGTCCTTCTGCAAGCCCTTAGGGAGAGAAGAGGCCAAGGATGGAGCCCGAAGTTGCTGCTACTGAGAGTGTTGGTCCCCGAGCTCTCTTATCCGGCAGAGTGAACCGTCGCGAAGGGATCCAGTCCCATTGGGACTACATTGATTCTGGCTTGGGCTATGCCGTACCCGAGGAGCTTTATCTGCTGATGACTAGTCCCGCATTGGGTCTTTGTCCTTCAAGGACATTGAGACTCACCTTTGCGGGGACCTTGCTCGAGTAAGCTTCCATAGTTTGTTCGCCTTTCCATCTTGATGCTTTGTCTCTTTACTTGGCTAAGACTTGTACAAATTATGTTGTAGGCCCTGAACCTCACTGCGGCTTCGAACCATCGAGGTGAGATGACTGAGGTGGAGAACCATCAGCTGCGAGATAAGGTGAAGATTTTGATGGATGATGCGACACAACATGGTGGTAAGATGTATGAGTTGTCAAAGGATCTTGAGTAGGCTAAGGCCCGGATCGACCACGACTCAAGACGGGTGAGGTCTTTCTCCGCACTTCACCGACACCCATATGCTAGCTTATGAGAGGTCCCGCTGATTGAGACTTATAGAGATTCTATGGAGTATCATCCGAGTTATTGTAGAGTCTTTAGTCTACTTTCACAAAATTATTCGCCATTGCCGGAGCTTCTACGGCAGAGTGGGAAGGCTTAGCGAGTTGATTCACATCGTGGATCGTAGCGTTTGATGAGGAGGAGAAAAGAGATTGAGGCTTTGGCGGATATTCCGATGACGCCGGTGGCGATAAAGTTGAGCTTATAGAGACTCAAAGTTTTCCGCCAGAGATGATGTGTCTCCTTCCGATTTAGTGATAGTCTTCTTCTAGGTTGATGATGGCCTTTAATTCCCGCCCACCTATTTACGGCTTGCTTTATGCATTCATATGTTCCTTTTTATGTACTTGATTATTTCTCCCTTTCTCTTGACCTTGAGATGTTTGTGTTAGTCCAAGTGGCTACAATAATCTAGAGGGGGTGAATAGATTATCCCGGTTTTTCGATTTTGCCCTCTTTTTCAAAAAAAAAAAACTCAAGCAAAGATGAAATGCTAAATGCAGAAAGTAAATAGCACACGCCGATTTATAGTAGTTAAACCCACCTAGGGCCTAATCTACTACCACCCCAAGATATCCTGGATGGATTTCAAAAAGAAAAAAAGATTTTATTAATTTACTAAATATTAATACAACACCTTGAGGATTACCACAACCCTCTTTCACCACCTCGAGGATTACCACAACCCTCTTACAACACCTTTGAAGATTACCACAACCTTCAAACACCTATCACCTAGATCACCCAAGTGTATTCTTACCACAAGAATACTCACAAGGATGTCTTGTGTTGAATGATGACCAAAATCAAGATTATAACTCAATAATGATTGATACAATATGAGTACAAGTGTAATCAAGAATTGAAAGCCTAGACCTCAAATTTGTGCAAGTGAAAGTGCTTAGGCTAATACAACAAGATATATGAAAGTGTTCGCTCAATTGCTCTTTGCTTGTATAGAGTGTTGTGTCTTGTTGCTTGAATGAAGCCTCTATTTATAGGAGAGGACTTGGCTTTCATTTCCGGACATTGGCTCCTCCTTGGGGAGTGATTTGCTGCAAAAGAAACCATTTAAAATTATCAATATAGTCATTAGAAATCAATCCCACAAAATAGGAAAAAGTCATGCAAAAACGCAAAATCGGATAGTTTGTTGATAAACATGGGGTTCGGCCGATCGCGCATAGATAAGATTGAAATTGAATTCTGCGACTTTTTACACAGGGGACCGGTCGGAGGGGGTGCGACCGGCCGCCTTTAGTGTGACCGGTTGGACTTGAAGATTTTACTTAAACAGAGAAGTCTCAACCAAGAGGGTCGTTTCCCGTGCACAATGTCGCCCGCGATCGACCACCTCGGCCGACCTCCGCCTCTCCAATTTTTCTTACGTCCCATTTTCTGTTTCAAAACTCAACTCAGTACGGGTTGCCCTATAGGGCGACCGGTCGAGCTGAAACAAATGTGTTGTCCAATTTTTTTCGAAAATAAACTCTAAGAAATACTCCAAAAATAGTAAAAACATTTTAAATCGATCGGAAGTATTTAGACAACATTTAGGGACATTGTTTTGGTTTAAAAACTCATTTGAACAAATCAAAATCATGATAAAAACATTTATCTAACAAACTCCCCTTTTGATGCTTACAAACCAAAACAATTTTCTTGAGGACGATTTGAAAAACAAATAAATTTTCCGGTTTTACAAGTAAACTATCCGTTAAAAGCATTTCATACAAAGCTCCCCTATCTATGAGCATATCAACAAACAATTATAAGTTAGAAGCACAAGCTATAACAAGCTTATATAAGAAGCTCCCCTGTCACAATACTTATAATCTTTTGCAATTGAGTCCATAATACAAGCCATGGACTAGGTATTCTTGCTATAGAAAGCCATTGCTTATAGCTTTTATTGCGAGCTTTTAATAGCTTCTTTTGGCTAACGAGCCAATTTTCAGTTTCTCCCCTTTGAAATCATCAAAAAATGTTAGAATGGTAAAAACACCATACAATAATATCAAAGTGCGCCAAAGGGACGGTTTATCAATCGTTGAGCAATTAAAGCGTAAAAATCCAAGGAAAATGGGAGAAATGTATCATGAAGAGTTCATACGCTTGTTTTATTAGGCAAAACATGATCTCAATAGATGTTGGAGACTTTTGGAAGCAATAGAATCATGTAAAAGTTGAAATTTTCATTGCGACATTTCATCGAACACCTTGTGTGCGTGAAAAATAAAACAAGTTGTATATAACCCTTGTAAATATTTCAAGCCAAAAATTTTTATCACCAATTCACCTCAATCATTATACAATACAACACAATAGATAAGATCATCAAAGTCATTTTCAAAAAATATCAAGAAAAATATCGTAAGGTCATAAACTCAAGGGTTCAACCCAATTGAGCAAAAGAAGAGAAATTCTTACCATTTGATCGGAAAAGATGAGCCATAATGATGATGATTATGATATATAATGTCCATGTTGTGAAAAAGATGCATAAAAATCGTTTTTGAATGAAATATGTGAAAATTTGGCAAGGGGACGAAAAATGGCCAAAAATGTTAAAGTTGCGGATGTCAAGACATGACCATTTTAATCCAAGAAATGGCTTAGGGCGACCGGTCGAGGTTGAGGGAGACCGGTCGACATTGAGGGCGACCGGTTGCCTCAACTCTTTCAAACCACCAGTCTGCCGGTTTTTTTCCAAAATCCGAATTTTCAACCAAAAATCCGATTTTTCGCCCTTAAGTTTGAAAAACGTGCAAAATGCAAACGTAAGCCTCATTCAATATGCATTATGCCTAACCGAGCTCGTATCGAAGCAAAAGTCTCGAAGATAGCGGTTTTGTAAAAATGTCCGCTAATTGATCTTGAGATGGTACAAAAGATATCTCAATTTTTCGTTTTGAAACACAATCCCTTAGAAAATGATGTCGAATCTCAATATGTTTGGTACGGTTATGATGAACCGGGTTTTGAGCAATATTAATAGCGGATATATTATCACAAAAGATAGATACGTTTTCAAAAGAGCATTTGTAATTCGCTAAGGTTTGTTTCATCCAAAGAAGTTGAGTACAACAAAAAGCGGCGGAAATATATTCGGCTTCGCCATTGAAAGAGAAACACGCTTTTGCTTCTTTGAAAACCAAGAAACTAGGCAATCGCCTAAAATTGACATGATCCTAAGGAAGTACTTTTCCGATCATCAATATTTCCCGCATAAATCAATCACTATAACCTTTAAGAGAAAAATTTTCATTATTTGGATAAAATAAACCATATTGAATAGTGCCTTTCAAATATCGAAAAATCCTTTTAACGGCACTCATATGAGATTCTTTGGGATTGCTTTGAAAACGAGCACATAGGCATACGGCATGAAGAATGTCCGGTCTACTTGCGGTTAAATAAAGTAAACTACCAATCATACCGATACTTTGATTCATCCACGGACTTGCCTTTCTCATCTTTGTCAATTTTGACATTTGTTGCCATGGGAGTAGAGACGGTTCTTCCTTCTTCAATGCCGAATTTTTTCAAAAGTTCTTTTTTATACTTAGATTGTGAAATGTAAATACCTTCTTGACATTGCTTAATTTGGAGTCCAAGAAAGAAGTTGAGCTCCCCCATCATGCTCATTTCAAATTCTCCTTGCATCAACTTAGAGAATTTCTTGCACAAAGAATCATTAGTAGCACCAAAGATAATATCATCAACATAAATTTGCACAAGTAAGCAATCTTGCCCTTTTTCAAAAACAAAGAGAGTTGTATCAACTTTACCTCTTATAAAACCATTTTGTAAAAGAAAAGAGCTAAGCTTTATCATACCATGCACGGGTGCTTGTTTTAAACCATACAAGGCCTTTTTTAGTTTATAAACATCATTAGGCCTAGAAAAATTTTCAAACCCCGGAGGTTGTTTTACATAGACTTCTTCTTGAATAATACCATTTAAGAAAGCGGATTTAACATCCATTTGGTAAAGTTTGAAATTTTTAAAACAAGAATAGGCAAGTAAAATACGAATAGCTTCTAAACGTGCTACGGTGCAAAAGTTTCATCATAGTCAATACCTTCTTCTTGACAATACCCTTGAGCTACTAACCTTGCCTTATTTCGAACAATGTTGCCTTGATCATCAAGTTTGTTCCGAATACCCATTTTGTACCAATGATAGTTTGAGATGTAGGACAAGGTACTAATTCCATACATCATTTCTTTCAAATTGATTTAGCTCTTCTTGCATTTCTAAGAACCAATCCTCATCCTCAATGGCCTCTTTAGCATTTTTCGGCTCTTTTTGAGAAATAAGAGCTTTCTCGGCAAATTTTCTCCGGTCATCACTTTGTCAAGGGGATCACCAATAATAAGATCTTTTGGGTGATCTCCCTTAAATTTCAATGCAACGGAAGGTCCGAGATATCACCTCTATCTTCTTGAGGGCCATTTGAAGTGGACGGTTGATCATTTGATGTAGATGGTTGATAATCAATTTGAACAATTTGTTCAATAATATCCTCTTCATCACTTTCATCATTAGGTATTCTTTCAACTCCCAAAGCTTCATTGAATTTAACATGGATGGATTCTTCAACAACTCCACTAGTCTTATTGTAAACCCGATATGCTTTGCTTTTTGTTGAATATCCCATAAATATCCCTTCATCGGCCTTAGGATCAAGTTTGTCCAATTGATCCTTGGTATTCAAAATAAAGCATTTACAACCAAATATCTTGAAATAACTAATATTTGGAGTTCTACCTTTCCAAAGCTCATATGGAGTTTTATTCATTTTAGACGAATATAAACTCGATTAATGACATAGCAAGCGGTACTTACGCTTCGCCCAAAAATATTTTGGAAGTGAAAATTCATTGAGCATGGACCGACTCATCTCTTGTAATGTCCGATTTTTCCTTTCGCTACTCCATTTTGTTGAGGTGTCCTTGGAGCCGAGAAATTATGAGCATATCCTTTGGTTTCGCAAGACTCTAAATTCACCATCAAATTCTCCGCCTCGATCGCTTCGAATAGACTTAATAGTGTCTTCCTTTTCATTTTCAATGAGTCTACACAACTTAACAAACTCATTAACGGCATCGCTTTTATTGGTAAGAAAAAGAGCCCGGTATATCTAGAAAAATCATCGACGATAACAAAAGTATAATGTTTTCCACTTAGACTAGCCGTATAATGTCCCCATACAAATCAAGGTGAAGCATTTGTAGGGGTTTGGTTGTGGAAATTTCGTTTTTGGGCTTAAAACTACTTTTAACTAATTTGTTCTTTTGACAAGTGTCACATAAGCCAAGATTTTCAAAATTCAATTTGGGTAGTCCTTTCACATGTTGGTTTTTGTAAATATTTTTCAAATTCTTGTATCCAACATGTCCAAGTCGCCTATGCCATAAACTAGTTAAATCATTATTGGCGACTAAACAAGAAACATTTTGACTAACCAAATCACTTGTACAAATTTTGTAAAAGATTGCCTTTTCTATTTGCTTCACAAATAATTTCACCATTTTTAAGTATAAGGCATTTTTCTTTATTAAAGGAAACATCATAATTTGAATCACAAAGTTGGCTAACACTTATCAAATTAAACTTAAGCCCTTCAACTAAAAGAACATTACTAAGAGAGAAAGAAGAGTTACCAATTTCTCCATTTCCAAGAATTTTTCCTTTGCCATTGCCGAACATGACCATACCCTCTTCTTGGAGCTTGATGTTGGTAAAAGTTCTCTCCTCCCGGTCATATGGCGTGAACATCCGCTGTCCACGAGCCATTTTGAATCTTCCATTATTGTTATAGCCCCTATTACCTACAAAAGAATTTCTTTTAGGTACCCTAAAAATTTTGGGGTCCATGGGGTTTGTCTTGAGACCTTTGGGTCTCCAAACATGTCTTGAGCTATTTCTCAATTTGCAATTATTAGCATAATGTCCAACTTTGCCACAATAAAAACAAGTAGGAGTATTATAATTATTAGCACGTACAAAAGTCGGACCTTGGTTATTTTTCTTAAAAACACTTTGAAATGGCTTGTAACCAAGTCCCAATTTGGAATGCTCACCTCTTTGTGCATCTAAGATTTTTGTGACTTTATCCGTGCTTATGTTGAAACGATGCACATCATTTTTCAAACATTCAATATCTTTTGTGAGCGATTCCTTTTCGGTTTCAAGAGAATGAACTCTAGTAAGAGTAAGAGCATGAGCTTTGTCTAGAGATTCATAAGAGGTGAATAATTTTTCTTTTTCAATCTTAAGCTCCTTATGCTCCTTTTTCAAATTTTTGTATTTAACAATTAAATTTTGAAACTCAATTTGCAATTCATCAAAATCACATTGCAAGTCATCAACTATGGAGGAAGTAGAGGAATTAGAATGTACCTCATTGTTTTCATCGTCTATGGCCATGAGACCGTGTTCGGTTTCTCCTTCCTCATCGGTTGTTTCGAGTAGTTCATCCCATGTTTTGACCTCCGTATTTAGAGCCTTCTTTTTGTGAAAGGCTTTTTTTCTTTTGCTCCTCTTCATCGAGCTTTGGGCAATCGGCAATGAAGTGCCCGGTTTTCCGCATTTAAAGCAAGCATTATCTCTTGGTTTTCTTGCTTTATTTTTATTCATAAAATTTGCAAATTTTCGAACAAGTGCGGCCGCCTCCTCCTCCTCATCATCATCATCATAGTATGCATTATTAGAGGAAGAAGCAAGACCTTTAGGAATAATTTGCATACCCGATTGATTTGTGGATGGTTTGGAATTTTTCTCTCCTTGAGATAGACTTCATAGATGAGTAGATTTCCAATAAGCTCGTCAAACTTGAGTGTCTCAAGATTTTGTGCCTCCGTGATTGCCGTTACTTTTTCGGACCATGAGCCGGGAAGAGCATTCAATACCTTGGTCACCTTGTCTTTTCGAAATGACTTTGCCGAGGGCCACAAGAGGATTGACAATATTGTCAAGCCTTTCTACCATCTTGGAGATGCTTTCGCCATCATACATGTTAAAGTTTTCAAGACTTTAACAAGCATGGTCTTTCTTGCTTGCTTGACTTTCTTAGTCCCTTCATAGATTGTCCCAATTTTTCCCAAACCTCATGTGCCGACCTTATGCCTCTTATGCGATTGTACTTCGGTGGCGGTAAGAGAACAATGCAAAATATTTAAGGCCTTACCGTTTAGAGAGAAAGCCTTTTGTCGTTTTCATCAAACTCCTTGAAAGGTTTAGGAGCCAAGGTGCCATCCTCCGATTTCTTTGTTGGTTGATCAACTCCTTCAATGACCACCTTCCAAATGTCGAACCCGCACCCTTTGTAGGAAGCACTCCATCGCCTCTTTCCAAAATGCGTAGTTGTTGGCGTCGAATAGTGGTGGCTTATTGGTGGAGGCGCCGGTGGTGAGATGAGCATCATTTGTAGCCATGGATCTTTCCTCTTTACTTGAACGAGCTAGCCAAAGAGTTTGGCTCGATACCACTTGTTAGTCCTAGTGGCTACAATAATCTAGAGGGGGTGAATAGATTATCCCTGTTTTTCAGATTTTGCCCTCTTTTTCGAAAAACTCAAGCAAAGATGAAATGCTAAATGCAGAAAATAAATAGCACACGTCGATTTATAGTAGTTCAACCCACCTAGGGCCTAATCTACTACCACCCCAAAGATATCCGGATGGATTTCAAAAAGAAAAAGATTTTATTAATTTACCAAAAATTAATACAACACCTTGAGGATTACCACAACCCTCTTTCACCACCTTGAGGATTACCACAACCCTCTTACAACACCTTTGAAGATTACCACAACTTTCAAACACCTATCACCTAGATCACCCAAGTGTATTCTTACCACAAGAATACTCACAAGGATGTCTTGTGTTGAATGATGACCAAAATCAAGATTACAACTCAATAATGATTGATACAATATGAGTACAAGTGTAATCAAGAATTGAAAGCCTAGACCTCAAATTTGTGCAAGTGAAAGTGCTTAGGCTAATACAACAAGATATATGAAAGTGTTTGCTCAATTGCTCTTTGCTTGTATAGAGTGTTGTGTCTTGTTGCTTGAATAAAGCCTCTATTTATAGGAGAGGACTTGGCTTTCATTTCCGCACATTGGCTCCTCCTTGGGGGTGATTTGCTGCAAAAAAAGAAACCATTTAAAATGATCAATATAGTTGTTAGAAATCAATCCCACAAAATAGGGAAAAGTCATGTCAAAACGCAACGGATAGTTTTGATAAACATGGGGTTCGACCGGTCGCACAGAGATAAGATTGAAATTGAATTCTGCGAATTTTTACACAGGGGACCGGTCGGAGGGGTGCGGCGGCGCCTCTTAGTCATGTGACCTGGCTGGACTTGAAGATTTTACGAAACAGAGAAGTCGAACCAAGAGGGCTGTTCCCAGTGCAGTCGCCGCACGGCCGACCGGCCGCCCTCACCGGTCGACCACCTGGTCGACCGGCCGCCTCTCCAATTTTTCTTACGTCCCCATTTTCTCGTTTCAAAACTCAACTCAGTACGGGTTGCCCTATAGGGCGACCGGTCGAGCCTGAAACAAATGTGTTGTCCAATTTTTTTTCGAAAATAAACTCTAAGAAATACTCCGAAAAATAGTAAAAACATTTTAAATCGATCGGAAGTATTTAGACAACATTTAGGGACATTGTTTTGGTTTAAAAACTCATTTGAACAAAATCATCAAAATCATGATAGAAACATTTATCTAGCAGTTTGATCTTGCCCCATAGGGCTGGATGATTTCCCCTCTTCTTTATGCCTATTAGCTTCCCTTTGTCATGTTTTACTTGTGATATATGTGTATGACTTCTTGCGGGAGATCAAATTTAAAATTACTTTTAACATCACGGGATGTCCTTTCGGAAATTGGAGTAGGCGCCCTTGGGGTTCCCTGGCGCCTTCCGAACTTGGAGGAGGGCGCCAATTTTGGATTCTCTCAAAGTCCTTGCTTTATTCTCTACATCTTTCGCCACATGTGTTAGTATTTTGCTTTTTTTTGTCTTGCACATTTTCATTGTGGAGAAGAATTAATGAGGACTCTTGTGAGAGGCCCCTCCTTCGGGGTCTTAGCCTAAGAAAAATATTTTTACTAGGACCTCCTTGTGAGGCGGCCTCTCCATCCGGGTGGTCTTAGCCGAGAGAGGTTAATTACTAGGACCTCTTATGAGGAGGCCCCTTCTATCCGGCGTCTTAGCCAAAGAGGTCATCCTACCAAGTGGTCTTAGCCGGGTAAGCCCATCCTCTCGGGATCTTAGACGGATGAGGTTAATTACTAGGACCTCTTATGACAAGACCCCTCCCATTCGGGTCTTAGCTGGAAGGGATCATCTCACCCGGGGTTTTAGTCGGGTGAGGCCATCCTCCGGGGGTCTTAGCCGGAGGAGGTTAATTACTAGGACCTCTTATGAAGAGGCCCCTCCCATCTAGGGTCTTAGCCAGAAGGGGTCATCCTACCCGGGGTCTTAGTTGGGTGAGGCCATCCCCTCTGGGGTCTTAGTCGGATGAGGTTATTTACGAGGACCCCCGTGAGGAGGCCCCTCCCATCCGGGGCCATAGCTGGAAAAATGGGGTTTATTGAGGAGAACATCTAACTGGTCATTAACCCTGGCTATACGTGGCCATTAATTGCGCCCTGCCCATGTTTGGCCATTAACTGCATTCATCACATCAAAATAGAAAACGTGAAAACACTTTTATTCATTATAATGAAAAAGTTTTACGCCCTGTGGGCGGAAACACAACTTAAATGTAAATAAATATTTAACGCCTCTTGGGCAGAAATGAACTGAAAACAATAAAAAATACTAAAATCCCTTAGAGTCTAGGAAGAATTGTTGTTTACGACTGTGTGGTGCTTTCATAATTTGGTGTCAGTAGCTTGCTCATCTTCAAGGTTGCCATGTAACATTCCCGAGCCGTCTTAATGTCTCTAACAGTCTCTCTTACACTCGATTCCGTAGGGAACTTCATCTTCAAGGATGGCCTGGAACTGGTTCAAGCTTGTCCTTCCCAAAATTAAATTGTACGAAGATGGAGGGTCTACTGATACGTGTAAAATATACGTGCATTTATGGGCTTAAAAGGATATATAATTGATACATTTGCATGTATATTTATTGTGCTTTACTTGGTTTCCTTAGAAGGGCATGATACTGCGTATTCTTGTAATTTTTTACAGAAACGGAGCTTAATTGAGAAGATATCAGGAAGGCCCTGGATAAGATTAACGAGTGTGAAGATAAGATCAAAAAGACGAAGAAACTAGACAAAAACCAAATCACACAATCGGACCATTTGGGACCTCACGGCCGTGTGACCCGCCCGTGTGAAGGTGCATGTCCGTGTGAAGTGTTTAGAAAAAACAGGGACGAAACCAAGCTGCACGGGCAGACCGTGTGAGACCACATGGCCGTGTGAAGTGACCGTGTGAAAGCCACACGGGCCGTGCGATTGACTGTGGTGGATTTTTTGTGTCCTTTTTCCACTCAAACTCTACAAGTGATCTCTCCAAGCACATATATAAAGGACCCAAGGATTGCACGAAAATATAATCATTCATACACCATACAACACACCAAAATACATATGAACACAAGATCAAATGTTTTCTAAGAGAGAAGAGCTAGGTTATGAAGAATACCATAAGGCCTTTCACATCTACGGAAGCACAAGAGCTTCGAAGGCTTGAAAGGAAGATCCATCCTGACAAGAAGGGATTTTCTTTCTTAGTCTAGATCTCCTGTCTGTACCTAAACAATGTCACAATATTGATTTCAAGTTTGTCTATGAATTTGTTATCAATGTTTGGCTAATCTTTCGGATCCTAGAGCATAATCAAAACTGTGGATTCATGTTTCTTGATTAATTGTTTTCTTAATTGATTCATGTGTTCTATTTTATGAATTTGAGAGCTTATTTCTAATTTTTTATTATTTGGCCAATAATTTGCATGTCATACTTGTTTGTCCATAATCCGGGAGGTGAGTTCTAGCAAGAGGAAAATTGAATTCAGACATAAACGGAGTAATGTATCGGGAGACTACTTCTGTTTATGGGGAGTATTTCAATTCAAAGATCTATTGGGAGTTAATAATAGTTGTGATGGATCAGAAGACCTCAATTATTATTAATCTACTATTTATGCGCCACCCGGGAGGGGGAATAAACTAGTTTAGGAATGGAACCCATAGAAACGCATGAATTGGTTTTGAAACATTAATTAGATTTAATATTGAGGAAACATGTTGAGATTATGTGCCTAGGGTTGCTTCTGTATTTTTTGAAAATACATGTGGGGTTCAAAAATTTATTTCTTTTTATTTCTTTAATTTTTGAATTTTATAAAACTCTTGATATCCGGTTGCTTCAATAAAATTGGAATGCGATGTTATTATAGCCTAAGTGTTTTGTATTCAATCCTTGAGGAATACGACCTTGCTTGCCATTATCCCATAAACTACATTGTACACTTGCAGTATAGAGATCCAAACAAAAGTTTTTGGCGAACAAGTTTTTGGCACCGTTGACGGAGATTGAAAGATTCTACTTAGTTATAGTAATAAGTAGTTCAATATTAATTGAAGCTTTTTGTAAATATTTTTATTTTTTTTCTTTTTTTCAATTTTTTTTCTTCGGTTCCAACATTATTTTTGTTAAGTTCAGATATTGCATGATCACGCGTTCTAGATCTATCCAGCTAATACCCATTGATTTGTAAATCGACAAGACAACAAAACAACTAAGGAAAAGATCTAAAGCAATGGCGGATGGGACTAATCAGAATGTCGTGAACAACAGAAACAATGAGGAGCGCCCACCTAGGGCGGAAACATAAGACCGAATTATGGAAAGGCCCGCGAGAAGGGCAGTTAGGGACTACTTCTAGCCGAAAGTTAGTCAGGCTTATGGGGGTGTGGCCCATTGATAAGGTCTTTTTATGCATGTTTTATGTGTATATTTAAGTATGATTTGAGTTATTTTATTGTTAGTTTCATAAATTTTTGATTGTACATGGTTCACATTACTCGAGGTGCTTTTATTGGTGTAGATTGATGATTTGGAGCTGTTTTTGGTGAATTTTGGGCCATGGTTTCATGTCAAAACATACCCGGGGTTTCGATGCAAAACACTCAAAATCCCAAGCTAAACGCGCGTCATTTCGGGGCCTTTTCGACAAACACGGGCGGTGTGTTTTTAAGCACGGCCGTGCTTTTTAAAAGTCAAAAACGAGCAATTTTTCGACCCCGACGCATGGCCAGGCCGTGGCTTTTCAAGCACGGCCGTGTTCGAAAAAAAAATCCGAAAACACGGCCGCCCCGTGCTTTTAAAGCACGGGCGTGCTTTTCGTCCCAGGCTTGGTTTTTCTTTGGCGGAAATTATGGAGACTTTCCCTTCTTGCTTTTTGACAACCTTTGAGCAACTTTTACAACTCATTTTGATGCACCAAACTCTATTATTCCCTCAATTGTCATGTGGACACAATGATTCAACCAACTCAACCATGAATGTGCACACAATGATTCAACCAACTCAACCATGAATGTGCACACAATGATTCAACCAACAACCATGGAAGTGGAGCATTTGTTAGCATTATTGATGTGTTCTTTCACAAAGATAGTGCCTATAAAAACCAAGAGTTTGAGTTAGGGAGAGATAATTCATGTAGTATTCATTGATAGAGAGATTCATTGTATATTCATTGTATATTCTAAATTTCAAAGCAAAATACATTGAGAGGATAAAAGAGAGGTAGAGTTGGAAGTTGAAGAGCAATAGAGGAGAAGGCTTGGAGCTCAACATCATTGCAATCAACCAAGGAGGAAGTCTTGTATTGGTCTTGAATAAGAGCTAAGTACACCATGTTCATTTTATTCATATCTTCTTGTGTAGTGTACTCTTTTGTCAAAGCCATGTGTAGCTAAATTTCTAGTGTTAGAATGTAATGAACTCTAGAATGAATTTGTGATTAAGGTTTGTATGTTTTTAATAAAATCTTCATGTTTTGTGTGATTCACTTATATTATGCTTTATTCATTCAAATTGGTATATGCGCATATTGATTTGAAGTTTATTTTTCATCCGGAAATCGAGAGATTCATGGTGAAATAGAACCTATATAAGTGAAAAGAGTTGCATGCAATCCTAGATATAGGACGACATAAATCTTCCGGATTAGGGTCAAACCTAATATGGGAATTCACAAATCGTTATAATGTCAGTCTTGGGGGTTTTAACTAGAAAGAGATTTCGCTTAATCAACTTGAGATTAGAAGTTATTCGCTCGATAGAGGGTTTAACTTAAATCGAATTTCTACGGTCCATGAAACATGAGATTTTACTAAAAGAGGTTGGTTTTTGCTATGGGATTATGGTTGTATTTTTATCTTGTTAAATCACAAAAACATTCTAGAGGGATTTACATTCAAACACATTTCTAGCTCTTGATTTCTTAATTCTACAATCTATTTTTATTTGATCTTTTGTAAGTTGCAATTATTTTAAAATTCTCTATTTTTCATTTTCATTAAACAAACAAAACTCTGAAAATTGCTAGATTAAATAACAAAAATACGGTAATTATTAGTACTTACAATCCTCGTGGGAATGACACTTGTACTCAATAATCTATACTACAAAACGATAGGTGCACTTGCCTATGGTTTTCTAGAGTAGCTTTTGAGCCATCACCCATCTGCCGATCAATGCAAATAAATTTGAACTAAAAACGACATTGATCCAGATGGTTTCACAGAATCAGTTTGGGGGCAGGGCTGTTGAGGATCCAAACGCGCATCTGCGCAATTCTTAGTAATTTGCGACACTGTTAAGATGAATGGGGTTCTGAGGATAATATTTGATGCCGCCTTTTCGCATTCTCTCTGCGTAATAAGGCTGAGGGATGGTTATGCTCTCTAACACCACCAGAGATTAAAACTAAGTCAACGGTTTTTAGCCAAATACTTTCCCACTAGTAAGACGTTGTAATTAAAATCTGAAATCGCCCAGTTTAGGCAGTTAGATTCAGAGCCATTATATGAGGCATGGGATAGATTCCGAGAATCGCTAAGGAACTTCCCTCAACATGGATATCCCGACTACCAACAGGTTCGGTTTTGTATATAATGGTTTAAGTGGCAACACAAGAACTATTATAGATATTGCATCTGGGGTGCACTGCTAGGGAAATATCCAGAGGAGGCCCTAGACTATTAGCGGAGATGGAAAACAATAGTTACCAATGGCCATCCGAGAGACCCAATGTCCGGCGAGTGGCAGAGGTTCATGATAAGAAAGTCGCCATGCTCACAGAACAGGTGTCCGTGCTAAACATGAAATTTGATGCGATGAACCAAGTGACTCCAAGAGATCCTACTGTTGTTGAAGAAGAGGCAAACTTTGTGGGACAACAAAGAAACTTCAACAACAATTATAGAAATAATAAGACACCCAATTACTATCATCTGGGGCTGCGAAATCATGAAAACTTTTCATATGCTAATAACAAAATTTTTTTGCAGCCACCTTCGAGATTTAATGTGGGTAATCAAGGCAGAGCGGAGTCAAATGATAAGAAAGCATCTGTAGAAGAGATGCTATCCTCGTTTATCGGAGAAACTAGGGCAAGACTGAACAAAGATGAAGGAAAGATAGACAGGATTGAAGAACAGGTCACTCAGTTGAACACGAATGTAAATGCAAGATTGAAATCTCTAGAAACACAAGTAGCCCAGATCGCACTGCAATGAGAGGTCAACATCAAAAGGAAAAATTCCCAAGCCATATAGAACTGAATTCGAGAGAACAATGCAATTCCATCCATCTGATGGATGGTACAGATTATGAGGGCTCACAGATTTCAACCGACACGGTTCAAATATAGTGATTGTAGAAATCTAAAGTCTGGATGAAGACGTAAAACTTAGCGATTTATGGGAGGCACCCAATTTATTTCCTATTTTTTTTATATTTTTGACCGCCTTCAATTTATTTAAATTTTAATTTCATTTTTTTAGTATTAACTTAATTTTTAGTTGTGTTTGATTTTGTGAGTTGTTGTGTAGGAGGCATCACGGTAAACTCCCGATTATTTTAAAAATATTCGATAATTACATCACACGGCCGTGTGACCAAGTCACATGGCCCATCCGATGCATCGAACCGGACTTCACCACATGGCCATGCCGTGTGGCGCCATACAGTTGTGTGGACTTCGGCAGACACGAGACATCAGCACCCAGGGCCGCACAGGCGGGCCATGTGAGCCCACACGAGCTGTGTGGCCATTACAGACGCGATTCTTCCCCTATTTGACTCCCAAAACTCAATTTTTCTCCCACTTTCTTCTACCAAACCCTACAACTCGAAAATTCTCTCCCAAAATACTCAAACTCTTCCTCAAATCTCTTCCAAATTTACTATAAATCTCACCCCAAAAACACAAATTCTTCAACTTCTCAAGAAACCCATCATCTAACTCCTTCAAGTTTTCAACTTTTTCAAGTTTTTCACCAAGTTTGGGGATTTTCAAAGTATCAAATTTCAGAGTTTTACACTTCATAAATTTGGTTTTCATGGCTTGTAGGGGAGAAAGAGGAACACGAGAAGAAGAAGGAAACCAACTCCAGAGCCCAAACCCGAGCCACAACCGAATACGCAGTCGATGAATTGGAAGCCTCAAATGTCATCTTGCCGGATGAAATACACCGAGCTAGATGGGCGGTACTCTATTACCGTCTATGGATAAATATAAAGTATCCCGATGAACCTACTCTCGCTAATTTGAGTTTATTGGAAGATTTTCGGGCTATGTGTGGTTAGGTGGATTGGCATGAATTATTAAACGGACATTGGGCTACTTATTCAATTTATACACTTTAGTTCTTATGTAGTTTTGAATTAGTTGTTCGAAAATAGAATTTGATGGGGATTTTTGAATTAGTTGTTCGAAAATAGAATGATGGGGATTCGTTGTCGCGAATGAGCATAATTTAAATGCAATATATAGAACTCCGGCTTATGGGGTGGAAGAACATGAGGATTTTGATAGGGATAGATTTTGGAGGGAGATAACTGGTAAATGAATCTACACGCCGGGTACTTCGAAGACATCTAGCATTCGAAATCCCGTATTTCACTATGTACAAAGAACATTAGCGGAAACGATTTTTGCGAGGGAGGAAAGCAAAGGGGCCTTGCGAGTAGATGAGTTATTCATTATTTGGTGTATGGCGTCTGGGACGGAGGTTGGGCCTAGTGCTGGGGCTATGATAGCCCAGTAATTTGATAGAGTGAGAAAATCTGATAGGGGAGGAATTTGTATTGGTGGGATGATTACTCCTATTGCCGATTATTTTAATGTTAGCTTTGAGGGTTATGCGGAGGCCCGTGGGACAAAACTTATTGATTTACGTGTTTTATCTGCTATGAAAATGATTTAATTTGATGGGCGAAATTACTGGTTAAATCAGGCAGATAAAACAAGAGTTAGGCTCCCTAACCCAGAAGCTACTTCTATAAGAAATAGGGGTAATTGGTTAATGAGAGGTGAACATGTGGTTGCTGCTCAAGAAGAGCAAGATGAACCTATGAGGGATGCGCCGAAATCCTCTAGAAAGGGTGAAAGCCGATGTAGGCAAGTTAATAGATGATACATATCATTTGACGGCGAATGCTAATGAGTATCACGCTGAATACTTACAAAGATTCGATGCTATCACCCAACAACAATAGTACATGTACGAGATGATTTTTCGTATGGATCAGTGGCACATCTCACAGGGCCACTACCCTCCACCTCCACCACCATAGTGATTCAATAAGTACTTATTTCGCATTTCTCTTTTCTTTTGATAATTCGGGACAAAGCATATTTTAAGTTTAGGGGGGTTGTCAAGAATGCGTAATTTAGTACTATTGCATTTTGCATTGCATTTAGGATTGCATGTAGAGCATTAAAAAAATTGCATTAATTTTTTTTATTTTTGATTTTTATTTTAGCACGTTTATTGCTTCAACACGTTTAATTGCTTTTGTGTGTGATTTTTAATCAAGATTTTTTGAAATAGTACAAAGCCTCCATATGACTTTTACTATGAGCATTTAATTTTATGAGATGACATATTTTTGTGAATAATGCAATGAATAGTTGAGAAGATGTCATTTATTTGTTTGGCAAGTTAAAAACATTGGGTATTTGAGCATGTTGCGAAAAATAAGCCTGTGAGATTTTGTGCCTTTAACTGCTTTGATTTTATGCAGTCTTATTTTTTTTCTTGAGTGTGTCATTCATGATTGATAGAACTCTAGAACTTGCTTTGGCATCTTCATTGAAGCCAGTGTGTGTGCAATTTTTGAAAATGATTTAAGGCCATCTTTGTTTTACCCTACTTAGCCTAAAAAGCCTACCTATGAACCCATGATTCCCTAGTTAGCCACTTTTGAGCCATAACTTTTTTATTTGAGGGGACATAACTTTTTATTGTTAGCCACATTTTGATCTTTAAAAATTGAAAAAATGATTTTATACTTGAAATTTCTTGAGCTTATAGAAAATGAATAAGTTTGGGGAGATGTGGTGAAAAAGAGAGAAAGTTGACAAAAGAAAGAGGGATGATCAGTGTCTAAGTGAATGCAAGAATAATGTAGCCCGAAAAGAAAGAAAAATCTCTGGAAAAAAGAGAGAAAATCGAGCAAGAAAGGAAAGAAAAGAAATGAAAAATTCTGAAAATTTTGAGAAAATTGAAGAGCTTGAGGCTAAAAAAAAGAAAAGAAGGCAAAAAGGCCTAAGAATGAAAAAGGAGAAAAAATGTGGAGTTGAGTTAAAAAAAAAAGAGAATATTTATGAAAGAATGTGTTTTAGATAAAATTGGGTTGGTGAGTTGCAAGTCTGTACGCTTAAATTCTATTTGCTCAAGTCAAGTCACTTAATCCAAATTTTTCCTACCATTACCAAAGAGCCTACATTACAACCAAATGAAAAGTCTTTTTTGATTCTTAAGTTGTGCACACTAAAGTGGTAGAGATGTTAGACGATTTGCAAGCCTATGGTAGTTCTACTTTCACTGAATTGATTCTGAGTGCAAACCTTGTCCATACACTTTGAGAGATGAGAGATACACTACTACTTGTGAGTCGTGATGTCAAGTACCCGAGAGAGTATTAATTATGCCGAACTTATGAATGATTAATTCTTAATAATGAATTGCATGGTTTACTTAAATATGAAGTCAAATGAGATTAAATATTTGTAGTGTTCTTGTGTGTTCTTTATAACCCATGATATTATTTTTCTTAATTTGCCCGAGGACGAGAAATACTTTAAGTTTGGGGAATTTTGATACGTGTAAAATATACGTGCATTTATGGGCTTAAAATGATATATAATTGATACATTTGCATGTATATTTAGTGTGTTTTACTTGGTTTCCTTAGAAGGGCATGATACTACGTATTCTTGTAATTTTTTACAGGAAATGGAGCTAATATTGAGAGGATATCAGTTGGAAGGCTCGGAAGATTGACGAGTGCGAACAGAAGATCGAAAAGACGAAGAAACCAGACAAAAACCAGTCACACGGTCGGACTGTGTGGGACCACACGGCCGTGTGACCTTCCAGTGTGAAGGTGTATGTCTGTGTGAAGTGTTCAGAAGAAAACATGGATGAAACCAAGCCGCACGACCAGACCATATGAGACCACGTGGCCGTGTGGAGTGACCGTGTGAAAGCCACACGGGCCGTGCGACTGACTATGGCGGATTTTTGTGTTCTTTTCCCACTCAAACTCTACAAGTAATCTCTCCAAGCACCTATATAAAGGACCCAAGGGCTGAACAAAAATATAATCATTCATACACCACACGACACACCAAAATACACAGGAACACAATATCAAAGGTCTTCTGAGAGGAGAGCTAGGTTACGAAGAATGCCACAAGGCCTATCATATCTACGAAAGCACAAGAGCTTCGAAGGCATGGAAGGAAGACCCATCCTGACAAGAAGGGGTTTTTTCTTAGTTTAGATCTCTTGTCTGTACTTAAACGATATCACAATGTTTACTTCAAGTTTGTCTATGAATTTGTTATCAATGTTTGGCAAATCTTTTGGATCCTAGGGCATAATCAAAACTGTGGATTCATGTTAAATCTTGATTAATTGTTTTCTTAATTGATTCATGTGTTCTAATTTATGAATTCGAGTGGTTATTTATAATTGTCGATTATTTGGCCAATAATCTGCATGTCATACTTGTTAGTCAATAATCCGGGAGGTGAGTTCTAGCAAGACGGAAATTGAATTCATACATAAATAGAGTAAAGTATCGGGAGACTACTTCTGTTTGTGGGGAGTTGATTGGCATGTGTTTTGCATGTATTTTTGGGCTTAATTATAGTTAGAATTAGTTGTTATGCATGCATTACTTGAGTGAAAAGGGCTTTATTTCTGTTTTGTGGAAAAGGTATTACGCTTTGCTCGTTTTGTAGGAATTGAATGATATTTGTAGCATTTCGGCAACAATTTGGAGCATTGAGGTGAAGGACCGCCAATACTTGAAGTAACGTACGATGTTTGGAGTTGAATCGAGAAGAAGTCAGACAAACCGGACGAGAAACGGAAGGAAACAAACAAATATCAGCTTCAACAGGTGCGCACGGGCAGGGCGTGCATCCATAGCACAACCCGTGCGCCACCCAGAAGTGAGACTCAACCCACGGCATGACGCATGGGCTGGTCGTGCGTGGAGTGCACTGTCCGTGCGCCCTTCAGCGAAAAGAACAACACCTATGGTACCCCGCACGGGCTGGTGGTGCGCTAGGTGCACGGCCTGTGCGCCTATGCGGGAAAACAGAGTTTAACACAGACTCAACTAGGTTTTGACCCAAATGGAGTACAAATAGAGACGGCGCGGCCACAAACAAAAACACTGACTTTTGCCCTAGAACACAGAGAAAAGAGCAATCTTCTACCGAATGATTGGAGAGATTGATTGAGGTCACAACCGTGCGCTTGAGGATTGAAGATAGATCGAGAGATCGTCGACATCCCTGAGTTTTTTCATTCCATCGTATCATTTAATTTCGATTAGTTAGATATGAATTTGAATAATTTGTCTATGAATTATTTCTTTTCCATGTCTGGCTTAACATCTTGTGATTCCCGAGTTTGAGATTAGGTTAATGAATACTTTTATTGGATGATTAATTGCAATTGAAGTTATTGTTTTCCAAGCCTATTCGAGTACTTTGTTTTAATTCTTATTTTATCAAAACGTGTTTGGTTTAATTTGCTATGATGTATTGATTCATAATTCAAAAGATGAGTTCAATACTAGATCCGTGAGTACTTGACATGAATATTTGCAAGATTGAGAAGTCTGTGAGTATTTGTGAGGATATTTAATCTTTTGTGCTTTTGGGAGTTGGATATCTCATGTTGAGTAGATATGCTAGCATAGATATTCCAATCAACGTTTTTACATGCATCTCGAGAGAGAGGGTAAAATACTTTTGTGATTGTTCTATAGGGAAGAATACAAATAACTTTGGTTGTGATTAATCTGATAATAAAAGGGGATATTAACTGAAACCATAACCCATGAATCCATTCATCTTCTTGATCTTTCAATCACTCTTTACTTTGTTTACTTTAGGATAAATTCTTGTCTTGCATTAATAAAACCAATCCATCAAATTTCGATCGTCTGGCTAAAAATAAAGCTATTACAATCCCAGTACTTAGTACAATAATTTATTAGTCCATGTGGATTCGACCTTACTAGCCCTATTCTATAAACTGCACCGTACACTTGCGGTGAAGCTAAAAATAAGGCGAACAAGTTTTTGGTGCCATTGCCGGAGTCTAATTAAATTTCTAGTACTAATATTGCGATAAATAAAATGATTTTTAATTTAGACATTTTTTCTTTCTTTTTATTTGTTGTTTAATTTTACTCCTACTATGTTTGACTTGTTTTCTTTAGTTGGTTCAGGTAGTGCATGAACACTCGCTCGAAGCAAGGAGAATTAGCAACGTTCATACCGGAGGTTGAGGCTTTTGCTAGGCGAATTAGTGCGGCTACTAAACGGGTAGAAAGATAGTAAGAATAGGCTATGGCGGACGTAGAAGATAACAATAGAGGCAATAACAGAGTCGACAACGGAGGTAACAACAGGGCCAACAGGGTCAACAATGAGTTACCAGTACCAGAGGTTCCGGCAGTCTAGCAGCAAGTGATTCGCGATTACTTTCGCCCACAGACCAATCACAACTATGGTGGAATTGCCAATGTCCCAATTAGTGCGAATAACTTTGAGCTGAAGCCAACACTAATATCAATGGTGCAGCAGAATAAGTTTTAGGGTTTCTCATCTTGCGAACTTCATGCAGATTTGCAACACAATCAAGATGAATAGGGTAACTGACGATGATATACGTTTGCGCCTATTCCATTTCTCTTTAAGGGATAAGGCTAGAAACTGGCTAGGCACCCTAACTCAAGGGAGTGTGAGTACTTGGGACGAGCTGAGTCAGAGATTCTTGTTTAAATACTTCCCACCAAGTAAGACACTACAACTCAAAAGTGAGATCATGCAGTTCAGGTAGTTTGATTCTGATCCACTGTATGAGACCTGGGAGAGATTCCGGGACTTATTAAGGAGGTGCCCGCAACACGAATTTCTAGAAGATCAGCAGCTATGCTTCTTTTACAACGGGTTGATGGGACAGACTAGGTCGTTTGTAGATGTCGCAGCAGGAGGCGCCTTACTCGCGAGATTCCCAGAGGATGAATTTAACTTGCTCGAAGAGATGGCAATGAATAGCTATCAGTGGCCCTTCGAAAGAACTAATGTGAAAAGGGTAGCCGAAGTCTCTGATTCGGACCCAATTAAGGCATTGACAACTCAGATGACCAATCAGTTGAGTGTATTGACAAAGGGGACTGATGGAAGTGCGGGTGCAAGTAATGGGGAGTTCCTCTAGATCCCATGGAGGAAGAAATTATATCAATAACCAGAATTTCAACAATTTTCGGAACAATCAGACTTCCACTAATTACCATCCGGGTTTGAGGAACC
This sequence comes from Rehmannia glutinosa, assembly GCA_016081115.2. NCBI lineage: Eukaryota > Viridiplantae > Streptophyta > Magnoliopsida > Lamiales > Orobanchaceae > Rehmannia > Rehmannia glutinosa. The sequence continues at coordinate 1,379,587 of JABTTQ020003391.1, read as the reverse complement.
ATGAGAACTTCTCTTATGCAAACACGAAGAATGTGATGCAACCACCACTGGGGTTTAATGTGACAAACAGTGTCATTAATGCGGAGTCGAAGCCATCTTTAGAGGACATTCTCACCTCGTTCATGAGTGAAACAAGGAACCGGTTCAATAAAGATGAGGCTAAGATAGACAAGATCGAGGCACATATCACGGAGTTGGCCAACACTGTGAGTTCACGAATGAAAAACCTAGAAACTCAGATTGGCCAGTAACCTACGATTGTAGGTGGGCAACATCAGAAATGCCTGTTTCCGAGCAACACCGAGGTAAATCCGAGGGAACAGTGTAACGCCATTCGTCTGAGGAGTGGCACGGAGTACGAGGGGCCGAACATTTTGGGAAGTGATGAAAATACTGAAGGACACACGACCCGTGCGCCGGAGCACGACCAAGTCGTGCGTGGTACCGAAGGATTCCAGGAACAGGACACGAGATGCACGACCCGTGCGCCTACACACAGGCAGGTCGTGCAGGGTACAGAGCAAAGATTTCTGAACCCCGGAGACGTAGACACGGAAGCAAATGGCGAAGTTGAGGTCGAGAATGGAAACAAGGTACGTATGGACGAACAAAAAGGGGCTGAGAAGCTTAAATCTTTGTCTAACTCTGATCTTTCAAAGTTTTTTATACCACTCTCTTTCCCTCAACGTTGTTAAAAGAAAAACTTAGATTCCCAATTTGCTAAATTCTTAGACATCTTTAAGAAACTGCATATTAACATTTCTTTTGCAGACGCATTGGAGCAGATGCCCAATTATGCGAAGTTTTTGAAGAAAGTGATGTCAAAGAAGAAAAAGTTGGCGGAATTCAAGACAATCAACTTCATTGAAGAGTGCATCGCGACCATTCAGAGGAAATTACCACAGAAGCTCAAAGATCCGGGGAGTTTCACTATCCCTTGTGCTATTGGTGGTGTTTTCTTTAATAAATCACTTTGTGGTCTAGCAGAAAGTATTAACTTAATGCCCTTGTCCATTTTCAGGAAACTTGGATTAGGAGAGGTGAAGCCATCCATGGTCACCTTGCAGCTTGCGGATAGATCACTCACATATCCTAAGGGAATCGTGGAGGATGTGTTCATGAAGGTATACAAGTTTATGTTCCCAATGGACTTCTTGGTTCTTGACATGGAGGAAGATCGAGACATCTCTCTGATACTTGGGCGTCCATTCCTAGCCACTGCACGAGCCTTGATAGATGTGCAAAAAGGAGAGCTCATATTACGAGTTAATGATGAGCAAGTGTTGTTCTCCATCTATAAGGCTGAGAAAACTCATGATAAAATAGAGAGCTGTAAATCGTTATCCGTCGTTAATTCATGTGCTAACACTTTTAACCTGATTGATTGTGTGTGTGCTTTAGATCATGTGCAGGAAGTACTGAAATGTGAGAAAGCGAAGCACACGAAGAGGGACATCAGCTCAGAAGCACGCATGTACTGCCGCTCGCACGATGCAAACGAGAAGAATATGGCCTTTGACAGACGTGTGACTTCTACGCTAGAGGAAGTCAAAGGAGGCTCGAATTTATATGAGTTGGATTGGAAAGGAAAAAGACATGAAGAGATGACTCGTCTCACCTTGCGGGAGCCGTGATCGAGTATACAGGCGTCAAGCTATAGACGTTAAATTTAGCGCTTGTTGGGAGGCAACCCAACGCTTTGTTGTATTATTTTTTCCATGTTTTGTTTTTCCTTTATATAAGTTAGGATTTCTCTGGTTAAAAAAAAAAGGACCATCGCAGTGCGTCAGTTCGCTGCAGCATTATTAGGTCGCGAATTCAGGTATGCATTCTCAATCCACACTTTTCTTTGAAATTCTATCTTCTCTTCTATGCGATATAATTTCATTCAAGTTTGGGGGGGAGAGGTAGTTATTTTGAATGAAGTGTGGGGCGATATTTGCATTCATATAATTGCATTTAGAGCATATAGGTTGCATTGCATTAAATACTTATTTTTTTTTATTTTAGCACGTTTATTTATTTAGCAATTTATTAGGTTTTTAGGGAGTGAGTTGACCGCTATTGTGTTCTTGTTGTGATCTTGGGAGCATTCGTTGAACAAATTTTTGTGTTGTTTGAATTGGGTGTTGATCATGAGTTGATCGGGTTGAGAATAGATGATATGGAGCATGTGAATATTGAAATCATGGTTGTTATGCTTTGAATTTCACAATTGCTAGCATGTGAGCTTTGAGCCTTTTGCTTTCATTATATGCGATTTGTTTGTTGATTGAGTGTGTCATTCATGTTGATTTAAATTCTAGAACTTTCTCTCGTATCTCTGGTCACATATTGTATGCAATTTATGAAAATATTTTAGGCCATTTTTGTTAAGTTTTTTTAATTTTAGTTAGCCAATTTGAGCCCTCGTTTATTTTTTATAACCACAATTCAAGCCATAACTTGATATATCTATTACCCTAAACTGAGCGTATAACATTTGAATAAGGTTGAATAGGAGGATATCGAGAAGTTAGATAATGGTGTGCATGTTGATGTCGAATAAAAGAAGAAAATGAGGAAAAAGGAGGATATACTCACAAAAGTGGAAAAAATCGAAAAATCTTCAAAAACGAAAAAAAAAGGATTTTGTGATTGGCTGAATTTATAGGTGAGAGTTATGATGTAAGGCGAAAGAAAGTAGAGTATATGAAGAAAAATGGATGTGATAAGAATAAGAGGTGATTGATGTTTGATTTGAAAGGGAATACTTGATTGAGAAAAAGATGTTTTTTGAATACGCTGTTTGAACTTTCTCCATGAGTTGAAATAACCTTCATTACAACCAATTCCTTTTCGATTAGAATTGATATGGAGCATGCGAGATATTGAAATTTGCATGGTTGTTATGGTAATCACATTGATATGATTTGAGCGAATACACGTCCCTTATTATTCTAGAGAGAGAGAATACACTTTATCCATGAGAGGCGTGATTTGAAGTATTTGCCATTTTTAATTGACTTGTGCTCGGTTTAGATATTCAAGTTTTATTGTTGATTCTATGGATAAATGACATGAATTGTGATGCATTTGCATTACTCCCATTTGTTTTTGTTTTTTAAAAATGTTGAGAACTTTAAGTTTGGGGGTTTGATTGATATTAATCAACGTTTTTACATGCATCTCGAGAAGTCAGGGTAAAATACTTTTGTGATTGTTCAATAATTAACTTTGAAAATAATTATTAATTTCGAAACCATAACCCATGAATTCATTCATCTTTTGATCTTTTAATCACTTTTACTTTGTTTACTTTAGGATAAATTCTTGTCTTGCATTAATAAAACCAATCCATCAAATTTCGATCATCCGGATAAAAATAAAGCTATTACAATTTAATTTTATTAGTCCCTAGTTATAAACCGCACCGCCAATTTGAAGCTAAAAATAAGGCGAACAGAGTATTTCAATTCAAAGATCCTAGTTAGGAGTTAATAATAGTTATGATGGATCGGAGACCTTAATTATTATTAATCTATTGATTTTTATAACCACAATTGAATCCAAGCCATAACTTTTGAAATATTAATCGGATTTAATATTGAAGAAAACTTGAGGTGCTAGTTTGTTGGGGTTCAAAAATTTATTTCGTTTTATTTCTTTTATTTTTGATTTTTTATAAAACTCTTGATATCCAATTGCTTCAATAAAATTGAGTGCGATGTTATTATAGCCTAAGTGTTTCGTATTCAATCCCTGAGGAATACGAGCTTGCTTGCCATTATCCTATAAACTACACTATATACTTGCAGTATAGAGATCCAAACAAAAGTTTTTGGTGAACATCTACTATGAGGAAACGGACTATCTTCATGACCTGGTGAGGGGCGTCTATGCCTAGTGTGAGTGGCAGGTTGATTTCGCCTGAGTACTTTATCACCTCTCCAGTGAAGCCAATCAGCGATGCCGAAACCGGAACAACTTGTGCTGGATCAATCCTCATCTTGTCAAAGGCTTCCCGGAATATGATGTCCACCACGCTCCCCGCTTTCGACCATGACCCTTTTAACTACAAAGTTGGCCAGCATAACTGATGTGGCAATGGCATCAGGATGAACTTGGGTCTTTGGGATGCAGACTTGAGTGCCGAAGGCGATTGGCATGCCCTTGGCTTGAGGCTGCTCCACGATTCCTTTTTTGGATGGGTTCTCCTCGGGGCGTCCTCTTCTATCCTTTCTATATTCTCGGAGAGCACTCCGGGCGTCCTTTGCCTCTAGACCTCCTGGAGATCACATTGATGACTCCGACAACATGATTGTCATGCTTCTCCTCCCTATGGCGATCTGAGTGGCACTGGTCTTGTGGAGATTCTTCTTCATGTGGCCTAGGATCACATTGGAACTTGCTCAGATCTACGTAGTCTTTAGGTGGCCTTTCTGGATGAGTCGCTCTATGTCATTCTTCAGAATGAAGCAATCTTCAATGATGTGCCCCCTGTCTCTGTGGTTTGATAGTATAAATTGGAACCCGCCCGAGAATAGTTGTTCCTCAATGGCTGTGGGGTATCAATGATTCCCTTCTTCTGAGCGGCTATTAGCACCTCCGCTATTGGAGCGTTGAGAGATGTATAGCTTAGCCCATTATCCTTCCTTGAGGCTTTCCATGACTTGTTCTTCTCCACTTCCCGGTACTTATGCTAGGCTCAAGCTTAGTGGACTCATTTATGTGAATGTGTTTCTCTGCTCGGCTCAATAGCTCATCTATGTTGGATGAAGGCTTCCTGGAAAGAGACTCCTTCAGACACCCTTGGCGTAAATTTTATTGTAGTATCCTGACCAAGGTCTTATGTTGGACGTTGGCCGCTTCGTTGACGGCCTCCACGAACCGCTTCATGAACTCCCGTAGTGTCTCTCATTCCTTTTGGTTCACTTGAAAGAGGTGAGCGATAGTCTTGGGAAACTTTCTGTTGATGGAGAACTTCTACATGAATGTCTTAGTGAGCTTGTCCATCCCAGTGATCGACCCCACCGAGAACTGATTCAACCATGTTAGCGCCCTCTCGGTCAGAGTAGTGCGGAACACCTTGCAGTAGGAGGCATCCGTCATGTCATAGAGATCCGCCTTGGCGTATAATTTGTCCAAGTATTCCTGCCAGTCTCTAGTTCCATCATACTTCAGGAGGTCGGAGGTCTTGATTCCTGATGGAAATTTTTCAGATAAGATCACCGGAGCCAACAGGCTCCTCTTCATGATATACTGCTTGAGATTCTTCAACCGTGGCGGCTCTTCACGATTCTGATTTTCACCGCAACCTTCTTCTCTCCCGTCCTGATGGTCCCGGTCAGGGTCTTCAGCGGCGGGTGGAGCCCTCGGTGGTCCTCCTGCAATATCGGCTATGGGTTGATGTCTTAAAGCATTCCGGACAGCTTCATCCAGGAGATCCTGGAGGGCTTCTTGGGATAGACGAATTTCTTCAACAGGCGGAGCCCCCTAGGAGAAGGGTGGAACGCCCCTCTTGCAAATGGAGGAGGGGGCAACACTCCTCCAGGAGGATGAGGGCTGGCTCCCCGTCTTCTAGGCAGTCGTTCTTCTTGGTGGTCTCTGGCGCCTCGGCCTGAATATTGAGATTCGATATCACATGTTTGTGATCGAGTTTTCATCTTCATGTACTTTGGCAATTCCCACAGACGTTGCCAAAATGATGCTGCTTTTTTAAGGTAGATCACCCAAGTCAACTGAGTTGTCCAAAATCTTTTTCCCGAGAAGGAAGTCTTCACGCCACTCCTCTTCCCGAGAAAGAATTCTTTTCGTCTTCTGCTCCTGGAACTGTTAACTCCTTCAATTGGTAACTTGCATGCACAAATATTAGAGGGTCCTAGGGGTTGTCCTAGGGAGGCCCTTCTAACGCTCAAGTCATCATGTTGAACGAGAGAAAATAACAGTAAACGAATACTGTAAAATATGCGTAGGAGGATTATGAATTAATTATGAGTTAATTACTTACAGATAATAGAAGAGACCTTTTTATAGCTCGGACACGGACCGCGTGGGTAGTGTAGGAAAATTTGGCCTATGTGCCAGTCCACGTAGGAGAAAACGACCGCTTGGGGTTAACCCGGACTTCTTTGGGCCGGTTCAATTATCAAGAACCCATTGGACAATTAATATTAAATAAACAAATATAAAATGAATTATATTTAAATTATGAAATACCGTTTTTGTCCCCAACAATGAGGTAACAAACTTTCCACCAAATTTGCTGGCTAAAAATAGAAGAAATCTCTTTCATATCAATCACGTTCCATACATATATCAATCCCGCAAAAATCTCCATCAACCCTACAATCAAATCTCTCTCTCTCTCTCTCTCTCTCTCTCTCTCTCTCAAACATAATTATTGTGACTTTACTGTATATTTAGAATAAGTATACCACATAGATAGTTATGATATACTGCATAGTTAGTTGTTGCCTAATGCATACATAGTTATAAGATATACATAGTCATATTTTATTTGATGCATAGATAGTAATGAGGTAATGCAAAGTTAACTATTGTTTGATGCATCAATATGATGCATATTTTGAAAAAAAGAAAAGTAACCTTAATCGTGGGTATTTTCATATCAGACATTCAATCCTTTAATCATAGTTTATGAATAGTCGCATTCCTAAAAAAAATTGTCCGTAGTAAAAGTTTCAAAATGCCCTTAATGAAATGAAATAAATTAATAAATAGTTAACAAAAGGTAAAATCCGATCCATTGACTTTACTAAATAAATGGATGTGACTAGTCCTTACGATCTCACGGTAAGGGGGCTGTCTCATTTGATCACATCCCTATATATATATATATATATACTAGAATGACATTCATGTATAACACGGGATTTGTCCAAAGATAAATAAAAAAAAAGTTCAAAATTTAGAAAAGTATCATACAAATAGTTCAGTTCAAATTTTGAAAAACTTTGTTTTAAACTATATTATTTGTTATGGGTTGTTTGTTCATTTTTTCTGTATTTTATTTTATATGTTTAGTGTAATATAATAACATAAAAAATAACAAATTTAAAGATATAATGATATAAAAGATAACAAATTTAAAATATAGTGTAGATAGAATTCTTGATTATTGGATTATTTATTATCTTTTAGATATATTATCTTTCAAAATTGTTATCTTTTAGTTCAATAGAAAAAAATTCCAAGAATGAAAAACGTAAAAAAAATCCTAAAAAAATAACTAACATATCTTTTAGTATCCAATAAAAAATATATATTTTTTCTTCTGAAAATGCTTATTTTCTGCATTTTATGTGAAATATATAATATAATATAATTATTTAAATTTGAAGATAACAATTAAAAGATACCGTAAGTAGAATCCTTGATTTTTAACAATTTTAAAGGATATAATAAATTAAAGATAACAAATTTAAAATATATTGTAGATAAAATCCTTGGTTTTAAGATTATTTGTTATCTTTTAAATCTGTTATATTTTAGAATTGGTATCTTTTATGTTTAATAAAAAAACTTCCAAGCATGAAAATCATATAAAAATTCGTAAAATATATATTAAATTATAACTTATATCATTAATTCAAATGAGAGAATATATTCCATAAACAATATAGAATTGGAACTAATAGAGTTTTTCTTGATTATTTTTTGCATTTTTTAGATACATATAATATAATATTTATGCTTTAAAATAACAATTTTAAAAGATAGCATAGATAAAATCATTAATTTTTGGATTATTTGTCTTTTAAATTTGTTATCTTTCAAATTCAAAAATGAAATTCAAACAATTTTTAAATTTGTACATATGAATGCCGCATAAATAATTGTGAAGCAGCCATGTGGAATTGAGAAAACGGGAAGTTGACACATATACAACATATTTATGAGGTGTTGACATATGTCAATTTTTTTTTTCCTTTTTTTTATATAAGGTTGATTGGGTATATAAAACAAAGGTTGAAGTAATCAACAAAAATATTAGTTGGCATAGTGACCATTGTACAATTTTTTTGTACTAAGACATAAGCAAAATTGAAGTTATTTTTTTTTGTCTTTCCACGTAACTATTTCTTTTTTTTTTGGGCCTTTCTATCTAACTATTTTTTTTTACGTTTTGCAAAACCCGAAAAATAGAATTGAGGAATTTAATGAGCCACCCACCTTTAAGTTGTTATTATGTCATTAATATTTGCCAATTTTTTTTTTTTTTTTGCCAAACCAAAGAAAAAGGAATGGAAAATTTAAAAATGCAAGAAGATCAATTTTTCTTAGTTATATCATTAGCAGTTTTTTTTCTTTCTATTTTCAGTCTTTTCTCTATGGTAATTTATGTATAACGATCTTTTTTGTAATTTATTCTAATAAGACCAAAATATTAAAGTTGCAGTATGATATTTTTGTTATTATATATCTTATTTTTTATGTTAAATCAATGAAATTACATTTGTAACATTGATTTTGTTATTTTTAATTTCTTCATGTAAACACAAGGGCTCCTTTTTTTTCCGGCTTCAGACTCATCGAAACCAAGGACCGACTCAGTCGATTATGCTCGTCTAAAATCTATCTCGTTCTTGTTTGATGAAGTCTCTGCATTTTCTCCAAGATGGTCCGGCATCTCCGACGGCCCCATAATACTGAAAATGGTGCGTCGATCCATCTGACTCCACGTACAAATTCTTCAAGCCTGGAAAAATCCAACGAATCCCATCTTCAAGCTGCGAAAGATTCATCGTCCCACTACGTACATGAATTTTCAAATCTGTCAAACCATGGAGTTGAGGAAGAAAACGCTTTCGCATTTCATGTGGTATAATTAAATCTATATCATGTTCACACCGAATCCAGAGTGTTCTACAATGATCGAAACTCGCACACATTTCTTTCAGTTTTGCATACCAACGTCTACACATATCCGGTCCATCCAAATGTATTATGGCATCGAGTTGATTTGATGAAACCAATGATGCGAAGCTAATCATATGACCAGAATATTCAAATGCACGCAAAACTGGAGCGTCGATTTTGGCCGAAGACAAATGTTTGCACTTAAACAGAACAAACATCCAGAGGTTCGGAGAATGTATGACCGCGTTTTTCAGAGCAGAGCAGTGACTTAGAATCATTATTTCTAAACTCAGATTCTGACGGGTTATTTCTTCTAACATATCATCCGTCAGATTAGAAGCACGCTGTAACCACAAAAATTTCAGCTTCTGACAAGAAGAAATGTCGATTTTATCAGGATTTTGCCTCTTTCCCCTGAAAAGAAACGACTCAATGTTGGGTGCTTTAACAACAACTTCTTCTAAAGGCAAGCACTTGAAAACGATGAGCATCTTTATTCTCTCGCCCGAAATTTGAATTTTCTCAAGCCCGCAAACGAGGGAAAGGTTTAGTTTTTCGAGCAATGGACTGCCGGAAAGTATGCTTTCCAAAATGGATTCATTCATATGGACATTTATCATATCAAGACTCCTGAGAAAAGGCAAATCAATGGGGTTCCCAGAGACGTTGCTTAAATCACAAAAAACCAGCTCAAGACATTGAATGGATTTAGTGGTGAAAACAGATTTAGGCAACAGATAAGGGACTCGAAAGGGGTGAAAGAATTCAGCAATTGAAATCAAATCTTTCATTTCTGCAACAATGCTCAATTCCTTCACATTTCTTTCCAATGCAAAAGCAATCCATTTCTCGAGACAAGAACTCACCTCCTCCACGAACCGCATCGAAACCTTAAATTTGTCGATGCTGAGATCGTTGTAGTACTTTTTTCGGAATTCGAGGGCCTCGTCCACGAACCTGACGAAATTCTGTCGGCTCCTGTGCCACTGCAGCAGAGGCGGTGGACGGCCGTGAAATTCCCTTTCGTCGAAAGTGAAATTAGGGCACGCGCACCATATGAAACGCCACCGTTTTGAGAGAAAAGCCGTTCTTCTTGCATCCGTGGCGGAAAGCAACGAGACAATGTGTTGGCAGAGAATATCAGGGAGAGCCGACAGCCTGTCTTCTACTTCTTGTTGTTGTTGTTTTTCATCATCTTCTTCTTCGTCTTCACCTGTTTCCAGGTTTTGATATTCCGAGGTTTTTACATCCTGCGACCCTGTTATGGTGCTGTGCAGGTGTATATTCGATCTGCGGCTAACATAACAATTGGACGGATTTTTACCCAAGTATGTGTCGACAACAAAATCTAAGGATTTCTCCATATTGGAGGTTTTGTAAGGTATTGGTATTACATTTGTTGCTTTTGGACATACTTAGGAACGGAGGAATTGTGAGAAACAGGACTAAAGGGTTTTCTGGTTTTTTTTGATGTTTATTGGTAAAAGGTGTTCCTTGAAGGAGGGAGTCAACTCTAAATTGGTGGTTTGGCAACAAGCTTATTTCCTCTCATTTTTTATTTTTCGTGTAATTAGGAAAAGGTCATAATCATATTATTTTCCTTAATGGATAGCTATGATAAAGTCATTTACACACACACACACATATATATATATATATGTATGTATATATATATGGAGGGGATCATGTGATACCACTCTCCTAGGTAAGACCATAAGACCAAATCTACACCATCAAAAAAATAAATAAATGACCAAGATATAAACAAATTTATACAACAATTTACATGAAAGTATATATTAGAGGGGGTAAAATAGGAATCCCGAAAATTAAATATAGTAACCGCTTCCTAAAAATTAGGTCGTGATCTTGTATTGATCACGTCCCCATAATCAAGCGGTTCACCTTTCATTTCTCTCTATTCTCATTCGAACCTGCAAATTATTCAAATATGGCAACAAAATCATGCAACAATTAATGAAAAGTATACAATTCCACTAAACTAACTATACATTAAAACATTACTAAGTATACATAAACAATTAACTAAGTATACAATTACATTAAACTACCTGTACACTAAAACATTACTAAGTATACAGAAACATTTAACTAAGTATACAATTACATTGAACTAACTATACATTAAAATATTACTAAGTATACAGAAACATTTAACTAAGTATACAATTACACTGAACTAAATACACAATTCCAGTGAATTACTTATATAGCTAAGTATACAATTTCATTGAACTATGTATACAAATCCACAGAACTAAGTATACAAATTCACTAAACTACTTATATAACTAAGAATACGATTCCATTGAACCAAGTATACAAATCCACTTAACTAAATATACAATACAACATGACTAAGTATATAAGTCCACTGAACTAAATATACAATAAAAACGACTGTTCACAAATATGGCAGAAAGAAGTATCAATTTTGAAAAAAACGCTTGAAGTTGGTGATTTTCCTCCCTAAAAATCGGAATCAAATTGAGGATTATGTTTCCTTAAAAATAGCTAATAACCGTCCAATTAACAAAACTGATTAAATATAAAAGTACAATTATACCCTTCTAAGCCTAAATTAACTAAAATGATCTACACCATCCAAAATTTTAAATCAAGAGTCCAAAAATATTTTTATGGGCTAACCTAAAGAGATTGGTCTCATTTGAACCAATCCTATATATATATATATATATATATATTGACAAAAACTCTTGTCAAACAGTTTAACGGGCCAAATTCTATTAGACTGATCCTTAAAAACCTACAGTGATGTTTTTATTTTATTAGTAGCGACCGGTATTAGCAGTCCATCTAAAAAATATTAGTATGTAGTTCATTTGTAAGTATTAATTTTTGTAATATTTGATAGTGATATAATATCATGAGAGCGATGAAAAGTATCAAAATTTTAATCTAAAAAGTATTAATTATCCATCTCAAAAGTATTATCATGTGGTTCATTTGAAAATATTTAATAATCCCCTGAAAAGTATTAGCTTTTTTTTGTCCAAAGTATTAGAGCATCTCCAATCCTACTTGAAAATAACGTATACCGCAATAATAGGGGAGGGTGGGAGCTCCAACCCACCTCTACACTTAACGTTACAAAAGAGGCTGTGAACAGTTCACCGCTCCATGTGGCAGAGACTGTTCACACCTCTACATCTTTTTTTTTTCTTTTTGATTTTTTATGTGAATTGAAATTGTGTTTTTTTGTCTTTTCTTTAACATTATTGTTTATGAATGTGTTATGTTATTGTTCCATTTGATATACACATATATATTATATAATTTATATTAACAAAATAAATAAAATAGTTATGAATATAATTAATTAAAAATGGATTTATATATAATTAATAATTTTGAAATTAATTAATTTTAAAATTAATGCAAATTAAATTTATATTTAATTATATTAAAAAATTGAATGTTAAATATAAATAAAAATAAATGTAGCTAAATTATAAATTGATAAATTTATTAATTCAATGTTATAAAGAATAAAAATGGAATATTCTAATTTAGAGTGAAATATAGAGGTGATTGTTGGAGTTGAAACTTGAATACCTCTAAAATTTCCACTATAATAGTGTTAAAGTCACACAAAACTAGAGTCTACTATTGGAGATGCTCTTAGTAGTCCCCGTGAAACATATTAGTAGTTTACCCCTGAAAAAACATTAATTTTCCGCAAAAAGGTTTTCAGCAATTCTCGTGAAAAATATTAGTTTTTCTAATATAAAATATTAGTAGTCCAACTGAAAAGTATTATTAAGTCCTCTAAAAAATATTAATATTTTGTTGGGTCACTGGGTCCCCGGGTCGGATAGATCCATTAGGTTGGATCCGTCTAACTGTTAGACCGTCTGACATGCCTCATATTTATTTAATTGCGTCCTTTGTATTTATCATATATTAAACACTACAGATATAATCTTCTTTAATGAAAAGAAACTATTCAGTTGCAAGATTTTTATAATATGTGGTTTATCAACTGTATGTTATACAACTAGTTACTTGTTAGTAATTGATTAAAATGAGATGTTTAGTCAATAGTCATCAATTATCTCAGTAAGAGTTCATATTAAAAAGAGTTCTAATAATTTAGAGTATGTTCACCACTTTTTCATCTGCATCGCATCTAGGTTCTATAGAGAAGAACGTTCATCGGGTGCTGATTTTTCTTGGGTTTATGTCATGTTAAAATTCGAGCATTGGCTTCTAACGCCACATTTATAATTGATAACATTATTTTATATATTTGATGTATAAAATTAATGTTATAATATGTTGTAAAACATCATTTGAAATATATAGGATCCGATTTGTATATAAAGAAGGGTCTAGGTACAATGCACCCCGTCGTACATTGGTACCTATTGTTGGATTGTAAGGAATGTAGGGGTTGTTATTATAGAGAATTTCTAACACGTTTGATGAGATAAATTACTATTTAAAAATATATGTTTATATGATAAATACATATCATGGAAATACAAAAATAGAATAGAAAAATAGAATTGAGGATCGTAAACTATTTTTATTGACCTGACATAGTGCATAGAAGACTAACATGCTCATATTTTATTATATGATTTGGCAATCATTGTTCAAATTCTCATATTGAGATTGATAGATTTGAAACTAATAATTTTAAATCTATAATAACGAATTCATTGCATTTATTTGGATGATGTCATTCTACAGTTAATTTGAAATTATTTGAAGTTATTTTTGGAGGATTCAAATTCATTTTAGATCGAGTCATTTGAAATTATTCGCTTAAATTCTTTCCTCAAATCCGAATCCTTCAAACCAAATGCAACCTTGGAAAACTTAATGGTAAAGCACTTTTAATTTTGACAACAAACGTAGCCGTATGGTTGTGTAATTAGTGCAATTAAGAAACAACTAGTCAATAAACAAATCAATTAATGCAAATATAACTCCCCAAAGTCATTAATTACACTTCACATTATATTCACTTATAAATTCATAATATCTTAGATCCCTAAAGACCATCACTAACAAAATCAACAATTGTAGAGATGGCAAAAATGGCAGCATCATTGCATAATATATATTTCCTCTTGGCCATTTTTGTAGCCTTTAGTGCAATATTTGTCCAAACTGGACAAGCCAATACTCCCAAGCCACAATTACCACCTGCCGCCAAGCGAAAAACGGCTGAGCCACCGCTACCCACCACTCACAAACGCCCTTCCAAATCAATACCACCAGCCACCCATCCAAAACCAGCTAACAAGGCAGCAAAACCGCCAACCACCCATCAAAAACCGGTTGAGAAGCCGGCAAAACCGCCAGCCACCCATCAAAAGCCGGTTGACAAGCCGGCAAAGCCGCCAGCCACCCATCAAAAGCCGGCTGGCAAGCCAGTAAAACCGCCAGCCACGCGTTCAAAATCATGTGCAAAACCAACGCCGCCACCGACCACCAAATCAAAACAAGCTACCAAGGCAACAGCGCCATCAGCAAATGCCCATCCGAAACCGGCGACAAAGCCAGCAACACCACCGGCTAAGGCGACTGCCAAGCCAAAATCGCCACCTACCACCCATAAGAAACCGCCGGCCAAGGCAACGCCACCATTGGTCTCCAATTCAAAGACGGTTCCTAAACACGCTCCTTCACCGGTTATCCATCCAAAAGCAGCCGGAAAGCCGACGAAAAATCCCAAACATGTAAATGTATAACTGAAACCGGGTGTCGTTGGGGCGGTGTTGAATGGGAAAAATCATGTGTAAAACAATTTTAGTTTTCAAGTAATAAAACTTAATCATTTTATATATCAAACCTTTCCCCAAATAACTTTTTCTTTTAAATGTATAACTAACATAAACTACGTTTTTATTTGAACACCTCCCTCCCTTTTCGAAATTAATAAACTATAAGATTGTGTTAAAAATGTGAGAGTTACTCCAATTTTCAAATCATATAGAATTTGCATTTGTCTTTTGAGCATTAGTTAAGAAAGAAAATCACAAGATGAAAAATTTTATATGTAAAAAAATAAATAGTGAATATTGCCGCATACTTCCAAAATCCTAGTTTCTCCCGTTTGCATGCATATGTAAAAGTGTTGGTCCTATATACCAATCAAGTTTGGCTAGAAACAAATTTTTTGAAACAGTAATTTTACTCAAGTTATCACAATTAAATTACTAAAATTGATTTCTCAAAAAAAAAAAAATTACTAAAATTGAGAACGCAATTTCACGACTCAAATATCTCACATATATAACAGAATTGAATATATATGATTATTTATTTTTTCATATAATCTTGAGCCTATATACCAATCAAGTTTGGCTAGAAACAAATTTTTTGAAACAGTAAATTTACTCAAGTTATCACAATTAAATTACTAAAATTGATTTCTCAAACAAAAAATTGACTAAAATTGAAACGCAAATTCACGACTCAAATACCAAATACAAACTCAATAACCTATTATTTATTTTTTCAAGTTTATACTCTAGACACTTTATAGCGAAATTAAAGTACAAGAGATAAAATACAAAGTTAACCTATAATACAAGTTTATACTCTAGACACTTAGCAGAAATTAAAGTACAAGAGATAAACTGAAAGTTACAACGAAACTGAAAGTTACAAAAGAATAAAAATAACTATAAAAGGAATAAAACCCTAAGATCCGAATATTAAAAGATTCGGCTCAGGGACTGGAATCCCTACACAAGAGTCACCACGAATCACCCAGAGAACCAAGACAAATCACCCAAGAACAGCCTTGCCACACAAAGAACCGCCGAATAAGCCCTCGAAAGTATATTCACTCAGAAAACCCTAGAAAATACCCCAGATATTCAGCAACCCTATTCTCACTCAGAAGTAGGATTGTACACCGAGGAAATGGTGGACACACACTCGTATCACACAGATCTGTATCCCAACCCACAGAAAACACAAAGATCCAGTGAGAATCTGGATATTTCTAGAGAGAGAAAGGAACGAGAGCACAAATCACAGCGAGAGAGATATCGAAGATGAGAGAGAAAGAAAACCTTCAGAATGAATTAGGGTTTCGGGTATCAGACCTTTTATAGGGCAATCGAACGACTTAGATTAATCCAATCATAATGAACGTCTGAGATCAAATGTTAAGGATCCGTGGACTCTCAATTCGGATCCCGCAGTCCGAGTAGGAGACCCGAGGAATAATCTAGAAGTGGACTCGGGCTTGGGTGGCTCAATTGGGCTGCTGGACTTGGGCTTCATCATTAAGTAATGGGCCAACTCAACAATGGGCCAATTATCATAACAATCTCCACCTTTGGCTCATTGTAATTCAATTGGACAATTTAAAAGGGATTTCCAGTCGTCATCATTGCCGATTGCCTTCCTAGCACTTAAGCCAAGAAGGACTTATGTTACAGAAGCACTAAAGCTAACTGTAACTTAAGAAGATCTCAACAAGCACACAACAAATCAAGTTCCCCCATTGAATTAATATAAGCACACAGCAAGCATTAACTCAACAGTTTTGGATTCAACAGAAACACACAGTAAATGTTAAACCCAACATAGAGGGTAACTAACCGGGTAATCAATCACCAGTGTCAAAATTCAGAATTTTCAAACAAGTTTTGAACTTTGATAAGGGTAGACACTTAGTACCCATATCAACAGCGTTGTATTCAGATGCCACTTTTTCAAGACAAATAAGACCTATAGAAACAATATCCCTTATAAAATGAAATCTAACATCAATATGTTTTGTTCTGTCATGAAAAACTGGATTCTTACAAAGCTGAATACCAGATTGAGAGTCAGAAAATACAACAACCTTTTGTTTTAGAAAACCAATTTCAGAAACAAGTCCTTTTAGCCATAAAGCTTCTTTTAAAGCTTCAGTTATAGCCACATATTCTGATTATGTGGTAGACAGAGCCACAATATGTTGTAACTAGGATTTCCAACTAATACAAGAACCACACAGAGTGAAAACATAAGAGGTAGTTGATTTTCTGTTATCTTTATCATTGGCATAGTTGGAATCCACAAATCCTTTTAAAACAATACTATTTTCACACTTAGAAAATTTAAGGCAATAATCAGTTGAATGTCTAAGATATCTCAATAACCACTTCAAAGCATTCCAATGCACCAAACCAGGATTAGACATAAATCTACTAAGACAAGAAACAACATAGGCAATGTCTGGTCTAGTACTGACCATTAGGTACATAACAGATCCAATGGCATTAGCATAGGGAATGTTTTGCATAGAAGATATTTCAAGATCAGTTTTAGGAGACTGGTCCCTACTTAACACAAAGTGAGCAGCAAGTGGGACGTTCACAGATTTTGCATTACTCATAGAGAATTTTTGTAAAATTTTCTCAACATATGAAGATTGATGAAGATAGAGCACAGAGTTATTTCTATCCCTTTCAATATTCATCCCAAGTATTTTCTTAGCATCACCTAAGAATTTCATGTCAAATTTAGCACTTAAGCAGTTTTTAACATAGTCAATAGCCTTAATGCATGGGCCAGTCAAAAGCATATCATCAACATAGATCAGCAAGAATACATGAGACTTAGCATCAAGTTTGAAATACAAACAATGATCAAATTGGCTTCTACAGAATTTCAAATCAAGCATGCACTTTGGTCAAATTTTTTATTCCACTTTGTCCTGGTGATTGCTTTAATCCATACAAGGACTTTTTCAATAAACACAAATGGTTAGGTTTGGATTTATCTTCAAAACCTTCAGGTTGTTTCATAAAAATTTGTTCTTCCAAATCACCATGAAAAAAGCGCTTTTGACATCAAGTTGCTTTAGTTCCCAAATAAATCGAGCCACTAAAGCTAGCATAATTCTCACGATTACAAACTTCACAACAAAAAGTGCAAAAATCTCGGTGTAATCAATGCATTTTTTCCGAGTAAAACCTTTTGCAACTAATCTAGCTTTGTATCTAACACCTTCATTTTCTTGTTTGATTTTAAACAACCATTTACAATCAACAATGGAACAATTAATGTGCTTTGGGACAAGTTCCCAGTGTTATTAACATACAAAGAAGTCATTTCATCTTGCATAGCACTCATCCATTTTACGTAATTCACGAGTTCACAAAGATCAAGATAAGGTTTAGGCTCGAATTTTCAATTGATTCAAACACAGAGAACACATAAGAAGTTAAGTGAAAATCAAAGAAACTTATTTGGGATTCTAATGTTCCTTCTGGTTCTATCTCTTGTTAACACATAATCATTCAAGTTATCATTTTCAGTCTGTTCATGATTCAAGTCAGTGTCAACAAGGGAAATTCATTATGCTCATTATCATTCAAATCAACAATATCATTCTCAATATCATTGTGCACATCATTAGCATTCACAGGATCATGCTCAACATCAATCATATCAGAATTATCATTCACAGAGATAGCAGGGACATTAGAAAGCTCCACCTTATTAGGAGTAGTGGGGTTTTGTGTTTCAGAAACATTTTTAGAAACATCAAGGCAGGGAAACTCATCTTCATTAAAAACCACATCCCTGCTAATCAGCACTTTAAAACCATTTTCAGATTTAGACCACAATCTGTACCCTTTAACCCCATCAGGGTATCCCAAAAAAACACATTTTAAAGATCTTGGATCAAGTTTGTCAACCTTTTGGTGGACAAAGGATGAACAACCAAAAAATTTTATATTTGAAAAGTCCACAGGTCTACCAGACCAAACTTGTTCAGGGTATTTACCTTTCAAAGGTACAGATGGTGATCTATTTATCACATAGGCAAATCAGTATGAACAATTCACCCCAAACTTTTTGAAAGCCCGATGTACTTAACATACTTCTCACCCTTTCCAAAAGAGTTACATTCATTCTCTCAAAGAACCCCATTTTGTTTGAGGGTGTAAGGCACTGATTTGTGCCTTACAATGCCTGAATCAACACAAAGTTGATCAATGAGTTGGTTGCAAAATTCCAACCCATTATCAGTTCTCAAATACTTAATTTTCTTTCCAGTCTGATTTTTTATCAAGATTTTCCAATTTTTAAGTTTTTAAAAAACATCAGACTTGTTTTTCATAAGAAATACAAAAAGTTTTCTTGAAAAATCACAGATAGAAAATACCTGTTCCCACCATGTGTAGGAACACTTGCAGGACCCCAAACATCAGCATGTAAGTATTCAAGAATTTCAGTGCAGGAAGATTGTTTAGGATAAGATGAAGTAGGGAAGCTGACTCTTTGTTGTTTACCATAAATGCATGAGTCACAGAAGGGAACACAAGTAAGTTTATCATTTCCAAAACATCCTTCTTTATGCAACAATTCAAGACCTTTAGAACTTATATGACCAAGCCTTTAATGCCAAAGTTCAGTTTTATCAATCACAGAGTTCACATTGGTCATAGAGTTCACATTGTTCACAGAATTGGGCATGCAAGAGACAGACTCAGCATTACAAACATACAAGTTCCTTTTCTTTTCAGCTTTAGCAATAATAAGGGAACCTTTCATGATTTTCATCAAACCCTTACCCCATCTTCCCTCATACCCATCATGTTCAAGCATAGCACAGGATATCAAATTGTTAGACAGATCAGGAACATGCCTTACATCATTCAAAGTCAAAACAAAACCAGAGTCAAGTTTCAAGCACACAGTACCAACACCAATCACTTGACATTTCTTATCATTAGCCATGGAAACAGATCCATTTTGCACAGAAACATATGAGGCAAATAAGTGTTTGAATGGTGTCATGTGAAATGTGCAAGCATAATCAATAAGCCAATCATTTTCACTGAAAGAATTTGAAGGCACATCATTCACAGAATCATGCACTTCATGCACCATAAACACATCACCCATGTGATCATTAGAAGTAGTCAAGTTCACAGAGTCATTGGTTTGGTTTTTATTATTCTGGTTGTTGTTTTGATTATTGTTCTGGTTATTCCTGGGTTTTGTACACTCTTTGATGTAATGACCATGCTCACCACAATTATAACATTTCCTGTTATTCCTAGGTCTGGAATTAGACCTACCTATGCTTTTACTTCTCTTTCTGCCTGATTTATTGTTAGAGTTATTCCCAGTTCTCCTATTTTGAGGTTTACCCCTGACATGCATAACCTTCCCTGACCCCTGTTCATTCCCCTTAGATATTTTCAGATCTAATTCCTTACTCTCAAGGCCATTAATCACAGTATCAAGGGTAATAGAGTCTCTACCATACTTAATGGCAGATTTCACATCAGCATAAGAATCAGGGATGGCATTTAGCAACACAATAGGGGTATAATCATCAATGTTTTTATCACCAGTAAGTTTGATATCTTGTATCAATTTTGTAAAAACATCTAAGTTCTCATCCATATCCTTAGTCAAATCAAGTTTGAATCTAAAAAACTTTTCCAGTAGAAAGAGTTTTGAGGGTAGGGAAGTTTCAGAGTAAAGTTCTTGCAATTTTTCCCAGAGAGCCTTGGCAGAAGTTAACTTGCCAACTTTTCTCAAAACAAAGATCGTGACAAAAAGTTAAGGATAATGGATGAGTAAGCAAATTCATCAAGTTCGATTTTATTTCAAAGATATCTTTATCAGAGTACTTTTGATCAATAGCTTTAAAACATTTCTGCTGAATTAAAATCCCCTTCATTTTTTGTTGCCAAATAGAAAAATCACTTTTCCCATTAAAGGGTTCCAAATGATAACCAGATGCACCAGCCATATTCACAGATAAAGCCACAGAGGATATCACAAGAATATAGCACAAACCAGGTATCAAAGCTATCAAATAAAACATCAGAAGCAACAGATAAGTGGACCACACAGAGTCCAATGACAACAGAAAATAAGAGGCAAATAATGGACCACACAGAGTCCAGCACAAATCAAGATAAGCAAGAAAGGCACACAGGACCACACAGAGTCCAAGAAACCCAAAAAAACAGCAGAAAAAATAAAGCTAGGTGGATTCCCTTCGCACTCGGATTCCACCGCACTCTGTGCAGGTGGGTCAAGAGGCTAATGCTTAGGGTCTCCCTAAATTAAGTACTAACCGAAAGTAAATGAGAGGGAAAGGAATAGAGAATCTTACAACCAGAGCCATCACGGGTTCTCACCACAACCGAATTCACCAGGGAGCCAACAGATCACCAAGAAGCTCAAGAACCAGAAGCACCAACCCACCACGAGGCAGATAGGTGCTCTATACCACTGTTGAGTATCTATCTGCCTCTAAAGATTGATACACGAAGTACCAAATACCAAATACAGACTCAATAACCTATTATACAAGTTTATACTCTAGACACTTAGCAGGAATTAAAGTACAAAGATAAACTGAAAGTTACAAAAGAATAAAAACAACTGTAAAAGGGATAAAACCCTAAGATCCGAATATTAAAAGATTCGGCTCAGGGATTGGAATCCCTACACAAGAGTCACCACGAATCACCCAGAGAAATAAGGAAAGTCACCCAAGAACAGCCTTGCCACACAAAGAACCGCCGAACAAGCCCTCGAAAGTATATTCACTCAGAAAACCCTAGAAAATACCCCAGATATCCAGCAACCCTATTCTCACTCAGAAGTAGGATTGTACACCGAGGAAATGGTGGACACACACTCGTATCACACAGATCTGTATCCCAGCCCACGGAAAACACAAAGATCCAGTGAGAATCGGATATTTCTAGAGAGAAAAAGGAACGAGAGCACGAGATCACAAATGAGAGAGATATCGGAGATGAGAGAGAAACAAAACCTTCGAATGAATTAGGGTTTCGGCATCGACCTTTTATAGGGCAATCGAACGACTCAGATTAATCCAATCATAATGAACGTCTGAGATCAAATGTGAAGGATCCGCGGACTCTCAATTCGGATCCCGCAGTCCGAGTAGTAGACCCGAGGAACAATCTAGAAGTGGACTCGGGCTTGGGTGGCTCAATTGGGCTGCTGGACTTGGGCTTCATCATTAAGTAATGGGCCAACTCAACAATGGGCCAATTATCATAACACTATCATATAATAATTGTGTGATAGGGTTTATTGGTCAATTTCTAAATCGATTTAGAAAGTTTACATGAACCAAACGTAGATAAACGAATTGTAAATAATGATAGAGTGTTGAATCTAGGATTGAAAAAAGATCAAACTATTTGAATTTGATTCATTAAATCTTGTTCAATCTTGACTCGATCGAATGCTCATAATTGAAGCGAATGGCCAAAAAGAATTGATTTTTTGAATGGGGGTAGGAATACGTACATTTGTAATTATAGATAGGTTTGGTTAATTTGATGCATCAATTTAACCATTTTATCTTGGTTAATTTTTTTGTTTTTTGAGAAGATTTCATCTTGGTTAGTTTATTGGTAAGTTATTGATTGTTAATTAATAATTCATTTATTAATTTATGATATACCTATGTATCTTGTTACTTCGCTATAAAAAGACAAATTCTCGTATAGGACCGTCCTACGGATAATTTTTGTCAGGCGGGTCACACCCGCGATCTGCCCGCTTCTTTTTGGTTAATTTTTTATTTTATTTTTCCGCTGTTTTTTCTTCTCTTTCTTTTACCATATTCTCCCTTAGCGCTCTCTCTCTCATGTACGGTGTACCAGTCCCCTCCCGCCAATCAAATTCACAGCTGCAAATCTGCCTTCACAGAGCAATCTCCACCCTAGATTTATTGCAACAAAAAGTTTGCATGGCTCGTTGATATGCAGATAATGAAGGAGAAGCTAGCTTAAGTGGCTTGGATTTTAGATTATATTTGTTATTTTGTGTTTTGGTTTTGCTGTTAATTAATTTGGCAGAGTATATGGTTTTTGTGCTCGGGTTTTCGTGCTCTGGTTTTGCATGACTTTTTAATGCAGATAACGATTCCTATAATTTTAATTGTTTTGACTTGTGTTGGTAGGAATTTTTACTATTTTCAGAAAATGGCTAAGTGTTTGGATATTTTTGGCTTAGTTGAGGTCTGTATTTGATACAATCTTCGCTAGTCGAAAACGCCTCGTATACTAAGTGCTTACGATTCCGGCGCTTGTCCCTAAGATACAACGGCTTTAATCTGTTCCGACCTAGCAGCACTTGCAAGTGTCGAAACTACAGTGAACTAGAAGTGTTTAAGGCTTTCAAGCTTTGAACGGGAAGGAATGTCAATATGCAGATGCAATGACTCGATTATTAAGCTGATATTTCTCGTGTTTTGTTTCATCTGCAGGGGTTCAATTTTATAGGCATCAAGGTGCCAAGAAGGAAAGATTATGTCTTTTGGCTCGAAAAGACATGTTTACAGCCAAAACATGCACATGGTTGCTCGAACAGGTACATCTGTCCAGATGTTCGCGTTGACGCACGGACAAAGGTACCACTCGTGCTTGGTTGCGTCGAAGTGCAGAATTTCGACTTAGCGCACGACCTAGCGCACGGTCGTGCGAGCACATGCGCGTGCCCGTGCACTCCAGTTGGAAATCTTTAATTAATTAATTAAAATTAATTAATTAATTTTAAAGGGTTTAAATAAATTTGGTCCAAAATTAAAAGTATAAGGGCCTTGAAGCCCAAGTCCAGGCTCGCGGCCCTCGACCCACGACCCGGACCTGGGCCTGGCCGAGCTGGCAGGCCGGCGGGCGGTCGGCGCGCGCATGTGTGCTTTGAACCAAACCGACAATCATGTAGGTCCTCATCCCTTTAAAAACTTGGGTGCCCCCAAGGGCCCAAACTCATATGTCCAACTTCAGATTTATAAAGTGAGCAAACCTTGGCTTTTCCTCCTATATGGGATGGAGCATTTCTCCTTCCCCATATTTTTCATTTTTCATACTATTTTCTAGCTTTAAATGGCTAACTTCTAGCATTAATTTCTCATTCACCCGAAATTGGTTTTGAGAAATTCCAAATGCTATTCTCACCTACTCTCTTAGTAGAATTTTTACAAATAATTTAATTCCATTTTTCCCTAATGGAAAATACTTAAATATTTAGTCAAAATCGGGTCAACACCCATTTTACCAAAACAAATTCCAACAATCCCCCACATGAATGAAATTAATGCATGCGTGTATGCAGATTCGCTTGAAAGTCTCGGCGAAGTGTTATTGCATCTGGATGGGTAGATTGTGGCTTTGAACCTTTCTTCGTAAAATACTATTGGATTTACTAGCTATTTAGTGACACGATGTCTTAAACTACTCAGTCATTTGTGTAAGCCGAGACAACAGTACTTACCTAATAACAATTCAAACACTTGTTGTTGTCACGTTGTGTCCATTTTAGCCCTGGGCCATATCTTAGATTCATAAGTGTTTCTTTGAAGCGGCCATTACTTCTCACTTATATAGGTGATCTCCTATTGAAAAGTATCATGTCATACTCCACCTTTCGGTATAGGAATCATTAAAAGTCTTAAACTTAACCTCACCATTCAACAGGTTTCTATTTCACTTGGAAGTTTCGGGAATGAGCTAACACATTTTCCAAGTATTCAGCTGAACATTCATAACTTAGTTGTCCCATTGAAACATGGTCTTGGGATCTCCAATTCACAAGGTTGGGTTACCGCTATGAACATTCTTTAGTTTGTGGATTTTAAACCCATTCCCCTTAACAATTTATACAGTTGATCTCGATTTATGTCGTAAGCGGATCCATAAAGGTTTTCCTTTGACTTCACGTAGTCAACTGAAATAACCTCATTCGAAATCAACTATCTATTGGTATTATGTCTTCGACAAAAATGTCTAGATTTACCTCTTTTCTTTGCAAGAAAAGACACTTTTTAATAAATACAACATTTCTTGATTTAATGATCGTACCATCATATATATCATTAATGCTGAATTTATTTTATTGGTTGCTTCTACTTTAGCCAAAGCACCCCACACTTCAAGGTATCCTCCTATATGTGGTTTACTCAAAGGTAAAGCTCCCCTTCCAACTTCTGGTATCCTTGTTTTAACGTAAGATATCTACAACTTTTATGGCACTCGGCCACTTTGTTTTATTTGTTAGAACATTGTCCCAATAATCCAGTTAGAATCTCGTTCTAATAGATTTCAGACTTTAGTCCCAACACGTGTGTAACCTTCGGTGTTATCACATCTTTAGTAATACTTCGGATTTATCTTGATAGTGTGTCTACCTCTAGTGTTACAACACTTTGGGCAACACTTCATGCAATTGTGGTTTTGGTCCCACAACACTTTTGGCAAAACCTTCTGTTATATTTAAAAATGCAACAGAAACTCCACTGTTGTTCCATAAAGTGTGGTCACACCCCCACAATTGTCGATTTCCAATCGGAATCACGATTGTTTTCCTCAATCCTCAAGCCCCATTTTCTTTCGCTTGTGCTTAAGGTAGTTTTTAAAATCTTTCCAGGATGGCGGCAATTTTTCGATAATCCACTACAAGAATATTGGTTTTTAATGACCAAAATTTAGTGAGGGTACAATGAAATCGTCATTAAAACTATGATTTGTGAACTTTTAATGTGGGTAAAGAAAACTCGTAGTTAAAGAGATCGATTATTTGTGAGGAACTTTATAATTTTTCTAGTTATTGATAACTAATCCCCTCATTATTTGTGTTAAAAAAACATCCCCTCATTATTGAATGTAGATTTTTGGCGCCATATTTTCCCATCAATTACATTACAATTTTCACTATAAAAATTAGAAATATCCCTTATATTAAATAATTTTTTTAATTATGTTATTGAAAAAAGTAAATAGAATAAACTTTAATTTTTCATTCGCATGATTAGGGTCAAGTAAATATATGTTTATTTAGTTAAAAAAATTTAAAATTAATTAATCCTATATTCTAAAAAAGTTATGTCGCTTCAAAAAATCAAATCAAAACAATTTAATAGACTATATCCAGATTTTCGTCAAAAAAAAAAAAAAAAACTCACGTAGCAGTTTTAAGCTAACTTCTGATTAGCTGAAATTTAGATTACTCTTTTTTATGATTTTATAATCATCCGAAAGTCATATCATCTAATTAAAAAAATTAAAAGACTAACAACGAATAATTAACTCTTGATTTTCATAAAAAAAAAAACCTAATCCTAAACGAGTCTACATCAATATCCTAGTTTGTTTTTAGCTAGAATGCCTCAAAATCAAGTTTATCCAAACATGGAATAAATCTCCAAAACTTACACCAAGTTTAGCCTAACATCTCTCACACAATTCTTCCTATATCCCTTGAACTCTTCCCTACTCTATTTTCCTTTTTGCCCTGCTCTCTTGATCTTCCAATTCGATCTAGCCCTGCGGTTGGTTCTCCAATCTTTTCCTACATCTGGACTCTCGATTCTCTGTCTCTTGCGCACTGTGGTTTATCTTTAACCAACCACAATTAAGCTCTAGCCTAGAACAGGCTGGGTTAAATGGAAATTCTCACTAAAGTAAAAAACCCCAAATTTCAAAACCTAAGGTATCATTAATTTCATTTACAATTCTGTTTTTTTTTTTTTTGTTTACAGTTTAATTATGAATTAATGAGATATCGATATGTTGTTGATTTTTATTGGGTGTTTCTTGGTCGTTGGATTTGCCATTGTTGTTTGGATGTGGGTTTATTGACTGCAATCTTGTTTTGTGGGTTTTCAAAGCCACAACATAAATTTACAGCCAATTTTTTTTTTTTTTTTTGTGAGAACACACTTTTTACTACATTATGGGTGAAGCTTTGCACTGTATTGTGTTGGTGGACTAGTATGAGAATAGACGTTTACAAATATAAATCTTACTACATTATGAGGTAAAACATGTTTTGCATTCCGTGAATAAAGTATTTTTCGTGATTTAGGCAATCCCTTAAAGTCTTGTTATCTAACTGATGTTTGATAATGCTCCTGATTGGCAGTGACCAAAGTGAAACGTTAATATGGACCCCAGGATAAAAATATAACTTTCTCAAACATCTTGGTTTCCATTTATTCCATGTGCTATTATTTCTTCTTTACAGCTTGAACTTGAAAGTGTTGTGCAAATAAAAGTATGACATTCAGGTGTTTTTGATTTTAACAAATTTTATAAAATTTGCCTCCAATTTTATCTCATATTCAAGATTCTGTATATGCAGATTTTATACGGGCATTGTTGAATCTTTTGATCCTTTTGGAAAAAGAAACACAGGTGATAAGATTCTTACTTATTTTGCTAATTCCGTAACTTTTTTATACTATTTGACTGAACTGTCATCTTTGTATTATCACGTTGCTTTTGCTTTTGACACATTAAGCTATAACCTTCTTGAATGTTATTTTTGAAGGCAATTAAGAACCTTTCCTTTCAGTGCTAGTGACTTCAACTTAGAAACTGGCTTTTAAAAATGTGATGGAGTTGCCCACTTTTTGCAAAACGATAGTGTAATCTTCTTAATGACTTTGTCCAGTTTCATTACTTAGATAATCTTTGTAGATCTTGTCCGCTTTATTAGCTTGCAGATTAAATATGATGATGATGGTCTTGAAGTCTTGAACCTGAGAGAAAAATATGGAGCTGTTACCCCACCAATTTTATTTAATGAAAGTAAGATTCAATGTTAATATTTATAATTCAATATTAACCTCTTTTTTATGATATTATTGATATGTTAACCCTTTTTTGGTCTCACCTTCCTGTGCATTTGTGACGTTGTAGGTACAATCCTCTCAGAAACAAGAAAATGGTAAACAAGAAGCTGATCATCCATCTCCCGCCATTTAGTTCAAAGCATACTATAGACTTTTGGTTAGTGGATATTCTCTGCAATCAAATTTTCAGTTCTCTGTTCCTCAGGCTATAAGTTGGGGTTTGTCAATGACTATTATAACCCAACTTACAAATTGTCATAGATTAACCCATTAATATAGTCTAGTGTAAGTTGGGTTATATTACTGAATTTAGTTGATACTTGATAGTGATTTGTTTATTTTTATTTTTAGCATTCATTTCTTATGGTGTACCTTTAAATTAGTATAAAGATTCATTTGTTTATTGTATAGTAGTGATGTTATTGGGGTGAAACATTATACATTCTTATTTTATTCTTATTTCAGGAACATTTAGTTTACAATGAAACATCGTGTCTAAATCTCTATTGATGCTTTGAACATGTTGAAGATATTCATGATCTTATGATTTTCTGGAATGGCTTCTTTTTCCTAAAATATAAAAACATTGATGTATTGTTGTGATGCTCTCTGTCTTTTGGTAGCTATTATATAATGTTTTGTCATGGACAAATTATTTTTTTCATTGGTTCAATATAGTTACTTCTAGCTAACTAATATATCTTCTAATAAGAAACAATTCATGTGTGCATTTTTCTATTGTTGGTTGTTATTTCTGATGTTGAATGTTGCAGCATATATCAAACATGTTTAGTCATTGAATGTTATAATTGTTATTTGTGTTGATACTTTTTGTTTTTGGAATTTTCTTGTAGGTTGATTCATAAAGAAGATTTCAAGAATGGATTAAGATATTGGTGCATGGTATTTTGAAGCAACAAGTGAACTCTTGTTGTACTGCTCAAATATTTTTGACTCATGGAGTAAATATTAAAATGCTTCAGCTTTTCATTGAGATGAGACTCATACATTTTTGTACAAATTATAATTGTAAATATTTCGAATAAATGTGAATGCAGTTCTTTATAATTTTGTTTAAAAATTAATGATTCTGAATATTTATTTAGCTATATTCATATTTTACTAGTAATGATGTATTGTTATTTAATGAGCAATTCATATGAATAATGGTTCTAAATTTCAAAATGAAAAATAATTTTTAGTGATGGTAGTTATTTATATTTCTGTATATATTTTATTGCTAATTAATTTTTTTTGACGGGCTAACAATGAATTTTATCAATAAAACAACAAATAGTGAGAGAAAATGAAATACAATGATGGGATGTTTTGTCACTAAAGTACTATTTAATGAGAGGCATATATCGTTTTAATGAAATTTGACATCATTATTTTTAGTGAAGGTTAAATTTCATCATTAAATATATTAAAACAATAATACCTATTTTATCTATTTATTCATGTCATTATTTTTTTATATTGTTTATAATGAGGTTCCATGACGTTGTTTAAATTCATGTTTTTAAAAGTCTTTAATGATGGATTTCCATATAATGATTTTCCGTCATTATAGATCAACTTTCTTGTAAAAATCGGATTGAACGACTCACTCTTCATCCCTTAGTGGTTTGACCGAGTCGTGAAGTATGATCCGAATTTCTTGCACTTGACTAATCATCATCTTAATTCAACCATCTTTAATCCAGGACATTTAGAAAAATGAATTTCTTTGTAAAATCTTTTGTTTTATATTTCTTCTCCAAGATGTCCAAACAAATCTTTTATCTTTTAAAAAAACTTATAATGTTTTTAAGCACATATGTCATATATAATAAAATATATAATTCAATTAATCAAAACATAATTCCGACCCAAAATCATTGTTACAACCAAGCATCCAAAGCGATTCTCCATTACCATTGCACAAACACATCACACATGAAGAAAGGGTGGTCCTCCTTCAAAAGCTACACACACAAACAGTGATCCATAGACAGACTGCATCTTCTCACGGACAGATACAGGGCTTTTAAAGAATATAGTAAGAACTTATTCACTTTCCCAAAATTGATGCAATAATAATTCTACCCACATCTTGAAAATATAACAGTTTTCAAATACACCCATCATGATTGGTATTTTAGGTTTACTATTTTTGAAAAATGGCTAAGTGTGTGGATATTTTTGGCTTAAATCATCCCCATTTGATACGATCTCCGGAAGAAAATGCCCTATCTTTGTTCCTTAAGGTTTAATATCTTCTAAGATACCATTTATTTTAATTTTGAATTTAATATTTTACTTAGTAGTACTTGCAAATGTCGAAACTTAAGTTAGATTGTTTAAGTATTATTCAAGCTTTGAACGAGAAGGAATTATATTTCGGATGAATGACTCGATTATTAAATTTGTGTTTTGTTTCATCTGCAGGGTTCGATTTTATAGGCATCAAGGTGCCCGGATAGAAAGATCATGTCTTTTGGCTCGAAAAGATATGTTTACAGCCAAAAGATGTACCTGGTTACTCGAACAGTTGTATCTAGATGTTCGCGTTGACGCACGGCCCGTGCGTGGTTCGAACAAAATGCAGAGTTTCAACTTGACGCACGACCTGGCGCATGGCCGTGCGTGCACATGTGCTCGCCCGCGCACTCCAGATGGAAATCTTTAAATAATTAATTAGAATTAATTAATTAATTAATTTTAAAGGGTTTAAATAAATTTGGTCTAAAAAGTATAAAAATGCCTTAAAGCCCAAGCCCTGATCAAACAAATATGTGTTTGTAATTTTGGTACCCAACCCACAAAGCATGTAAGTCCTCACCCCTTAAAAACTTGAGTGCCCCCACGGGTCCAAACCCATATGTCCAATTTGGGATTTATAAAGTGAGCAAACTTTGGCTTTTCCTCCTATGTGGGATGGAGCATTTCTCTTTCCCCACATTTTCTATTTTCCATATTATTTTCTAGTTTTAAGTGGCTAACTTCTAGCATTAATTTCTCATTCACCTGGAATTGGTTTTGAGAAATTCCAAATGCTATTCTCATCTACTCTCTTAGTAGAATTTCTACAAATAATTTAATTCTATTTTTCACTAATGGAAATTACTTAAATATTTGGTCAAAATCGGGTCAACAACCATTTTACCAAAATAAATTCCAACAATTTGTTAGGTTTTAACAATTAAATCCCGATCTTTGCTTGAGTTTTACGCCAATCAAATGGCATGAAACATGTACCAAAAAAGCCCATGACAAGCCCGTCCTATTGAACTAAAACAATATTATAGTTTTAAGTGAAAAAGTATTATATTTGCAACCAAATAGTATCAAATGTTGAACTAAAAAGTATTCTAGTTTTAAATGAAAAGTATACATTTCAAAGTATATTATTTATTTTAAGGTTATATATAATCTTGTTTAAGAGTAACGTATTTTATTAGAAAAAATATCAGTTTTGTTCTAAAGAGAATATATTTTCAAACTAATAAAACTGGAAAAAAAAATACTTGTTTATGTGTTCATCTCCAGCACCATAATAACAAGTTTATCATTTTTTTTAATCAAAAGTATTACATTTTTCTAATAAAAGTATTACTTTTTTTTGCTCAAAAGTAATACTTTTTTCTCAAAAATATTATCACGTTGATTTTGGTTGACCAATTACTGTTGACTTTCTCTTTACACGTGGATTATTTTTGCACCTGATCCGACTCATCTTAGACACATAGATCCATGAGGCTGTCTTACTGCTCCTATAAAAAATGCTAGAGTATAAATTTTTGATGTGAAAGCAAAACGAATAGAACTAGTATATAAATAATAATTGCATTATTTCGAGTGTAAAAAAAAGCATAGGTTGTTTCCTATTGTTTTTCAAACTAAAACAGAAACGTGATTATGGTCTTGAAGGAACCAAAAAGAAAATAAAAAAGAAATTACCCCACCAATTTTATTTAATGAAAGTCCCATTTTAATGTCAATATTTTTGTATAACTATTAATTTTGTAAATGAAGCTATGCAAGGTTATTTAGAGGACTTGTCCTTCATTTTAGAGCCACGTGTCACGGCCTTTTGGACCAAGTTACCACCATAATTTTGGGCTTGGAAGCTCATTAATAAAGAAGATAAGCCTATGTATAATTATTAGCTCAACATATTAAGCCCATTATTGTAGAAAATTGTAGGAGATACATCGCATTCTTTCACAATCTCTACTAATTGGAAATTTGTAGATATTTTTGGGAAAGTTCTAGAGAACTCCGAATAAATATCTATGAAATATGACTCTTTTTTATGAGTTTGGGTTTCAGTTGTAATTCTATTTATATTTAGGATCCGTCTCATGCAAAATGCTCATGAAACCGTCTCATATATACAAGTTTTCGCCAATATCTAAAGATATATTTTTTAATATTACAGGAGAACTCTAAAAAGTTTCAATAAAGCACCACCATCTATTAGGTTTGGGTTTGGGTTTTCATAGCCATCCTTACATATCAAAATATTGTTCTTTTTCCTAATTATCAATGTCATAAAGTTTTGGTATAACTATATCACAAAATTAGTGGCTCACGAATTTTATTATATTCATGATCTTATGATTTTCTAAAATAACTTATAGTTCCTTAGCCATGACACTTTCGCATTCAGTTAGACACTTGCTATTTATTAGGCCCCTTTCAATTGATATGATTGCATTGGATAAGTTATTTGAATCACTACTAGAATATTACCTTACAAGTTAATGTGATAATTAATTAAATTTTTTCAGATTCTTATCATTGCACATTGGTTTGGAGCTGTTTTTATGATAAAAAATTACAATAAAAGTTTTATTTTGGTGGTTCAAAAGAACCAAAAGTGCATTATTTTTTTTTTTTTTTTTTTTCAGATTTTTACCGTTGCACATTGGGTTGGAGTCTATGCTTAAGGATTACAAGTTTCAAACAAAGTTTATTTTGGTGGTTCAAAAGTGCTTGATTAGATATCAGCTCATGAGGGTAGGGTCTACAATCAAGCAGTTAACCACATTACATGTTGGCTTATTATATTGACATCATGGGTTCTTCAACATAATAAAATTTCGGTCTTACACCCGCATCATTATATCATATTGGGGAGGAAGATCAAAATTAGAGATTAAATGACTAACCAATACAATATTAATTCATGATTGAATATTGGTAATGTAATCAAGGTTAGCAAACGGGCTTTGAAATGACGGGGTAATTCCTGTCCACTAACTTTTTCATAATGACATTGTGTTTGTCTATTTAATACATTTAAATCATATTAAGTGTAACACGCACAGAAAAAAATAATAGCATTGGCTGCTTTTTGGAACCTTATGAGTATGGGCTTTTTTGACTGCTGGATTTATTCTGTCAATAATGACTGGTCCGTTCAAAATTTTATTAGCCAATTTCTGTTGACTTTTTTTCATTTCTGAACTTAGAAACTCCGAGCTAGAAAATTATTTGGAGAATGTCAAGCTTACCATACTTTCCGGGAAAAGTGCCACCTTTTACGCTTAGTTCTTTTACATACTCTTCCGGTTGATTTTTGACTTTTTTTACGCTTCTACATATTTTTTGGGATATTTTTGTGCATTCAGTCTTTTTTGTTGCAGTATTACTTTATATGTTATTCCTATTGTTTCTATTTGTTTTTTGGTCGTTTCTATGTTGTTTCGATGTTTCAATACAACTTTTACATGTTTTTTTTACGTTTTTTCTTGTTCATGTGTTGTTTTATATATTGTTTCTGTTGCTTCTTGGTTGTTATATAATGTTTTAATGTTGTTCTCTTATTTTTCTGTTGTTTAATTTCCATGTAGTTTTCAATGTGTAAATACAACTTTTACCTATTTTAAGCTCTTTGTATTCATGTAGTATTTTTTTTTTTATATTGTTTACGTTGTTTCTGGGTTGTTTAGATATTGTTTTTAATATTGTTATGATTTTTTTGGTTTCCATTTAGTTTTCGATGTCTCAATCAATGTTTTAAAAATCGGATCGTGAACAAATCAGTCTTGCTACCGGTTAGTGGTTTGACCGATCCGACCAGTTCAACCGACGGTTGTTCAACCAGTCTAATATAAATTAATTAAGTAATATTTAATCTTCTTAAGAAAAATGACTTTATAATATATAAAATCAAATATAATTATACATGACAAGATGTACAAACAAATATAATTTATCTCTAATAAAAAATAACATTATAATGTTTTTAAGCACATATGACATATATAATAAAATATATAATTCAATTAATCACACACAACCACCCAAAATCTCAGACACAACCACAGACGCACACAAAGCTTCAAAATATAACCCATCCATACCTTTGCACAAACACATACACACATGAAGAAAGACCTACACAAGACACACCCTCACAAAGCTACACACACAAACACAGATCCATACACAGACTGCACACACGGACAGATACAGGGCTAATTTAACAGAATATAGTAAGGGTGGCGTTATTCACCCCCAA
The DNA here is from genome assembly GCA_016081115.2 of Rehmannia glutinosa. Lineage (NCBI taxonomy): Eukaryota > Viridiplantae > Streptophyta > Magnoliopsida > Lamiales > Orobanchaceae > Rehmannia > Rehmannia glutinosa. Next base: position 1,345,568 of record JABTTQ020003391.1, on the reverse strand, counting down.
AATTGATGAATACACCCAACTTCTAAATACAATTCTACCCACTTTTTAAAATATAACATTGTTACTAAATACACCCATCATGATTTCTCATTTTACCCTTGTACTATTTTCCCCCCAAAATACACCCAAAATGATACATCCCCATCTTGCTTTTCAAATAACATCATCTACATATACAATGTGACGGAAGAAGTTTTGAATAATCTTCTTTGTTAAAATAATGAAAGAAGATGTAATATCTTCTAAATTACACAGTATTTATTTATTTTAATTTTGAATTTAATATTTTACTTTACTTTCGTACTTATAGTTAGATTAGTTTGAGTAATTATTGGGTATAAGTGTTGGGTAATTATATTTCGTTTGATTTCTGGAGTTACATAACTTTCTTTTTCTGGTTTTGTCTGAGTTTAGGGAAGAAGACGATGGATGACACGATTATTTTGGGTGGCACGATGGTATACTCCATCGTGCCACAAGGCATGGTCGAATTACTTAATTGTGCCTTATGGCACGATCGAGTTGTAACTACGATCGTGCCGAGTGGCACGATGGCACGAGCAAAGTTGTAATTATGATCGTGTCAAGTGTCGTACTTTTGTTATTCAACATCAAATTTTAAAGTGGTAATGGGTCAAAATGATCGCTTCTATAATGAAAAAAATGAAAACTAGCCATCTTTTGAAAACAAATATGTTTTTAGTAATTTTGGTAGAACAAAAGACATTCATACATTTCTAGCATGCTTGTTTGATATTTGGTCTATTTCTTTTTCTCTTTCACTTATTTCTCTTCTATATCCTCTTACTCTCTCTTTCAATTTTTTAAAAAAATTCCGGCAAATATTGACGACAGTCCGCTTATGGGTATATCGAAAATGGTATTAAGCTCATTCAATATTAATTTTGTTTATTAGACGGAAATTTGTATAGATATTAATCTTCCCTGTCCAATTTTACGATGAAGAAAGAATAGAAAACATTCATCCGGATACGGTTTTAAAAAAATCGATACTTATCGAATTACGTGTAACTCGAAATCGAGTTATTGAGCTTGACATCGAACTTCTTGAATATATATCTACAAGATTTTCGAGTTATGAGCTCTTGATTTTAAAGCACGCTAATCTTGAGTTCTTCCCATATTCTTGATGTCTTGTAATTAAATTAACTAAAGGACAAATTGAGTTTTTACGTAATCAAATGGCTAAAAAACATGTGTTTCAAAAAATGGCTAAAAAACATTTTGACATCATTGGAAGTGCTAAAAAACCTAGACACTCAATTTTAAACTGTAAGAAATGAGTAAAAATAGAAACATAACAAACTTTAAGTTATAAATTAAGGAGATAATTATATTATTCGATAAAATTAATTTTTTGTTGTCAATATTTGCAACAATGTAGGTGTTTGAAAATACAGGGTTTAAGAAAATGGCTAAAAATTGGCAAAGTGGACATCTGAACGAACTCAAAAATGGCTAAAAAAACATATTTTTTTTTCCAAAACATGGCTAAAAATATAATTGTTGTGGAGAAAAGACCAAAATCCCGAATGACTCTTTAATTATATGATCTTACCTATTTAAACTAATTTTATATCTTAAAGCTTTTGTCTCCTTCCCAGCTTAAGCATAATAATAAATACTCCACAAGTGACAGGAGCAGGCTATTCTGAGAATCATGGTTGTATCCAGCCAAACAAACAATATTTTTTCTATGCTCGATCTGATCAATATTTAGATTTATATATCATTCTAAAAACATTTGTAATCGTATTATCACGTCACAAACACGAAAACCAGGTGGGGCTGTCCCATCAAAACCGCGACGCTAGTAATATGTGCGGCATAAAAGTATTAGCATGGAAGGATTGAGAAAGACAACGAAAACTCCAAATGCAGTTTTCCTCATAAATTAGTCCCTGTTAATTAATTTATATATGAAGAGAAATGGAAAATAAATAGAGATCAAAGATTTTGTCATAATGTAGGGAAAAGATCCCATTGATGTAAGCATAACACCATCATGTGATATTTCATGATCCTGTGTATTCAAATTAAGAGGAAAATGAATGTGTTAAGATTGAAAGGCATATATGATAAAATGCGAGAAAGAATTTGTGAAATTAGAATTATTTCTTTTATTATTAATGCATTGAACTGGTTATAATCATGATTTACAATTATTAATTACTTGTACCCAAGTTCCAACTCGTTTTTTAAAACTTTTTGTTCTGTCATTTTAGTAAATTAACTCCATGAGTCTTGTTTCGGGAGTTCGCCTATCACCAATGTTTTTGAACTTGGATAGGATATCCAACCGAATTAATAACTAGGTCATTGGGCCATCGGTTTAACCGGTCTAACCGTCCTTAAAAAATCGATTGACCCGTACATATGTATATATGTATGTGTACACATGTACAAGATAAATATAATTATAAATGTTAAACAAAACTAACAAATACAAATGCAAATAAAAGCTAAATTAAAAATTTAAATATCCAAATATGTATGTAAATCGAATATACGGAGAAATTATATGCAAAATTACTTAACATATTTCCTTCAACTTTTAAAATAAAACAGAAAAAAAATATTTACTAAAAAAACAAAAAAGAAAAGATTTTTTTGCATTTGAATCGGGTTAATTGCGTCATTGGTTTTCGGATTTTTCAAAAGGTTTTGCCGGGTGGCAACGAGATTTTAGCTACTCGGTTTTACTATAAAATTGGACCAAACATGTGGCTGGTTCCCGGTTAAACTGATCAAACCAATCGGTCCGGTCCGATTTTAAAAACATTGCCTATCACTATATGATATTAATCCATATGAATGCATTATGTTTCTAAGAGAGAACAACACATCTGGAATATAATAATAATTTGATGTTGTTTTTTAGGGCATATCACTCCAAGTTAATGTTTTTGATAAAGTTCAAGTCTTCTTCTCCCAAAGTTGAAATTTTATTCAGGGATCTTGCCTGCACACACGCAAACATTAGATGGGCCCTGTGGATTGCCAGGGAGGCCCCTCCAATGCTAAAGTCAGTACGGTGAAAGAAAGGAAAAATAAGACAGTAACTGAATATTGAATATATATAAGATTATGAATTATGAAATAGATACTTACAAATGAAGACGATGGACCTTTATATACCTAGGTATTAGGCCGTGTGGGCCGTGTAGAGGAAAGGGTATATGGGCCAGTCCTGGATCCTATGGGCCGAATTATTCCATCTATAGCCCATTGATTATTGGACAATTAATAAAATTAATCCAATATATAAATTGAATTACATATTAATAATAAAAGGACAATTTTGCCCAAAACATAAGTATTAATCCAAGTGGCTACGATAATCTAGAGGGGGGGTGAATAGATTATGTCGATTTTTCGAGTTTTGTCCTTTTTTTCGAATGAATAAGCAAAGACACAAATGAAGGTGCGGGAAAATAAACAACACACGTCGATTTATAGAGGTTCAACCCACCTAGGGCCTAATCCTCTACCACCCCAGTATCTTCGGGATGGATTTCAAAAAGAAAAAAGATTTTATTAATAATTACCAAAATTATTACAACTTCACCTTGAAGATTACCACACTCTTCTAACAACACCTCTTTGAAGATTACCACAATCTTCCTAGAAGATTACCACAATCTTCTAGCAACGGCACCTACGAAGATTACCATAATCTTCCAACTCGAAGAGCACTAAACTCTTCTTCACCTCGAAGAGCACCAAACTATTCTTCACCACGAAGTGCACCAAACTATTCTTCACCACGAAGTGCACCAAACTCTTCAACACGAAAAGCACCAAGCTTTTCAATCAACCAAGTGTGCTCTTACCACAAGAACACTTACAAGGATATCTTGTCTTGGATGACTTAAACAAATTCAAGCTTACAACTCGATAATGAATTATACAAATTTGAAGTGCAAGTGTAATCAAGAATAAAAGCTTAGACCTCAAGATGTGAAAGTGATGTACTTAGGCTATTACAACAAGAATGTTGAAAATGAAAGCTTAGAGAAATTTGCAGATTTTTCTTGTTGTGTTGTTTGCTTGTGTTGTTGTATTTGTTGCTTCAAATCTTCCTCTATTTATAGGAGAGTCTTCAAGATTGGATCTCCAACATAGGCTCCTCCATCTTCACTTTTGTCTACAAAAAAAGATCACAAGATGCACAAATAATGTACAAAATGATAAAGTAGATCTTGCTGATAATGGCTTGTAACGGTTAGAATTTGCTGTAAAAAAATAACATAGGTCGACCTGTAGAAAATTTCGAACGTTGAAAAGTAAATCAGAGATTCAGATATGGGATGCCGGGGGGTAGGATCGGTCGAAGGGGGGTTGGACCGGTCAAAGGCCGTTCGACCGGTCACCCTCACCTTGGACCGGTCCAACAAGGCCAATGTTGAAACAAAAAGAATTTCTGTAAAAAATCATTGCCCAGACACCGGTTGACCGGGTGGCCGACCGATCGACCACACCGGTCGACCTCCTGGTTGATTGGTCGACCTCCCCAAAAAAATCCCCCGGTTTTGTTTTTGTTTCAAGTTTCGACTTTCAGAAATGTTGTCCGATTTTAGTCAAAAATAAACTTCAAACAATACTCCAAAAAAATTAGTAAAAATATTTTAAATCAATTTGGAGTATTTGGACAACATTTAGGAACATTATTTTGGTGTAAAAACGCAGTTAAACAAAATTATCAAAATCATGATAAAAATATTTATCTAACAATAAGCCCCCTTTTTTATGATTACAAACCAAAATAATTTTTGGAGATCGATTTTAAAAACCAAACACATTTTTCCGGTCTAAATCAACAATCCATTTTAAGCAACATTTATCATAAGTAAAAACACAAGGATAGGAGCAAAGATTTTTCAAAAACAATTTATATAAGCTCCCCCTATCAACATGCACAATAAGAGTAATTATAGAAGCAAACAACTAAAAGCTAAAAGCTCAGCCTTTACAATTTGAGCTTGAAATTCATGAGCTTAGAAGCTCCCCCTATCAAAAAGAAATCATTAGTCATAATAAAAGTCCATTATACATCTATTGGACTAATTTTCATCCTCAGCTTTTGCCTTTTTCAATCACAGCTTATAGCTTTTTCTGCGAGCTTTTTCTAGCTTCTTTGAGCTTATGAGCTTGTTTCATGTTTCTCCCCTTTTGGAATTATCAAAAAGAATGTTAGCACAATAAAAATATCATATATTCATATCAAAGTGCGCAATTGAACCGATTTATCGAGCTTTTGAGCATGAAGCTTAAAATTCCAAAAAATAAGGGGAAATCGATAAGATGATTTGTAAAAGCTCATTTTATTGACAAAACATGACCTCTATAAACTTATAAGACTTTTGAAATTGAGAGAGTCATGTAATTGATGAAATTTTCATTGAAATATTTTATCGAACACTTGGCGTGCGTAGAGTAAAATCGAAGATGTATATAAACTTTGTAAATGTAATCAAGCCCAAATTTTCATCACCAAATGCAATTCTATAAATATCATCCAACAACAATCATCATACCCAACACAATTATACAAGAAGTTCATCAAAATATCAAATTATAAGCACTTTCTCAAGGGTTCAACCTAATTGAGATTAAAAAGGAATTAAACGTACCAATTAATCGGAGAAGTCGGGTGATAATGATGAAATACGAGTACTATAAACTCAAAAATATAGAATTTATATGAAAGAAATTATTTTGAGTGAATTGTGTGTGAAATTTGCAAAGGGATCGAAAAATGGAAAAAAAACCGTTCAAAAACTAAGTCTGGGAACAGAATACATTTAAACCAAAAAATTTGCTCCTTCGACCGGTCGAGGTTGAGGTCGACCGGTCGACCTCACTTTTTACTGGTCACTGGAGTAGTCTGTTCTTATTCTGTCCGAATTTTTATCTAAAAATCCGATTTTTCACACCTAAGTTTTAAAAATGGGCAAAATACAAACATAAACCTCATTCAATATACATTATCCCTAAATAAGCTCGAAACGAGGTAAAAGACTCGGCGGATAGCAGTTAAAAACAAATGTTCGCGAGTTAATCTTGAGACGGAATTAAACACATCTCAAATTTTCGTTAAAGAAACGCAATCCCAAAAAAAATCTCGAATCTCAATATGTTTAGTTCGGTTATGAAGAACCGTACTTTAAGAAATATTTATACCGGACTTGTTATGCAAAAAAATAGGAACGATTTAAAACATTGGCTTAATTGCAATTTTGGTCCTATAAATATAAGGATGTGGTATATTCAGTCCTGTAATTATAGTGTGTATCAATTTTGGTCCCATATGTATTAAAAATTGGCATGATTGGTCCACTAAGTATGCTATGTGTCAATTTAGGTCCCGCAAATTTTGATTTTTGTGCAATTTCGGTCCCATAAGTTCTAAGTTTGTGAAACTTTGGTCCTCAAAGGATGAAATACGACTTTCTCATTTGAGACCAAAATTATATAAAAATAAAACTTATGGGACCCAAATTGCACAAAAATAAAAATTTACGGGACTTAAGTTGCTACATAGCATACTTACAGGACCAAATATGTCATTCCGTTGAATTTACATGACCGGAATTACTATATAAGATACTTACAAGACCAAATATGCCACTCACTTATACTTACAGGACCAAAATTGCAATTAAGCCTAAAACATTGGATAAGACAAGCCATAATAAAGAGTGCCTTTCAAATATTGAATTTTTTTTTAATGGCACTTACATGAGATTCTTAGGGATTGTTTTGAAATCGAGCACATAGGTATAAGGCATGAAGAATATCGAGTCTATAAGAGTAAGATAAGTTGATGAACATACCTCGATTTTGTTTGTCAACCAATATGCCTTTCTCAACCTTGACAAAACATGATGTAGAAGACCACTGATAAATCTATGATCAGTTTTCCTTTAATACCAAAATATTTCCTACAATATCTTGACAAAACATCTTGCACAAGAGCATAGTAATATCGGATAATATAGACAATATTGATATAAACCATCATAGAAGTTGGACAAGTAGTACATACTATTCTTTTTGAAGGAATCAACAAAAGTTTGATAAAACAAGTGCTTATTGAAAATTCATTCAAGGTCTCTTTTGAAATTTAAAAATCCGAGAGTATAAAGTTGAGACCTTATTTTTTAGAAATATTTTAGAAAAATAATTTTGACAACTAAGGCAAAAATAAAAACATGCATAATAACAAAATACTATGCGTATTTTAATAGGGAGATACGGTTTACCAATTACGCCATTTCCATGGGTTGTGTCTTTCCCCATTGTTGATGATATCTTTCTCTTGGAAAATCATTTTGTTGATGATGGCTTCTCCAATTACTCCATTTCTAAGGTTTGTGTCCTTCCCATTGTTGATAATATCTCCCTCTTGGAAACTCATTGTGATGATGTCTTCTCCTTTGATCAAATGATACGGGCATTTGATGTCTTATTGACGGTATGAATTTTCTTTGATTGTTATTCCGTCGAGTACCTAATATGACATTGTTTTGTGGTACCCTCAAGTGTTTGGGTCCTTTAGGATTGTTTTGTATTTAATAGATAGAGTTGTTTTAGCCCAACATGTTTTTGCCGTGTGTCCTTTTTTACCATATACAAGAAGTCATAATGATCAACATGCTTAGGATGTAGACTCTTTTTCTTATCATTAATAACATTAGTGTGTTGGGAAGAGATGTCAGGACTGAATGCCATGTAAAACTTAGTATCAAAGTTGATATTTTGTATGAAGAGTCGATCAAGTCAACCAAAGAAGCCAAGCCAAGTCAATATGAAGAAGTCAATCAAGATTGATGTAGACTTCCAATCATTGGAAGTAGCTTGTGGTAAGGAAGAGATGTCAAGGACTCGACCAAGGAATCAAGGATACGGAAAGATGGGAAAAGTCACGTCAACCAAAGAAGGAGTTAAGTCGAAAAGAATCCATTGTTGCAAAAAGTCAAGAATATTACTTAATCAAGTAATACTTCCATGATGCCATGTCTTAAAGTGCTCAGTCCCAGAAGCGTGCAAAAGGAATAAACCAATGGAAAACACTGCACCTCGTGTCAGAACCTGAAAAGCTGGACATTCATTTAATACGAGGAAAGGTCTACATCTCAAGATTGAAGACCAAGAAAAGACAAGCCAACGAACACAAGTGACTTGTGAAAATCAGCCCATCTCTTCAACGGACATATTTTTAAAAGTTCACTATAAAAGGCTGAGGAATCACTTTGAGAAAGGGTTACCTTGCATACCTGAACAACAAACATTCAAGCAATTATTCAAGCTGTAACCTGCAATATATTCTCAAGTTATTCAATCAAATTCTCAAGCCTAAATCTCGAATGAAATTGATCCAACACCAAGCTGTGAAGGAAAGACAACTTCAAACTGTTGAAGAGGAAACTTTTGAAGAATCAAACCGGGTCTATATTCCAAGGAGGATTGTACAAAGGTTCAAGTCGAAACCAGTCTCAAGTTATTGGAGGGCTTCGTGATCAAATCCAATAAGCTTGAGCAAGTGAGCTGAAGTAGCAAGGCAACCGCTCTGTGAAGAAGCTGAGTCGGACGAGAAGCCAGCTGTGTGACCAAGGCATCTCCAGACTAAGTCCCAAAGGATCAATTCAGTTGTGTGATCAAGACTTGTATCTGGACTGATAACCACATTGTACTCTGACCAATACTTAGTGGATTCCTCCAGGAGTTGGAGAAGAGAGGAGTAGAAGAATTACCCCATCTTTGAACCTCTATAAAAATTATTGTGTCATTTACATTTCAGCATTTTATTTTTGCATAACACTTTATATCTGCTGATAATTTGCTATCCAACTGATAATTAACAAAGTGCTAAAATCAAGTGTTTAAAACAAACTTAAACCGAATTCAAGGGTGTTAAGTCTTCCGCTGAAAATCTCATCACAAACAAGTTAAGGTATAAACTAAGCAATGAGTTATTCTATCAACAGCTCAATCGAGTCTGTTGAGTGGCTAACTCTGCTTGTTAACTAACTTAGCTGTCCCTCACGGACTTAGCTGTGTATTTAACTCTGTAATATTTTAAAAGGACTAAAATCGAAAAGTTGGTAAGGTTTATTCAACCCCCTTCTAAACCTTACTCACACCTATTGGGACCTAACAAGTGGTATCAGAGCGGTTGGTTCATTGAGCCTTCCGCACTGGTTACTGAACTAGATCTCCAATTTTTCAAAGAAGTTTTTAACACTTGCTCTTTCAAAAACTATTTTTATTCAGCAAAGTTTTTATCATGGAAGCAAATTTGACACGCATTCCTATGTTCCCTATTGAGGAATTTAATGACTGGAAAATTCGTATGCAGGCTCATCTATCATCTTTACATGATAAAATGTTGATAGTGATAGAGGATGGGCCACTGCAAATACTGAAAGTGAACACAGTTGTACAGAGAGTAGCCGCAGCTGAAGGAGAGGAAGCTGCTGCTGAAGCAAGACCTGCCCTGGTTGAGAAACCAAGGACTGAATGGACAAAAGAGGACATAAAAAGATATAACTTGGACAATGTGGCCAAGGACATACTTTACAAAACCTTGGACAAAGCAATGTTCAACAAAGTCAAATTTTGCCAAACTGCAAAACAAATCTGGGATAAATTAACTTTAATTTGTGAAGGATCAGAGCAAATTAAAGAAAACAAATTGTCCGTTGATGTACAAAAATTTGAAAATTTTAAAATGCTTGCAGGTGAAACCTTGGATCAGCTGGATGCTCGATTCATTGAAATTACCAATGAACTATCAGCACTTGGGAATGAATATACACAGAAGGAGATGTGTATGAAGATTCTGAGAAGCCTACTAGCTGAATGGGAAATGAAGGTCATGGCCCTAAGACACTCAATGAACCTCACAACAACATCCAATCATGAGCTATTCTCAGACCTCAAAGCCTACGAGTTTGAGCTGAGAAGAAAAGATCAAGAGGTGACAGCTGTACCCAAAACAATTGCACTTATAGTAAAGGATTGGAAAAGAGCTGAGGTCAAGGAAGTCATTGACCAGGAGGAAATTGCCTTGATTGTTAAAAGATTCAACAAGTTCTTCAACAAGAACTATAAAAAAACAAGGGTGCATCCTCCAGGAGACATTCAGCTCCCTCCAAGTCAAGGGAAGATAGGCTACCCAAGAGAGCTGAGCATCAAAAAGTTGAATATCAGAGAGCTGATAACCCAAGAACGGAAAGAGCTGATCAAAGAGATGAGAACCTGTGTTGGAACTGTAAACAACCATGACACTTTGCTATTGACTGTCCATATCATGTAGTCAACAAATACAGGAATGAAGAAGAAAGAAGAGTCTTCAGAGAAAGAAGACAAGAAAAGAAAAAGGCAATGTTGGCTGCTGAGACTGCTGAGACAACTAAGTCAAAAGAAGCAACAGACTCAGAGAGTAGTGAAGCTGACTACTCAAGTGATTCTGAAGAAGATGCAATGATCTGTCTAATGGTTAAAGAACAAGATCAACCTGACCAAGAAGATGAGGTACACTCTAACTCATCTCATTCAGACTCTATTGATAGTGATTGTGACACACACACATCATCACCCACTGATCTTTATGATTCATTAGGCAAAATGATGAAAGATTTTAAGCACATTAAATCCTCACACACACTAATAAATGAGGAAAACAGCCAGCTCAAAAGTCAAAACTCGCAGCTGACTAAGGAGCTGAGTACTCTAAGTCACATAGCTGATGAGAACAAAGAGCTGAAGGCTGACAATGCTAAACTAATAGCAGAGATAGCTGTTATAGAAAAGAGGGAGAATGATCTCAAAAATGTAATCGCTTCACACAAAGGCATCTAAGTCATTGGATGACCTTATTATGAGCGAAAAAAAGTGTGGAGATAAGACAGGCTTAGGATTCAATTCCTTTGTGCACAGTAAAACTCCCAGAGTGATCTTGGAAAAAGGATCTTCAAGTAATGAAGCATCTCAAAAACCCAAGACACCAAATGTTGCACCCACATTCACTCCAAAGCACAACCACAAACAAACTGGCCTTGGATATAAAGGAAAAAGAAAACATCCAGTTGAGTATGCTGAGAGGACAGCTGAGAAGAAATCCAGCAGAGTTCCTCATCAAACTCCAAACAAGAAGTACTCTGTGAAGAAGAAACAGAGCTACCAGAAGCCCCAGAAGTTCTATCAAAGGAACACATATGATGGGAATGGTAGAAATTACCCAAGCCAAGCTAATTGGAATAATATGAAACATCAGCAAAGATCTATGGAATACAAGCCTAAATGGCAAAGACCTAGACCTCAGCAAAGGTCATCCCAAAGGCAAAAGAGCTATTATCAGCACACATATGCACCCAGACACTACACTCAGAAATATCACAACTACCCAAACAAGGCAATTACTAAAACACACACACATGCATACAGACAAAAGAGACAGTTGTATGAGCAAGCCCCCAAGCAATTTGCCAAAGTGAATTATGATTATGGCACAGAAAGATGGCAACCTCTTAGAGTCAGATCATTTGGCTATAGGTTGGTTGGATCATCTTACATCACTAACCCCTCAGGACCCAGGCAAGTATGGGTACCTAAAAACTAATTACCTTGATTGCAGGTTCAAGGAACAGATGAGTGCCAAGGAACCTGGTACATGGATAGTGGTTGCATTCCCGGACACATAACAGAAACAAGAAAAATCTGTCAAAATTCAAGGAGATTAGAGGTGCAAAAGTCATATTTGGAGGAAATGAAGCTCCAGGGAAAATTAGAGGAACTGGATCCATCAAGAAAAATGGATTAGAAATCACAGATGTTGCATACGTTGAAGGCCTCAACTTCAACCTGTTAAGCATCAGCCAACTCTGTGACAAGGGCTATAATGTTGGATTCAATATGGGAGTGTGCCAAATCAAAGACACTGAATCAAATGAAGTAGTGTTGCAAGGATCCAAACAAAAGAACATGTATGTGGTAGATTGGTCGATCGCCACCCCAAGCACTTGTCGGCTAGCAAAGAGTACAAAGAATCAAGTTTTTTTTTTTTTGATCGAGTTGGTCAAGTTGGGCACAAGAAACTGAGTCATCTGAATTTCAAGAAAATTAACAAGATTGCAAGGAGTAATCTTGTAGAAGGACTACCAGACTTAGTGTACAAGAAAGAAAGTGTTTGTGATGCATGCCAGATGGGAAAGCAGATCAAATCATCATTCAAAGAGAAGTCAAGTCCATCTTCAACAAGGATATTGCATCTGTTGCATATGGATTTATTTGGTCCAGTTGAGCCAGCCAGCATAAGTGGAAAGAAATACACTCTAGTAGTGGTGGATGATTATTCAAGATATACATGGATAATCTTTATGTGCAAAAAGAAGGAAACCTTGCAGAAGTTACCTCAGCTGATGAGAAGAGTTCAAAATGAGAAAAGTCAAACCATTATAAAGATAAGGTCTGATAGAGGAACTGAATTTGTCAATGAAATAATAACTCAGTATTGTGTTGAAAATGATATTGCTCATGAACTATCTGCAGCAAGGACTCCACAGCAGAATGGAGTAGCAGAAAGAAGAAATAGAACTCTCAAGGAAGCTGCAAGGACCATGTTAGTTGGTCGGGTCCGCTAAAAGATTTTAAGGGTCAAGCCATAAACACTGCATGCTATACTCAAAATAGATGCATGATTAATAGACAGCTGACAAAAACTCCCTATGAAATATGGACAGGGAGAAAGTCAAATGTTGCATATTTTAGAATATTTGGATGTAAATGCTTCATCCACAACAATGGCAAGGATAATCTAAAGGCTTTTGATGCTAAAGTCGATGAAGGTATCTTTTTGGGATACTCAAAAAAGTAAAGCCTATAGAGTGCTGAACAAGAGGACAATGGTCATAGAAGAGTCTATCCATGTGGTTTTTGATGAACCTAATGTAAATGGAGAAGATATTGAAGAGTTAACGATATAAGTCGAATCACCAACTATGCGAAGAGTCCTTATGTTGAAGTCAAGTTGGAGCAATCAATCAAGATGAAGATGAGATAGCTGAATCTCAAAGACAGTTGGAAAATCTGCAGCTAAGTGATGATGAGAGAGCTGCTCAAGACAACACAGCTGCAAGACTCCTGAATCCAGCTAACTTACTCCAACCTGATGTGAGATGGCTGAGAGACCATCCACCAGATCTAGTCATTGGAGATGTGAGAGATGGTGTAAGAACCAGATCCAGAGCTCAGCAAGAAGCAATGTTCACTTGTTTTATTTCCCAAATAGAGCCAAAAGATGTGTCCCAAGCATTGGATGACACACATTGGATTCAAGCCATGCAAAAAGAGCTGAATCAGTTTGAAAGGAACAAGGTATGGGAATTGGTGCAAAGACCAACCCATCAAAATGTTATTGGGACAAAATGGGTTTTCAGAAACAAGATGAATGAGGAAGGTTCTGTGGTAAGGAACAAAACAAGATTGGTAGCCAAAGGGTATTGCCAAGAAGAAGGAATAGATTTTGATGAAACATTTGCTCCTGTTGCAAGATTAGAAGCAATAAGGATGTTTCTTGCCTATGATGCACACAAGAACTTCATTGTTTATCAAGTGGATGTGAAAAGTGCATTTTTAAATGGACTATTGGAAGAAGAAGTATATGTTGAGGAACCTCCAGGCTTTGAGCAGAAGACTCTTGGAGACAAGGTGTACAAGATTAAGAAAGCTCTATATGGATTGAAACAAGCACCTAGAGCATGGTATGATACATTATCTCAATTTCTGATAGATAATGGATTCACCAAAGGCAAAGTGGACAGAACACTCTTCAGAATTCAAGATGCGGAGAGTATATTGCTTGTTCAAATATATGTGGATGACATCATTTTTGGATCCACAAACAAGGAGCTGTGTGATAAATTCTCAAAACTCATGCAAGGCAAATTTGAAATGAGTATGATGGGAGAGCTAACATTCTTCTTAGGACTTCAAGTTAAACAGCTGATGGATGGAACCTTCATAAGTCAAACAAAGTACACAAGAGACTTAATGAAGCAATTTGGTATGGAAGAGAAGTCTTCTGTAAAAATACCAATGAATACATCAGTCAAAATGGACATGGATGCAGATGGCAAGCCCGTGGATGAAACAAGATATAGAGCACTTATTGGATCACTGCTCTATCTAACAGCAAGCAGGCCAGACATCACCTCTGCAGTAGGAGTATGTGCAAGATTCCAATCTGCTCCAAAGGAAAGTCACTTGACTGGACCTAAGAGAATCCTAAGATATTTGAAGGGATGCCAAGAAATTGGCTTATGGTATCCAAAGGAAGGTGGATTCAAACTTATTGGTTACTCAGATTCTGACTATGCTGGATGTAGAGTTGACAAGAAGAGTACTTCAGGTACATGTCAAATGCTTGGAAACAGATTGGTTTCCTAGTCTAGCAAGAATCAAAACTCAATAGCCACATCCACAGCTGAAGCAGAGTACATAGTTGCGGGCAGCTGTTGTGCCCAAGTCTTATGGATGAGACAACAGCTGAGTGATTATGAAATTAAAGAAAAAGAGATTCCAATTATGTGTGATAACACAAGTGCTATTGCAATCACTCAGAATCCTGTGTTGCATTCGAGAACAAAGCACATTGATGTCAGATATCATTTTATAAGAGATCATGTTGAAAAGAAAGACATCACCTTGGAATACATCTCAACTGATAAACAGTTAGCTGACATATTCACAAAGCCCTTATGTGAATCAAGATTTGAAGAGCTTAAGCATGAGCTAGGGTTAATTGAGCTGAGTTGACACTCAGAAGACTCAATGAGAAGAGATGGAACATGAAAAGATGAAAATAGAGCAGATTTCATAAATAAGCCAAGTGAATCAGCCGTATCGGAAAGTCAGCTGTATCGAGTTAGCTGACAGCTGAGTCACCTTACGAAAGGAGAGAAGAAGAGTTGAGTCATTTGTGCAGTGAGCTGAGTCATCTATGTGAGTCATTTATAAGCTAAGTGACAAAAACGCAGTCGTTTTTAATAAGCGGGAATATTTTTAAGGATGACGTCAACGTAATAATGACGAGTATAGTTAAAAGCTGCACAACAAGCATAAACATATGATTGGATATAAATGCTGCCGCATTAAATGCGAGAAATTAAATGCAATGAGACGTGCTAAATCTGAGCCGTTGATCTTGATCAAAATTTCAAAAACCAAAAACACGTCCTTTCATAACCCTTATATACTCTTTTGTTCAGTTTTTCTTTCTCTCACTTAAACTGTTCATCTTTCCAAAGCAAAGAAAGCAAACATCTTTTCTCTCAAAACCCTACCAGTTTTCAAAGCAAGTTCGTCAAGTTTCGTTTGGTAAAAATCACTAAAATGGCACCAGCACATGATTTCGCTAAGCTCGCAAAGCAAATCCACACCAGATCAACCGTGGATTTTGAAGGGATGATAAAATAGGGTTCCGATGAAACCCTTGTGAAGAAGATTGCGGATAAGATCATGAAATCCGGGCTGAAACCCTTTCTCACATTGGAATATCATATGACGTACGTAGAGGAGGTCGCCCAGTTCTACGTAAACGCTGAAGTGCAGGACGAAGGGATTAAGACCTCCGTCCACCGCAAGGACATTATAATAACTGCAAAGGACCTTGCGGAGCACTATTTATTGCCGTCGGAGGGCATGCCGGAGATATATGAAGCCGACGTTGATTTGGTCGCTGCATGGAAGGAAGTGGCGAAACCCGCGTGTGCTGCAAAAGTTGTCTACACAGCCGACAAAAAGCTGTTGAAGGATGATTATCACAAACTGTTGGATATCGTCGCCAAATGTGTAGACATGAAGTTTGGAAGCTTCAATCAGCTGTTCAAAACCAAGCTGATCGTCATGACTGCGATCATGGAGGAGAAGAAGGTCAACTGGGAAGAATTCGTCTACAGCAGACTCTGCCAGAATGTAGCAAATAAGTCCTTCAAGGACGATGTGTCATTTGGAGGATCTCTGGGCTATGACCTTGTAATCGGCCATTTGATGGAGGTGAAGGGTGTTCCACTCCGACATGGAAAGTCATTCCATGTCAACAAAAAGATGTTCCAGCAAACCTTTCAGGAGCTCAGAAGAGAGCCTATGCCAAGAGGGCGGATACCAGCGAGGGGGAATCAGTTGATCTTGAAGAAACAACTGTTACTTCCCCTCCCAAGAAGAAAGCTGCCCATATAGCTGCAAAGAAGATAGCTGCCCCTGCAGCGAAGAAGAAAGACACACCTGCCCCTGCAGCCGTGTCTCCTCCCCTCCCTGTCTCCCCCCGCAGGCCGAGGCGGGCGAAAGGAACCTCAAATACCTTCTCCAACCATCAAAAAGAAGAGGACTGCCAAGCCAAGAAAGGAAGCTCCTCAGTCAAAGAAAGATGCACCGGCCCCCACCGCCAAGGATGCTGAGGAAGAAGCATCCGAACCAGAACTGCCTCTAGTAAGGACAAAAAGAAGAAGAAGAATCACCAAGCTCTCAGAGCTTGAGAAGACAGTGAGTCGCCACTCACCGAAAAATTCTCTCGAGATCTGCAAGAAGTGCGATCTCGAAATTGTTAATGAAACAACCAAGTCTGCTGAGGCCGATCAACAGAGGCAAATTGAAGACCCATTGTGGGACCAATAGCCGAACAAGAAGCGAAGAGCGAATCCCCGGTCTCCTCCTCGTGGCGTGAAGAGCAAAGAGTTTACTACCTTCTATTCCTGAGAAAGAAGGCCAACAAGAGGAGAATGATGATGATGAGATATTTATGTACTCTCCCTTGTACCGAGACATCCAGAACCATCTGTGAGAGTGGAGGAAATGGAAGTTGAGTCACTCTAGGGAGCAGTTTGAACATCCCGAGTTTATTGAGGAAGAAGATGAACTCTTCAGATTCCTTGAAGTTGATATTGTATTGCAAGTCCTTGATGAGGATAATTGCATCAATATGCTACAAATTCGGAAGGAAAACGAAAAGGCTAGAGCAGCTGAGGAAGCAGAGGCTCGAGAAAAGGCTAGCATTTGTCCTCTTACTGGAACCAGCGATCACACTCATCCTCACATCGATGCTCTTTCAGAAATTGATGAGGACATGGATCCGGTTGCTGCAAAGGAGAAATTGGATATGCAAAGAAGACATTCGAATCCAAAATGATGCATGAGCAACAACTGAGGGAAGGACCAGGAGAGTCTTCCAAATCTCAGCTGGAGATTGATCCATTGGGAGTGGTATAGCAGATTGCCACTGTTATTGCTGCAACCACTTCCCCAGCTCACTCGGAGAACGGATCCCAGGGAGCTGGCGATGAAACTGGGAACTTGGGGACCCAAGTCGAGCCAACCCCTGTTGAAGGTGTATTACCACCTGGCCCCACGACTGATCACTCAAAGGAAACAACCGGGAGTTTGGAGCAGAGTGACCCCAATATAAGTCACTCAGCTGGTGCGCCAGCTGAGGGGGAAACTCACTCCACTGCAGCTAGGTCGGAGGATGCTGCAGATGACTCCACCCTGAATCTAGGAGGCGAAGTGGAGAAGGAAAAAGAAAAAGAACAACAGCAAGTTGTCACTGACGAAGCTCGGACAATTGAGTCTGTCTCACCGGCGCCAATAGCTTTGCATCCGAGGACGTTCTTTGATGCAATGAGGCACATGATGGATCAGCCCCGGGAGTTAACACTCTGGGCACTGAAAGTGCAATCCACGGAGTTGAGACTCCTGTGGATGCCACTGCAGAAGACCCTAAGACAGCTACGCCTATCGAAGGGATTGTACAAGGCCCCGCTCAAGCTGAGACTGCAGGAGGTAATGAATGCCTAAGAGAGGTTGAGACTTCCCTAGGTAAAAATCAAGGAGATAAGAGCATTCCTCAGAACATTATTGCTGATTTAGAGGAGGAAATCAGCGCTCTTCATGACTCCCAGGATGATCCCGATACAACATTCCTGGGATCCGCAGATGAAGCTGAATCAACCCCTGCTAAAGAGGATTCAGCTGAGGATGTTCTTCCAAGTACGAGTAAGCTAGAATTCAAGGCTACTCGACAAATGTTCAATTTTGATGATGATCCAAACCCTCAAGTCTCATCATCTTCTGATGACGCTACTGATACGACCGAGGAACAGTCAACTCAAAAGGACAAACCAGCTGAGACAGAAGAAGTCATTAAGACAAATGGCTCACCCCGGGTCAATGCCATCAAAGGATCCAATCAATCACGATCAATCGCGCAGCTTCCGGAGAGATGCAGTAGAGACCACCTCGCGCACAATATCTCAAGTGCGAGACGATGCTTATGAAGAAGTATTTCCTTTTTCTCATGAGCTGCCCATGCTTGAAGAAGAAACTGCAAGAGAACAGAAGCTCTACACTGTCCAAGAAGACCCTATAATCCCTACTGATTCGATTGTGCGCTTGATTTTAATTTAGATGTAGAGTGGCTGCAACACTCAAGTCGATACCGAGATGCGTGAAATCTTCAAGAAGATCTGTGAAGAGATTGAGAAGATTGAACGGCACCAAGCCTCGCTCGACATGCGCCTGGACAGCAGAGATGCCACTCTCACAGCAGACTTGTGAGGAGTGGTGGTCGATCAGGGAATGGTCTCAACAGCAGAGTGCCATGCGTCTCGAGCAAGTTCGCTACTTCAAGGCACTATACAATAGAATGCTGGTATGGAATGCTGACAATGCTGACATGAAGGCGAGGATGCAAACCTATATGGAGAGATTGCATGCCTCCCATACAACTGAGATGGAATTGCTACGTGAATTTCATCGCAAAAAACTTCTGCGCGTAGAAGAAAATATGAATGCCAAGTTCAGCCTTCTTATGGCTGAAATGAAACTAGTGGCAGCCGAGTCCAAAGCCACCCGCTCAGAGTTTCGAACAAAGATACTCCGGCCAAGCGACTCCATCAACCGAGATTTCATGCTTGTCACCGGGGTTCCTCTCTCCTTTGATGATGCCAAAAAGGGATTTCATGCTTGGGGGCGGTTGGTGAGAAGGAAAAAACACACAGGTCATTGAGAAGAAAGATACAAAGAGAAGGGAAAAAAGTGTTGAGGGGGAAATGTCAAAGGATTTGACATTGATGATTCTTGAAACCCTCTCCTCAAAGAAGTCACGTCACAGCCGATATCATCAGCAAACTTCATGTAACTCTGCCACTCTATCACTCTGCTGTGCCCATGTCTCATAAGAAAAAGATTGTAGAAGCAGAGATGGAGGATTTCGACAAAAGAACGGATGCGCATGTTGAAGAGATGTTGAAACAATTTGGAGGCATTCCAGAAGGAAAAGATACAGATGCCATTTTAGACGTCATAAATGAGCCTAGATCAATTGATGAATTCAAAACGCTCGAATCCGAAGGATACTTCGAGAACATGTCCATGGCCAAAGCCTGGGACTTGTACTGGGAAAAAGGCTTTAAGCTGTGCGAAGAAGGTGATAGGTAGCAGACTATCGGCAGTCAGCAGACTACAAGCAGCAAGTCAGCTAATAAAAGGAAGGCTCCCGTACAATACACACCCAGAGGAAGAGGAAGAAGCAGTGGAGGAAGAGGTTTCAGACCTAGACCTCTACCCGAAAACATTGAATACATAGATCTAGGAAAGAAAAGAGGGATCTATTGGGCTGGGTATGACGATGTGGCCAATATGGAAGTGGCTAGGAAGAATGCTGAGTATGTCAAAAGAATTGAAGAAGAAAATAAAAGACAAGATCATCTGTGGGAAGAAAGGCAAGAAAGAAAGAGAAGAGATGATGCTGTAAAGAGAGCATATGAGAAAAAGAAAGCAGCTGAAGAAGAAAAGAAGAGAAAGAGAGCAGAGGGGACAGAGTCAAGAAGAAAAGAAAGGAGGAGCGGCAAATGGCGATGAAGTGTTGATGTCTACCCCTTCATGTATTTTACTATTGTAAATGCATATGTATGTAAGTCTTCTGTACGTTGAATAAGAAATCTGTAATTTCTATATTTTTGCGTAGATATGAATGCTATGTTTGCTCTGATACACATTGTAAATAGCTGTGTAAAGGACAAAAATGTTATGATCAATAAAAGAATGATTCTACGCATACATTCTCTGTTACTGCATTGCCTGTATGTATCTTTGATGCTTACATTTTGATTGTATGTTTTAAGTTTTGGCATCATCAAAAAGGGGGAAATTATTGAGAAATTGATTGTTTAGATTTTGATGAATGCCATGTAAAACTTAGATTAGAAAATTGGCACCCCATTTTTCTTGTAATTTGTATTGTAATAGATAGGGCTATTCGAGCTGAGTCAAGTCAGCTATGCCTGGATATACAAGAAGTCAACTGAAGACTAGGATGTAGACTCCGTTGTGAAGAAGCTGAGTGTGGCAAGGAAGAGATGTCAAGGACTCGACTGAAGGAGTATCAGCTGTGATACAGATGTATGAAGAGTCAGTCAAGTCAACCAAAGAAGCCAAGCCAAGTCAAGTTGAAGTGACAGATGAGTCTTCCAATCATTGGAGCAGACTCAAGTCACCTGGGGAAAAGGCAACTGCAAAGAGGAGTTAACTGAAAAGAATCCGTTGCACAAAAGTCAAGAATATTACTTAATCAAGTAATACTTCCATGCTGCCATGTCTTAAAGTGCTCAGTCCCAGAAGCGTGCAAAAGGAATAAACCAATGGGAAGTACTGCACCTCGTGTCAGAACCTGAGAAGCTGGACATTCATTTAATACGAGGAAAGGTCTACATCTCAAGATTGAAGACCAAGAAAAGACAAGCCAACGAACACAAGTGACTTTTGAAAATCAGCCTATCTCTTCAACGAGCAGATTTTTAAAAGTTCACTATAAAAGGCTGAGGAATCACTTTGAGAAAGGGTTACCTTGCATACCTGAACAACGAACATTCAAGCAATTATTCAAACTGTAACCTGTAATATATTCTCAAGTTATTCAATCAAATCCTCAAGCCTAAATCTCGAAGGAAATCGATCCAACACCAAGTTGTGAAGGAAAGACAACTTCAAATTGTTGAAGAGGAAACTTTTGAAGAATCAAAAGGGGTCTACATTCCAAGGAGGATTGTAGAAAGGTTCAAGGTCGAACCAGTCTCAAGTTATTGGAGGACTTCGTGATCAAATCCAAGAAGCTTGAGCAAGTGAGCTAAATTAGCAAGGCAACCGCCCTGTGAAAAAGTTGAGTCGGACGAGAAGCCAGCTGTGTGACCAAGGCATCTCCAGACTGAGTCCCAAAGGATCAAGTCAGCTGTGTGATCAAGACTTGTATCTGGACTGATAACCACTTTGTACTCTGATCAATACTTAGTGGATTCCTCCAGGAGTTGGAGAAGAGAGGAGTAGAAGAATTACCCCATCTTCGAACCTCTATAAATATTATTGTGTCATTTACATTTCAGCATTTTATTTTTGCATAACATTTTCTATCTGCTGATAATTTGCTATCCAACTGATAATTAACAAAGTGCTAAAATCAAGTGTTTAAAACAAACTTAAACCAAATTCAAGGGTGTTAAGTCTTCTTCAATAAAATCTCATCACGGCCCAAGTTAAGGTTTAGACTAAACAAATTGAGTTATTCTATCAACAAACTCAATCGAGTGCATTGAGTGGCTAACTCTTTTGGTTAACTAACTTAGCTGTCCCTCAAGGACTTCGCTGTTTATTTAACTCTTTAATATTTTAAAAGGACTAAAATCAAAAACTTGGTAAGGTTTATTCAACCCCCCCCTTTCTAAACCTTACTCACACCCCTTGGGACCTACAGCTTATAACCAAGTCCTAGTTTAAAATGATCATAACGTTGAACATCAAGAATTTTGGTCATTTTATTGGTACTCAAATTAAACTTTAGCATATCCTTTTTCATGCAATCAATATCTTTAACAAGAGTACTATTTTATTCTTCAAGAATTCTAACCTTATCAAGTATAACATTATGAGCACTAGTAAGAGATTCATAAGAATCATGCAAACTACCTTTTTCATTTTTCAATGTGTTGAATTCCTTTTTCAAATTTTTGTATTTAACAAGCATGCTTTGGAATTCATTTTGAAGCTCATCAAGATCATCTTGCAATTCATTAATGAAAGAGATGGAATTAGAGCGTACCTCATTGTCTTCTTCGATTCCCATTAGACATTGATCGGCTTCCTCAACGTCGGATGTTGCAAGAAGTTCATCCCATGTTTTTGCTTCGGTTTTGGCATTGAAGGATTTGTGAAAGTGCTTTTTCTTTCTTTGTTCTTTTTCCCTTTTTGGACAATCGGCAACATGGTGTCCGGGTTTACCGCATCTAAAGCAAGACTTGTTTCTTGCTTTCCTTTCCTTGTTCATATTTACAAATTTTGTAAATTTTCTAATAAGTTCTTCATCTTCTTCATCCTCATCTTCCTCATCACTAGAATAATAATTTTTCGATTTTGAGGTAAGACCTTTTGGAGTTGATCCCATACCCGGTTGAGAAGTTGATGCCTTTGAATTACTCCTTTCATTGGTATACATAGATGAGAATATTGCCGATGAGCTCATCAAATTTAGAGTTTCTAAATTTTGAGCTTCCGTAATAGCGGTAACTTTTTCGGACCAAGAGGCGGGAAGAGCATTTAGAACTTTTGTGACCTTATCCTCTTTGGAAATAATTTTCCCAAGTGCAACTAGAGGATTTACAATATTGTCAAGCCTTTCAACCATTTTGGAAATATTTTCTCCAATATTCATAGTGAAATTTCCGAACTCTTTGACCAACATGGTCTTTCGAGCTTGTTTCACTTTCTTTGTACCTTCATAGATAACTTCCAATTTTTCCCAAACATCATGGGCAGATAGAATTTCTCTAATACAATTATATTCCGTGGCGGTAAGAGAACAATGAAGAATGTTAAGAGCTTTACCATTTAAGGAGAATATTTTCTTGTCTTCATCATCGAATTCCTTGAGTGCTTTGGGAATTTGTGTTCCATCTTCCTTTTTCTTCATAGGGATGGATTCTCTATTTATAACCGTGTTCCAAATATCAAACCCGCAACCTTGTAAGAAGCACTTCATTCTATCTTTCCAAAATGCATAATTGTTGGAGTCGAAAAGCGGCGGCCTATTGAATGAAGCACCAGTTGGAAGATAGCTCTCGTTCGTAGCCATGGATCTTTCCTCTTTACTCGCAATGGAAATGAGCTTGCCAAAGAGTTTGGCTCTGATACCACTTGTTAGTCCAAGTGGCTACGATAATCTAGAGAGGGTGAATAGATTATGCCGATTTTCCGAGTTTCACCCTCTTTTTCGAATGAATAAGCATTGACACAAATGAAAGTGTAGGAATATAAACAACACACGTCGATGGATTTCAAAAAGAAAAAAGATTTTATTAATAATTATCAAAATTATTACAACTTCACCTTTTAGAGTACCACACTCTTCTAACAACACCTCTTTGAAGATTACCACAATCTTCCTAGAAGATTACCACAATCTTCTAGCAACGGAACCTACGAAGATTACCACAATCTTCCAACTCGAAGAGCACCAAACTTTTCTTCACCTCGAAGAGCACCAAACTATTCTTCACCACGAAGAGCACCAAACTCTTCAACACGAAAAGCACCAAGTTTTTCAATCAACCAAGTGTGCTCTTACCACAAGAACATTTACAAGGACATCTTGTCTTGGATGACTTAAAAAATTCAAGAATACAACTAGATAATAAATTATACAACTTTGAAGTGCAAGTGTAATCAAGAATAAAAACTTAGACCTTAAGATGTGAAAGTGATGTGCAACAAGAATGTTGAAAATGAAAGCTTGGAGAAATTTGCAGATTTTTCTTGTTGTGTTGTTTGCTTGTGTTGTTGTATTTGTTGCTTCAAATTTTCCTCTATTTATAGGAGAGTCTTCAAGATTGGATCTCCAATATAGGATCCTCCATCTTCACTTTTGTCTACAAAAAAAAGATCACAAGATGCACAAATAATGTACAAAATGATAAAGTAGATCTTGCTGATAATGGCTTGTAACAGTTAGAATCTGCTGTCAAAAAATAACATAGATTGACCAGTCGACCTGTAGAAAATTTCAAACATTGAAAAGTAAATCAGAGATTCAGATACGGGATGATGGGGGGTTGGACCGGTCGAAGGCCGTTCGATCGGTCACCCTCACCTTGGACCGGTCCAACAAGGCCAATGTTGAAACAGAAAGATTTTTTATAAAAAATCATTGCCCAGACACCGGTTACTGTCGACCGGTCAACCACATCGGTCGACCTCCCCAAAAAAATCCCCCAATTTTGTTTTTGTCTCAAGTTTTGACTTTCAGGCACGGGTTGCCCTCTAGGGCGACCGGTTGGTCTCAAAACAAAAGTGTTGTCCGATTTTTGTTAAAAAGAAACTTCAAGAAATACTCCAAAAAATTAGTAAAAACATTTTAAATCAATTTGGAGTATTTGGACAACATTTAGGAACATTGTGTAAGTCCAAGCGCTACGATAATCTAGAGGGGGTGAATAGATTATCTCCATCTTTTCGATTTTACCCTTTTTTCAAACCGAATGTTCAAAGACAATAATAAAGGTGCGGAATGTAAACAACACACGCCGATTTAAAGAGGTTCAACCCACCTAGGGCCTAATCCTCTACCACCCCAAAGATATCCGGATGGATTTCAAAGAAAAAGAATTTTATTAATTACCAAAATTAATACAAATTCAACTTACAACACCTTGAAGAGCACCACACTCTTCTTCAACACCACCTTTGAGATTACCACAATCTCTTCTTGAAGATTACCACAATCTTCAACGGCACCTTGTGAAGATTACCACAATCTTCACCTTGAAGAGCACCACACTCTTCAACACCTCAACAAGAAGATTACCACAATCTTCTTACACCTAACACCTAGTTCACCCAAGTGTGTTCTTACCACATTGAGAACACTCACAAGATATCTTGTGTTGAATGATTACCCAAAAATTCAAGATTACAACTCGATAATGAATTATACAATTGAGTGCAAGTGTAATCAAGAATAGCCTAGACCTCAAGAATGTGAAAGTGAATAGCTAGGCAAATTACAACAAGAAATAAGACAATATAAGAACAAGTGTATTCTTGAGTGTATCTTGTTGTGTTGTAGTTTTCTCTCTCTTGTAGTTGTGCTTCAAATCTTCCTCTATTTATAGGAGATGATTGATACTTGATAGGCTCCTATTGGAATCGATATCTATAAAAATTGCAATTAAAATCAAGATTATAGCTGTTAGAAATCAATCCCACAATTTAAGGAAATGTGTCTCATTGTCAAACGGTCATATTTTTGTCAATACACAGGCGACCGGTTGCACGAAATAAGAGAAATAAGAACACTTTGAAAATTACAACAGGCGGCCGGTCGACATAGGCTTCGACCGGTCGACCCTGCCTCAACCGGTCCCCCTAATCAAAAAACGAAGAGGTTTTTGTTCTGTTTCAAAATGAAACTTGCAGTACGGCCGGCCATTGGCGGCCGATCAGCCGACCGATCGGCCGACGCCTGTGGTGACCGGTCGACCGCTTGTTTTTACTTCCGTCTCATTTTCTTTCTAAAAACATCTTCAGTACGGGTTGCCCTATAGAGCGGCCGTCGACCACGAGACAAATGTTGTCCAATTTTTGTCAAAAATAAAACTCAAGAAATACTCCGAAAATTTAGTAAAAACATTTTAAACCAATCGGGAGTATTTAGACAACATTTAGAAATCTTGTTTTAGGAGTAAAAACCCATTTGACATAAAATCATTAAAAGTGTTGTCCATTATTATCAAAAATAAACTTGAGGAAATACTCCTAAAATATTAAAACCATTTTAGATCATTTAGGAGTATTTGGACAACCTTTAAAAATATTGTTTTGGTGACAAAATAAAATCATCAAAATTAAGATAAAAACATGTATCAAACAATCTCCCCCTTTTTGATGATTACAAACCAAAACAATTTTTACACAAACTAAGAGAGCAATTTTAGAAATGATTTTCCGGTAAAAACATTTGACCGTTTGGAAGCAACCAAAATTTCCAAAAATATTAAAGCAACCAAGTAGGAGTAAATATATTCAATAATAAGCACAAGCTCCCCTATCAACAATCATATCAAGAATAATGTAAAAGCAATTTTCCATAAGCTAAAAGCTTTAGCTTTTACAATTTGTTCAAGAGCTTATAAGCTCCCCTCACAAAACATCATTAAACAATTATATAAGTCCATCAAGAAATAATTGGACTAAAAACAAATCACAACTTATGAGCCATAGCTTATAGCTTTTATGACAAGCTTTTATTAGCTTTCTTTGAGCTAATGAGCCAATATCCTGTTTCTCCCCCTTTGGAATCATCAAAAGAATGTTAGGATGGTGAAAACACCATACAATAATATCAAAGTGTGCCAAAGGGACGGTTTATTAACCGTTGATCAATTAAAGCATAATAATCCAAGGAAAATAGGAGAAATGTAATATGAAGAGTTCATACGCTTGTTTTGTTTGTCAAAACATGATCTCAATAAGTATAGAAAACTTTTGAAAGCAAGAGACTCATGTATAAATTGAAATTTTTATTGCGACATAACATCGAACACCTTGTGTGCGTTAAAAATAAAAGAGGTTGTATATAACCTTTGTAAATGGTTCAAGCCAAAAATTTTCAACATCAATTCAAGTTAATCATCATACATAACAACACAACAACCAAGCTCATCATGATCATACAAAAATTACATCAAAAAATTTCAAGAAACTCGAAAACTCAAGGGTTCCACCCAATTGAGTAAAAGAAGCGAAATTCTTACCATTTTATCGGAAAGAGTGAGCCATAATGATGATGATCATGCTATATAATGTCCATGTTGTGTAAGAGATGCATGAAATCCATTTTTGAATGAAATTTGAGTGAATTTGGCAAAGGGGACGAAAAATGGCCAAAAATTTGTTAAAAAGAAGAATCTCAAGACAACGCTTAAAAGCCAAAATATAGCTTAGGGCGACCGGTCGAGTTGAGGGCGACGGTCGAGGTTGAGGGCGATCGTTGCCCTCAACCCTTTCACCACTGTCTCTCGCTTTTTCCAAAATCCGAATTTTCAACCAAAAATCCGATTTTTCGCCCCTAAGTTTTAAAAACATGCAAAATGCAAACGTAGACCTCATTCAATATACATTATGTCATGATCAAGCTCGAAATGAGGTAAAATACTCGGCGGTTAACGATCAAAAAGTCCAGTTATCCTTGAGACGGAATTAAACACATCTCAAGTTTTTGTTAAAAATCACAATCCCTTAAAAATATATCAAATCTCAATATGTTTAGTTCGATTATGACAAACCAAATTTTTAATACGAATAACCGTATATAATAGATACCGAACTTGTTATCCCAAAAAAAAAAGAATGTTTTAAAGCTTTGGATACAACAAGTCATAAGAAGAAGTGCCTTTCAAATATTTAAAAATTTCTTTTAATGGCACTTTAATGAGATTCGTTGGGATAGTTTTTGAAGTCGAGCATATAGACATAAGGCATATGGAATGTCGAGTCTATAGGAATAATACAAGAAAACATACCTCGAATTTGTTTGTCAACCGACATGCCTTTCTCAACCTTTGTCAATCTTTAGCCATAGAGGTTGAGATAGTTTTTCTTTCTTCAATGCCTAGCTCCTTCAAGAGTTCTTTTGAAATATAACCATCTTCTTGGCATTGAATAATTTGAAGTCCAAGCGATAAATTGAGCTCCCCCATCAAGCTCATCTCGAGTTCACCTAGTATCAACTTAAAAAAAAATCTTGCACAAATATTCATTAGTAGCACCAAAAATATTCTCATAAATATGCACAAGTTTAAACAATCTTGCCCTTTTTCACACAAACAAAGAGAGTAGTATCAACTTTACTTTTTGTAAAATCGTTTAGCAAAAATAGCTAAGTCTATCATACCATACACGGGGTACTTGTTTTAAATAATACAAGGCCTTAAAAACAATCATTTGGCCTAGAAAAATTTTAAACCCCGGAGGTTGTTTTACATAGACTTCTTCTTGAATAAAACCATTGAGAAAATTGGATTTAACATCCATTTGGTAAAGTTTGAAATTTTCTTAGAACAAGAATGGGCAAGTAAAATGCAAATAGCTACTAAATGTGCTATGAGTGCAAATGTTACATCAAAATCAATTACCTTCTTCTTGAAAATACCTTCGAGCTATTAACCTCACCTTAGTTCGACCAATGTTGCCTTGGTCATCGAGTTTGTTCCGAATACCCTTTTTGTCTTCTTCATCATAGGGAATTCAATTGGTCTAAGGTGTTCATAAAGAACATTTATCCAAATATTTTGAGGTAACTAATATTTGGAGTACTTCATTTCTCATCTACACAACTTAACAAACTCATTAACGGCATCGCTTATATAAGCAAGAGAAAAATAGCCCAAGTGTAAAAACATGCCTCAATCATCAATCACAAAATATCTTGCATAAGAGCATAGTTGAAATAGACACTATATATATAGACCATGAAGCAAGAAGCACATACTATGCTTTTAGAATATCATCAAGAGTCTAATAAATCATGCAAGTTCAAATAAGCTTAAGAAAGCTATAAAAGGTCTCTTTTGAAATTTGAAAATTCGATAGCATATAGTTGAGACCTTATTTAAAAGAAGTGTTTGAACAAAAGTTGACAAATCAAATATGTGCAATCAAATATCGAATAGTGCTTTTCAAAAATTCTAAAAATCCTCTTAATGGTACTTGTATGAGATACAAAAAAAAACAAGCACATAGGCATATGGCAATACATATATCGAGTCTAAAAGAGTAAGAATAACACAGTAAACGTACCTCGATAATTTATGCCTTTCTTGACAAATAATGACGTAAATGGCCATTTGTGAAAATATGTAATTCCTACACAATTCTTAAAACAAATCTAGCACAAATCATAATGATAAAAGTGTAGGCTAAGAGATATCACAAGTAAGCTCATGCCATA
Source organism: Rehmannia glutinosa (assembly GCA_016081115.2). NCBI lineage: Eukaryota > Viridiplantae > Streptophyta > Magnoliopsida > Lamiales > Orobanchaceae > Rehmannia > Rehmannia glutinosa. The sequence goes on along the minus strand of JABTTQ020003391.1, from coordinate 1,316,500 downwards.
AACATCCATAGGAGATGATAACACACCCTAGTCTACAAAAATGCACAAGAGTTTTAAAAACATCATATAAGGTATTCTTTTTCAAAAAAATTCTTAAAAGCACAAATATATTGAAGACCTTAATTAAAGAATAAATACTTGAAAACTCATTTGCAATATAGGCACAAATAAAAACATGCATACTAACTAGATAAAATGCATATTTTAAATGGGAGATACGGTTTACCAATTACGCCGTTTCCATGGGTTGTGCCGTTCCCATTGTTGATGATATCTTCCCTTTGAGAAGTCACTTTGTTGATGATGACTCCTTTGATTACTCCATTTCCAAGGTTTGTTGCCTTCCCATTTTTGATGGTCTCTTCTTCCTTGAAAATCATCTTCTTGATGATGTCATTGCCATTTCCAAGGATTGTGTTCTTCCCATTTTTGATTATATCCTCTTCTTGAAATTGGCTTTGTCGAAAATAGTTTCTCCTTCTTTGATCAAATGAAACGGTCATTTGATGTCTTCTTGGCAGCGGTATAGATTTTCTTCGATCATTATTTCACGGTACCTAATATGACATTGTTTTGTGGTACCCTCATGTGTTTGGGTCCTTTGGGATTAGTCTTGAGACTTTTAGGTCTCCAACAATAATTAGAGCTATTTCTAGCCCGACAAGTATTTACCGTATGACCCTTTTTACCGCAATAAAAGCATGTAATAATTCTAGGAGCATAATGACCAACGTCTTAGAGACTTGATTCTTTTTCATGTGATTGACACCCTTAGCTTATGATCAAGTTCTAGTTTCAATTATTACAACAATCAACAATATTGGTCATTCTATCGACTCAAGTTGGATTTAGATAAAGCATTTTTCAAGCAATTTATATCCTCAACAAGAGTACTATTTTCTTTCTCAAGGTTTCTAACCTTGTCAAGAGTGGTGGTGTGAGCACATGACAGTTGATTCATGGGAAGTAAATAAACTATCCTTATCATTTTTTAAAACAATGAATTCCTTTTTCAAATTTTTGTATTTAACAAGTAAGTTTTGGAATTCATCTTGTAGCTCATCATAATCATTTTGCAAATCACTATATTCATTTTGCAATTCATTGTCATAAGAAGTAGAGGGTTTAGAACTTACCTCGTTTTCTTCTTCGATGCCCATGAGGCATTGTTCAACTTGTTCATCATGGGAGGTTGTAGAAGGCTTATCCCATGTTGTTGGATTTGATGTTGTATCCATTTGTGAAGTAGATGCTTTTGAGTTGCTCCTTTCATTTGCATATACTTCATAGATGGCTTCTAATTTTTGCCATACTTCATGTGCCGATCGAATACCTACAACATGATCAAATTCCAAACTCGGTAAGTGAACAATGTAAAATATTAAGAGCTTTACCATTTAAGGAGATGATTTTCTTCTCTTCATCATTGAGCTTTTTGAAGCCTTTTGAGGTGTGTGGTGTATCTTTCATCGGAATGGATTCTCCATTAATGACGGTGTTCCAAATGTCGAACCCGCAACTTTGTAAATAGCATTCCATTCTTTCTTTCCAAAATATAAAATTTTTGGAATCAAACCGAGGTGGCTTGGTGGTGGAGGTGCCGGATAGATGAGCTTCGTTCGTAGCCGACGATCGTTTCTCTTCACTCGCGATGTGAAACGAGCTTGCCAAAGAGTTTGGCTTTGATACCACTTGTAAGTCCAAGCGGCTACGATAATCTAGAGGGGGGGTGAATAGATTATCTCCATCTTTTCGATTTTACCCTCTTTTTCGAACCGAATGCTCAAAGACAATAATAAAGGTGTGGAATGTAAACAACACACGTCGATTTAAAGAGGTTCAACCCACCTAGGGCCTAATCCTCTACCACCCCAAGATATCCGGATGGATTTCAAAGAAAAAGAATTTTATTAATTACCAAAATTAATACAAATTCAACTTACAACACCTTGAAGAGCACCACACTCTTCTTCAACACCACCTTTGAGATTACCACAATCTCTTCTTGAAGATTACCACAATCTTCAAACGGCACCTTGTGAAGATTACCACAATCTTCACCTTGAAGAGCACCACACTCTTCAACACCTCAACAAGAAGATTACCACAATCTTCTTACTCCTAACACCTAGTTCACCCAAGTGTGTTCTTACCACAAGAACACTCACAAGGATATCTTGTGTTGAATGATTACCCAAAAAATTCAAGATTACAACTCAATAATGAATTATACAATTGAGTGCAAGTGTAATCAAGAATAGCCTAGACCTCAAGAATGTGAAAGTGAATAGCTAGGCAAATTACAACAAGAAATAAGACAATGTAAGAACAAGTGTATTCTTGAGTGTATCTTGTTGTGTTGTAGTTTTCTCTCTCTTGTAGTTGTGCTTCAAATCTTCCTCTATTTATAGGAGATGATTGATAGTTGATAGGCTCCTATTGGAATCGATATCTACAAAAATTGTAATTAAAATCAAGATTATAGCTGTTAGAAATCAATCCCACAATTTAAGAAATGTGTCTGCTGTCAAACGGTCATATTTTTCTTTGTCAATACACAGTGCGACCAGCTGTACGTAAATAAGAGAAATAAGAACACTTTGAAAATTACAACAGGGCGACCGGTCGACGAGGGCTTCGACCGGTCGACCCCTGCCTCAACCGTCCCCCTAATCAAAAAACGAAGAGGTTTTTGTTCTCTTTCAAAATGAAACTTGCAGGTGCACGGCGACCACTGGCGACCGGCCGACCGACGGCCGACGCCTGGGTGACCGGTCGACCGCTTGTTTTTACTTCCGTCTCATTTTCTGCTTCTAAAAACATCTTCAGTACGGGTTGCCCTATAGGGCGGCCTACGTCGACCACGAGACAAAATGTTGTCCAATTTTTGTCGAAAATAAAACTCAAGAAATACTCCGAAAATTTAGTAAAAATATTTTAAACCAATCGGGAGTATTTAGACAACATTTAGAAATCTTGTTTTAGGAGTAAAAACCTATTTGACATAAAATCATTAAAAGTGTTGTCCATATCAAAAATAAACTTGAGGAAATACTCCTAAAATATTAAAACCATTTTAAATCATTTAGAGTATTTGGACAACCTTTAAAAATATTGTTTTGGTGACAAAATAAAATCATCAAAATTAAGATAAAAACATGTATCAAACACATTGTTTTGGTGTAAAAACTCCGTTAAAAAAATCATCAAAATCATGATAAAAACATTTATCTAACAATAAGCCCCCAAGCTCATGAGTTGCGGAAGAATGTAGCAGTGTGGCAGCTAAATTGATACTGTGTTTGGCTTGTGTTGTTCCTTATCTTTTCTTGTCTTGATATTCCTTGCGAGGACCCCTTCCCTCCCGGAAGCACCGGAGGAGGTTTATTTAGGAGGACCCCCCATGAGAGATCCCCTCCCCTCCTGGAGCGCGGATGAAGTTTAATTTACGAGGACCCCCTTGAGGGAGCTCAACTTTGACCATATTTTCCAAAGGTAATATTTTTCTTGAGAACTGAGGAGTGTGTTCATGGAGAGTTATAGAGAGGAGTGGGGTGCATCAAGTAGAGATGAGAGGGATGAGATCCTGGGAGCCAGGGGAGGGCACCCTGGAATGCCTCCCCGGCGCGGGCAAGGATGCCCTCCAGCGCCCTTTCGGGGTACGCCCACGCGCCCTCCAGTTCGGGAGAGGGCGCGCTCATGGCGGCGGCCTAAGCCTCATTGTCCCTTCTTTCTTGAGTATTTCACCGTATTCTTCGAAGTTTCATCTCATTTCGGGCTGGATTTTGGATTCTGAACTTTCTTCATTTATGCTTGGGGGTCGGGACATCACCGGTCCCATTTCCATCTTTGCCTGTGGGCTTCGATATTCTCCCTCTCGCTCCGAAGTTACGTTATGATGGTTAAGGAGAAGTGGAGCTTCAATCGGATTCATGCCCGAGTGATGAGATTTCCAAGGAGGAGTCCGAGGGTGATAGTTTAGAAGAGCCGCTCGGCCCAAGTATCAGCATAGGTCTCCGCCTAGCTGTCGAACAATTGTCTCGGGAGAGATAGTCAGCAAAGTTTTCTCCCAGTGTCTTCGTAGATTGAGGGAGCAGTTGGGGCTCCTTTCGGTGTTCCGCATGTTGGCTCCGAGGTCAGAGAACAGACTTACTCATCCACCTGAGGGCTTTATTATGGTATACTTGTATATACAACTTCTCTGTTGGCTTCACTCTTTCCCCAAATAATTTTCTTGCGGTGATGCTTAGATCGGTAGGAGCATGTGTCGGGCAAATGGTTCCCCAGGTTTATGCGTGCATACGAGGATATGAGTATGCTATGCGGAAGTTGGATATGTCCACCACTGTAGATGGGTTCCACTCCTTGTTCTATGCTAAGAAGTCGTCAAGAGATACATTTTTTCATTTCTTTCCTAGCACCCAAAGCAAGTTCCTCACGGGGCTTCCTTCTCCTAGCAGGTTGTGGAAGAATGACTTCTTTTACGTGAGAGATAATGGTTGGGAGCTTCCCCACGAGTGGGTTTCGGAGGCCAAGTCGGCGTGTGGTACTACTGCTTCACGTTAGAAGATGTCGGAGGTCTCTAGATCAAAAGGGTTGTTTGAGGGTCTCTTGAGTGTTAGAGATTTTTTTGGTACTCAACATTGTTTTCTTCCTTACATTGCTCTTTACTTTTGCTTGTATACTTAATTATTTCTATCTTCTCATATTGTATCTTCTTTGCTCTTCAGGAAAAGAGAGTTTGAGCATTGCTGAGTTGATAACCTGCAAAAAGAATGAGAAGGAGAAAGCCAGGAAAGTCTGCAGGTGGTGGGAGCCTTAGCATCCCAACCAGGGGAGATGGTGAGCGCGGGTTGTGCCCTCATCGGCCAGACGACGACCCGTGTTCTAGTTCTCATCCTGGGACCGTGTTGGTATTCTTCCTACTTCTCGTCCTCCTATAGGCTCTTCTGGGGGGAAGAGGCTGGGAACGGAGCCTGGTGAGGCTGCTTCTGGCACCATTGGCCCCCGAGTTCTCTTCTCTGATTGTGTGAACCATCACGAGAGGATTTAGTCCCATTAGGACTTTATAGATTCGGGCATGGTGTATACGCACTAGGGGAGCATTGTCAGCTGATAATCAGTCCCACCTTGGGTCCTAGTCCTTCAAGGACATGAAGACATATTTTTGTGGAGACATTGCCAGGGTTAACTTCGTAGTTACTTTATGTTTCACATCTTCATTCTTGTTTCCTTCATTCAGTAGGACTTACGCAAATTTTGATATCGATTATGAACCTTGTGGCGGCACCAAGCCATCGAGGTGAGGTGGTGGAGGCGGAGAACCGCCATCTTCGTAGTGAGGTGAAGAACATTAAGGAGAGTGTCCTTTGGCACGAGGGCCAGATATCTGACTTGTCTCAGAAGTATGATTGGACGAAGGCTCAGCTTGAACATGAGGCGAAGAAGGGTGAGGTGTTTCTTTAGTTTTCTTTCGACGCTCAGTTGTTGGCCAGAGAGAGGTCTGGCTCGGTGGAGGCTTACAAGGCTTCTACGGATTATTGCTCAGAGTTCTTGAGGCAGTCCTCCACCTATTTCGATAGGGTAGTCCGCCATCGCTAGAAGTTGCTGCGACAGAGTGGGAAGGCCTCTAATGATGTGATAGATCTCTTGGATTGTGGAGTCTTTGACGAGGTTGAGGAGGGAGAGATGGAGGCCTTGCAGGATCTTCCCAAGGGAGCCGACGTTGTGGGCAATAGCGAAATATTAATTGGAATTAATATTGAAGAAGCATGTTGAGATTATGTTCCTAGGGTTGCTTTCGATTTGTTGAATACTTGTGAAGTTCGGGTATTTAACAATAATTATATATTTTATTTGATAACTTAGATTTAGTTTAGATAAACAATTTATGATTTTCGACCGCTTCAATAAAATTAAAATACGGTATTTACTGTACTCTAAGTATTTCATATTCAATTCCTGAAGAATACGACCTTGCTCGCTACTATCTTCTAAGTACATTGCACACTTGCAGTTTAATGAAAAGATTTTCATGATCAATGGCCGTAGATATTGATACGGAGGTTAGGGGGTGCCCTTCCACGGCCCGGAGGAGGCGCCCTCCCGTGGACTGGAGGTGGCGCCTTCCGGAGCATTGGGGTTCTTTTCCGAAGCCTTTATCTTTATTATTCCTTTGATCACGCATTCATTCCTTCAGCACAGGTGTTAGCAGTTTTAGCTTTCTTTTTGTTGCACATTTTAGTGACTCGTGTTTGTGAGGATCCCCGTGAGGAGACCCCTTCTTTTTGGAAGCACTGAAGAGGGTTCAATTTTTTGATTAAATCGAGACAATCCCCGTGAGGAGACCCTTACTATCGGGGAGCGTCGAAGAGGATTTAAATTTCTAATAACATCGTGAGGATCCCCGTGCAAAGACCCCTACTCTCTAGGAGCACCGAAGAAGGTTTAAATTGTATAAATTTCCGATAACAACATGAGGATCCACGTGAGAAGACCCTCCTCTCTAGGAGCACCAACGAGGGTTTAAATTTATGAATACATTGTGAGGACCATAGTGAGGAGACCCCTTCTCTCCAGGAGCACTAGAGAGGATTTAAATTTTCGATAACATCGTGAGGATCCTCGTGAAGAGACCCCTCTTCTCCGAGAGAGCCAAAGAGGGTTTAAATTTCCGATAACATTGTGAGGATCCCTATGAAAAGATCCCTCCTCTCCGAGAGCACCAAATGGGGTTTAAATTTTTGATAACATCGTGAGGATCCCCGTGAGGAGACCCATCCTCTCCGGGAGCGCCAAAGAGGGTTTTTTTTTGAGAATTCCAAATGGTCATAGACGGTGGCCGTGTTCAGCAACTAACTACATGTAATAAATCATAACCAAAAATATTTAGTAATTCATTCATTATTCGTAAATCAACAAAGTTTTACACCTCGTGGGCATAAATAAGATGCAAACAGAAACAATAATGTTTAACATCTTTAGGGACGAAAATAAACCGAAAGAAAGCAAAAATACGAAAGCCACTAAAGAGCTGGGGAAAGCTGGCAGTTGTGGGAGCTGGCGAAGTCTGCGGCACCTAGGGTGGTGTGGCGCTCTTACTGTCTGAGCGGGAGAACCTTCTCATATTCCACTGAGTTACATTCTCGGAGGGTGTTCCTGGCGTCCTACGCTTATGGTCCTCCTAAAATCACGTTTATGACTCCGGTTATGTGAGTATTGCATCTTTCATCTTCGTTTGGATCTAGGCGGCGTTGAGCCTATTGGGGCTCTTCTTCGTGTGGCCTCTAGTCGTGGAGGAATATTCTTTGATCTACGTAATCCTTCAGGTAACTCTTCTGGATGAGCTGCTTGATCTCTCTCTTCAGCACGAAACAATTATCGGTGGTGTGCCCCTTTATGGTAGCGACAATATATATTGGAATGTGTTCTTGCGGGGTTATTCTTCAATGATCTGGGTAAGTCAATGATATATTTTCTTTGGGAAAAGTTCAACACTTCATCTACTGGTGCATTCAAAGGGGTGAAGTTCATTCCATAGACATCATTTCACCCCTTGGGGGTTGATTCCTGTCATCTTCCCTAGTCTTGCATTTAGTGCTGGGCTCTGATCTGGTGGACTCCTCCACTAGGATGTGCTTCTTTGCCCGACTTAACAACTCTTCCATGCTTGAGGGGGGTTTCCCAGCTAAATATTCATTAACGCCCTTGTTAAAGGTTCTGCTATAGGAATCCGGTCAATCTCGTGCTGGATGTTGGAAACTTTGTTGATATCTTCCACGAATCATTTCGTGAAGTCTCGTAGTGGCTCTCCTTCATTTTATTTCACTTGAAACAGATGAGCAATGGTTTTGGGACACATCTGTTTGATGGAGAACTGCTGCATAATGGCTTCAGTGAGCTTGTGCATCTCAGAGATTGATCCTATCAGGAGCTGGTTGAACCAAGTCAACGCTCGCTTGGTTAAAGTGGTGTGGAACACCTTGCAGTAGGAGGCATCCGTCATGTCGTAGAGATCCGCTTTTGCATAGAAGTCCTGGGATCTTCAGTTCCATCATACTCCCTGACCTCCCAAGTTAGGATCTTCAGCGATGGGCGGTCTCCCAGTGGCTCCGACTGGGGCCTGGTGTCTCTAAGCATTTCGGATGGCTTCGTCAGGCAAGGCTTGGAGGGCTTCCCGGGTCAGATGAATTTTCTCAGAGGAGGGAGACCCCGAGGGAGAGGGGGCGACAACCTTTTTCCTTGCGCTGGGCGGAGCCCCCTGTCTTCCAAGTTGTCATTCCTCTTGCTAGTCTTCGGCTTCGTGGCCTGCAGCTTGGGATCTGACTCCATGCACGTGAGATCAGGTCTGCATCTTCATGTGCTTTTGCTATTTCCCACAGGCGATGCCAAATGATAGGTTCCAAGTGGTGATAATGTAAAGTCTAAAAGGGGGAGGGGGGTTGAATATACTTTACCAACTTTTCGACTTTAGTCCTTTTAAAGTCAAAGTTTAATCACAAGTCAATTGAGTCCTTGGTGGACAACTTAGTTTACATTCACAGCAGAGTCAGCCACTCAATAGACTCGATTGAGCTGTTGATAAGATAACTCAGCTGATTCAGTTAACTCTTTAGAAATTTAGTAGACTTGGTTTTACAGCGGAAGACGTTCACCCTTTGTTTTAAATATGTTTTTCAACACTTGTTTTAAGCTCAGTTATTATCAGTTGACATAGGCAAATATAACAAACAACAATAATAATATGCAAGAATTAAAGTGCTGAATGTAAATGACACAGAGCAATTTTTATAGTGGATCGAGGATGGGGTAATTCCTCTAATCCACTCTTCTCCAACCCCTGGAGGTAACCCACTGATGTGTGAAAAATATATGTACAATTTAGGGCTTAAAATGACATATATTTAGTACATTTGCACGCATATTTACTATGTTTTTACTTGGTTTCCTTAAAAGGGCATGATACTGCGTATTCTTGTAATTATTGCAGGAAACAGGGCTTAAAATTAAGAAATATCAGTTGGAATGTCTGGCTAAGATTGACGAATGCAAAGAGAAGATCAAAACGACAAAAAAAGTGGACAAAACACTTCACATGGCCGGACCGTGTGGTGTCACACGGCCATGTGGAAGTGCCGATGTGAAGTCACACAACTGTGTGAAGTTCGATAAAAAAATAGAAGACGGAATTAGGCCCACACGGGCGGACCGTGAGAAGTCACACGACCGTGTGGGAATGGAAATGCGTCGCACAACCTGCCCGTGCAGACTCACACAACCGTGTGACCAAGGGCTCCGACCAACACCACACGGCCAGGCCGTGTGGGACTCTGTTTTGACGTGTTTTTTAGTGGTTGCTTCCCGTTCCAACTCTACAAGTGATCTCTCCAAGCATCTATAAAATAGACCCAAGGCTTGCACGAAAATTCATCACTTCATACAGAGAAAACACATCAAATAACACAAGAACGATGGAATCGAAGAGTTCTTAGAGCAAAAGGCTAGGTCGCGAAGAACACCACAAGGCTTTCGCATCTACGGGAGCACAAGAGGTTCGAAGGCTTATGAGGGGAATCCATCCTAACAAAAAGGGATTTTCTTTTTATGTCTAAGAACTCTTGTCTGTGCTTAAACGATGTCTTAATATTGATTTGAATTTGTCTATGAGTTTGTAGTCAATGTTTGGCATATCTTTCTGGATCTTAGTGGCATAATCAAAACTGTGAATTTATATTAAATATGATTTGTTTTTCATAATTAATTCATTCTTTTTATCTTATAAATTCGAGTGCTTATTTATAATTGCTTTTTATTTGGCCAATAATTTGTATATCATATTTGTTAGTGCAAAATTTCGGACGATGAGTTCTAACAAAGACGGAAATCGAATTTAGACATAAACGGATGTAACAAATCAGGAGACCTACAACTGTTTGTGGGGAGTCATTCAATTCACAGATCTTTTGGGAGTTAGTAATAATTGTAACGAGTCGGGAGACCTACAATTGTTATTAATTAACTGTTTATTTATCGCCCGGGAGGGGGAATAGACTAACTTAGAAATTGAACCCATAGAATTGCATGAATTGATTTTTAAAACTTTATTTGCATTTAATATTGAAAAAACATATTGAGATTATGTGCCTGAGGTTGCTCCTAGAGATGTTGAAAATACTTGTGGAGTTCGAAAATTTATTTTTATTTCTTTTTCTTTATTTTCGATTTTAGTTAGTTAAAATACTCAATTTTCGGTCGCTTCTATAAAATTGGAATACGATGTTATTATAGCCTAAGTGTTTTGAATATCAATCCTTGAGGAATACGATCTTGCTTGCCATTATTCTGTAAACTATAATGTACACTTGCAGTTTTATGAACCAAAATATTTTTGGCAAACAAGTTTTTGGCGTCGTTGTCAGGGATTGGTTAGATTCTACTTAGATATAGTAATAAGTAGTTCAATCTTAATTGAAGCATTTTTTGTAAATATTTTTTCTTCTTTTCGATTTTTTTATTTTATTTTATTTTAATTTATTTTTCTCTTCTTCGTTTCTAACATCGTTTTTGTAGAATACGAGACTGAATCGATGGAGATACAAGAAGCCCAAATTGCAACTGCAGTTGTAGGCCAACATCAAAAGGGCAAATTCCCAAGCGATACTGAACTTAATCCAAGAAAACAGAGCAATGTCGTTCGTCTGATTGATGGTACAAAATATGAGGGCTCAAGGATTTCAACCTTCACGGTTCAACGACAGTGATGTTAGAAATCTGAAGTCTGGCTGAAGATGTAAAACTTAGCGCTTTGTGGGAGGCAACCCGAGAGACGTCGCAACAAACTCCGGAGTTAAAAAAAAACTACTTCACACGACCGTGTGGAACTCCACATGGGCGTGCGACCTGACCAGCCACACGAGCAGGCCGTGTGAGCTGCACACGATCGTGTGGCTGGAGACAGAGCGAAACAACCTTTGTCCAGGGCTACACGGCCTTGCCGTGTGAAATGCACATGGGTCGTGTCAACCATCCAGGTAAGTACTCTTTATGCATTCCTCGTTTCGTTTGATAATTTCCTCATATTTTCGGGATGAAGCATATTTTAAGTTTGGAGGATTGTTAAGAATGCGTAATTTAGTACTTTCTTGCATTCTGCATTGCATTTAGGGATGCATGTATAGCACTTTGCATTAGTATTATCGGGAAAAAAATCAATTTTTAGTTTAATTTTTTCGACTTTTGTTTTATTATTTTTAGCACATTTAATTGTTTTTTGTGTGTGGTTTTAATTTAGTTTTTATGCCCAGCTCCCATATGATTTTACTATGAATATTTATGGAATGAGATAACATACTTGTGGGAATAATGTGATAAATTATTAGGAGGAAAATTATTTATTTTCTTGGCATTTATTAAGAAAATTGGGTATTTGAGCATGTTGCGAAAAATAAGCCTATGAGCTTTTGTGCCTTAAACTATTTTATATTATGCAGACTTATTTTTTTTTTTTTTCTTGAGTGTGTCATTCATGATTGATAGGAACTCTAGAACTTGCTCTGGTATCTTCATTAAAGCCATGTGTGTGTACAATTTTTGAAAATGATTCAAGGTCATCTTTGTTTAGCCTACTTAGCCTAAAAAGCCTACCTATGAACTCATGATTCCCTAGATAGCCAATTTTGAGCCAAAACTATTATTCTAAGCCACATTGATCTTTAAAATTTAAATATGTTTTTATCCCAGCTGAAATTTCTTGAGCTTATAGAAAATGAACAAGTTTGGAGGAGAAGTGGCGAAAATTTATGGAAATAAAAAGAGGAAGTCTGCAAAGGAAAGAGGAGGAGCAGTATATGGGTAAAAGGAAAAAAATACATGAAGCTCGAAAAAGAAAAAAAATATATCTCTGAAAAAAAAAGAGAAAAATCGAGCAAAGCAAAAGAAAAATTCTGAAAATTATGAAAAATGAGAGTTAAGGCTAAAGAAAAAGAAAAAGGCAAAAAGGCCTAAGAATGAAAAAGGAGAAATAAGGGTGGAATTGAGTTGAAAAAGAAAACTGATATTATGTTGAAATTGGGTTGGTGAATTGCAAGTCTGTATGCTTAATTTCTATTTGCTCAAGTCAAGTCACTTAATCCAAATTTCCCTACCCTTACCAAAGAGCCTACATTACAACCTAATAAAAGTCCTTTTTGATTATTAAGTTGTGCACACAAAAGTGGTAGAGATGTGAGACGATTTGCAAGCCTATGGTTGTTCTACTTTCACTGAATTGAATTTGAGCGTAAACACTTACCATAAACTTTTGAGAGTAGAGTGATACACTATTTACTTGTGAGTCGCGATGTCAAGTACCCGAGAGAGTATTAATATGCCAAGTGTATGAATAAATGACATCTTGATAATGAATTACATGGTTTCTGTGAGTATGGAGTCATATGCTATTTAATGTTTATAGTGTTCTTGGGTGTTCGTTCGTTTTTATCCCTTATATTATTTTTCTAAAATTTGCTCGAGGACGAGCAATGCTTTAAGTTTGGGAGATTTTGATGTGTGTAATATATACGTATATTTTGGGGCTTAAAATAACATATATTTGGTACATTTGCACGCATATTTACTATGCTTTTACTTTGTTTCCTTAAAAGGGCATGATACTGCGTATTCTTGTAATTCTTGCAGGAAACGGAGCTTAAAATGAAGAAATATCAGTTGGAATGCCCGACTAAGATTGATGAATGCGAAGAGAAGATCAAAACGATGAAAAAAGTGGACAAAAACACTTCACACGGCCGGACCGTGTGGTGTCACACGGCCGTGTGAAAGTGCCGGTGTGAAATCACACAACCGTGTGAAGTTGGATAAAAAACCAGAGGACGAACTCAGGCCCACACGGCCGGACCGTGTGAAGTCACACGGCCGTGTGGGAATGGGAATGCATCGCACAACCTGCTCGTGTAGACTCGCACAACTATGTGACCAAGGGCTCCGACCAACACCACACGGCCGTGTGGGACTCTGTTTTGACGCATTTTTCAGTTTCTGCTTCCCGTTCCAACTCTACAAGTGATCTCTCCAAGCATCTATAAAAGGGACCCAAGACTTAAACGAAAATTCATCACTTCATACAGAGAAAACACATCAAATAACACAGGAACGAAGGAATCGAAGAGCTTCTGAGAGCAAAAGCTTAGGTCGCGAAGAACACCACAAGGCTTCCGCATCTACGGGAGCACAAGAGCTTCGAAGGCTAGGAGGGGAATCCATCCTGACAATAAGGGATTTTCTTTCTATATCTAAGAACTCTTGTATGTGCTTAAACGATGTCTTAATATTGATTCGAATTTGTCTATGAGTTTGTAATCAATGTTTGGCATATCTTTCGGATCTTAGGGGCATAATCGAAACTGTGGATTTATATTAAATATGATTATTTGTCTTCTTAATTAATTCATGCTTTCTATTTTATGAATTCGAGTGCTTATTTATAATTGCTTTTTATTTGGCCAATAATTTGCATGTTATATTTGTTAGTGCAAAATTTCGGACGATGAGTTCTAACTAAGACAAAAATTGAATTCAGACATAAGAAGATGTAATGAGTCGGGAGACCTACGACTGTTTGTGGGGAGTCACTCAATTCACAGATCTTCTAGGAGTTAGTAATAATTGTAATGAGTCGAAAGACCTACAATTGTTATTAATCAACTGTTTATTTATCGCCCGGGAGGGGGAATAGACTAATTTAGGAATTGAACCCATAGAATTGCATGAATTGGTTTTTAAAACTTTATTTGCATTTAATATTGAAGAAACATGTTGAGATTATGTGCATAAAGTTGCTTCTAGAGATGTTGGAAATACTTGTGGGGTTCGAAAATTTATTTTTATTTCTTTTTCTTTATTTTCGTTTTTAGTTAGTTAAAATACTCAATTTTCGGTCGCTTCAATAACATTGGAATACGATGTTATTATAGCCTAAGTGTTTCGAATATCAATCCTTGAGGAATACGACCTTGCTTGTCATTATTCTATAAACTACATTGTACACTTGCAGTTGTATGAACCAAAATATTTTTGGCGAACACCCACTAATGTAACGGTGACTTTGTTATAAAATGGTGACAGTCCAAGCTAGGCCTTGATCACACAGCTGGCTTTGCTTCTGGGACTCAGTTTCTTCACAAGACAGCTGTCCTGCTACTTCAACTCCTTTAGACTCTTGGATTTGTTCACACAACCCTCTAACAAGTCCAAAGCTTCTGGTTCGAACTGGAATATTACTACACTTCCTTCAACCTTGGATGTGTAGACCCTTGTCTTTTAAACATGTTCTCCTCTTCAACAATTTGAAGTTGTCTTTCCTTCACTGAGTGTGTTGGATTGATTTTCTTCTAGATTTATGCTTGATGATAGTATTGAATAAATCTCGAGGATAGTATTGAATGCTTGAGAGATATTTGCTTTTTGCTCAGATAGCTTGTGTCTGCGTAAGTCTTGGTAACCTTCTCTCAAATGAATTCCTCAGCCTTTTATAGTGTTTATTTGAAAAATATATCCGTTGAAGAGATAGATGTATTTTTCAAACTACACTTTGAGGTTGTTGGCTTATCTTGTCTTGTACCTATGATGTAGACTGATCATTCAATTTAATGCTCTGCAGCCTTTTCTTAGACTCTGCAGGTTTTCAGAGACATCATATTGGTTCCTTGCTTTTTGCACTCTTTCAACAAAACAACTTTAAGGATGACAGTTTGACGCATACCTACTTTCAACAAACAAATGACTTTTTTTTACAACGGATCTCTTCAGCTTTCTTGGATCCTTTCTACTGCATAACCCATTTTACAGTCAACTCCACTTATCTAGGAGTGACTCAGCTATCAGTCTGCTGACTGAGACAGCTTTTCTGTCACATGACTGAGACTTGTCTTCACTTCACTCAGCTGCCACACAGTTGATTCTTCATTTTGGTCTTCAATCGACTCCTGCATTCTTCAACTTGGCTATTTCTGTTCAGCTTATAGAGTCATATCTATTACAAGTTGATTTACAGTAGAATTGGGGTGCCAACTTCCTAATCTAAGTTTTATATGGTATCATCAAAATCTATTACATAAAGTTCCCAACATAAAGTTCAAGTCTTCTTCTCCCCAAGCGGGAAGTCTTCTTCTCGCAAAGTTGAAAATCTTCTTTTGGGAACTTGTCTGCATACACGCAAACGTTAGAAGGGCTCTGGGGGTTGCCTAGGGAGGCCCCTTCGACGCTCAAGTCAATATGGTGAATGAGAGAAAAAATAAGATAATAACTGAATACTGAATATATGATTAAGAATTACGAGTTAGATGCATATAAATGAAGAGGAGGGACCTTTATATACCTGAGTCGGAGTATTGGACCTCGTGGGCCGTGTAGGAGAAAGCGGCATGTGGGCCAGTCCCAAACCCTTTTGGGTCGGGTTATTCCATCTGTAACCCTTTGATTATTGGGCAATTAATAAGATTAGTCTAATATATTAATTGCATTATATATTAATAATAAAAGGATACTTTTGCCCCCAATATTGTTTTTATATATTTTTGGCCAGGCGCAAGACCATTCCGTTTCCCAATAATTTGTGTATTTAGTAGATTTTCTTTTCACTCATCAAAAATAATTTCTCCGATCTTTTGCCAATAAAATTATTCCGATAGATGTTCATAATTGAGAGAAAAAGTCGTTGGGATGATAGGAAAAACTGTTGGAAATAATTCGAATGCATAAAAGAAAAAAAATTAAAAACATTTTTTCCAGGTGCCTGGAAGAAATTAATTAATTTTGTTAAAAAAATTAGGAGGCGCAGTATGTTCTTCCTCTACTAAATATGACAATCTCACCCCATTCCAAATATTTTGGCAAGTTGGATTCATTTTTGCCATAGTTGGGCAAACAATAATAATCTACATTACTTTTTCAAGAATTATCAGCTTTTTAGCAATCGAGGTGGCTAGTGAACCTTTTTTAACATATCATATATCCAAAATTCAAATACAAAGTAGAATAAGGAAAAGTGAAATAGAAAATTTGAAGTCTTAATGCAAAAATTGGATATAATATCTGTTGGGAGCAAAAAAGACATTTCATAATTAAATATATAATTTGATTTATATGTTGATATAATATTAATTGCCCAATGGGCTATTAATGGAATAGCCCAACCCAAAGGAGTCCGCGATTGGCCCATAGGCCGCTTTCTCTTACGCGGCCCACAAGGCCCACTACTCAGGTATAAAAATATCTCTCATTTTCATTTGTAGGTACATTCACTCACAATTACTTTGATACATTTACTTCAGTATTTAATTACTATATTAATCTCTCTCGATCACTATGTTGACTTAAGCATCAGAGGGGCCTCTCTAGGACAACCTCGGGGCCCTCTAACGTTTGCGTGTGTGCATGTAAGTTCCCGTCTGAAAACTTCCAGCTCCCGGAGAAGAAGGCTTGAAGTCTTCCCCCTTGGGAAGAAGAATTTCGTTAGAAACCTTAACTTTGGAGTGATTTGCCCTAAAAAGCAGCATCAATATCATTTCCGGAGCCCATATATCCAAAAACAGTATATTAATTGTAGATTTATCGCCTTCCGTTTTGCCCTAATCCAATTTTTTTTTTTTGAATAAATGCGAAATATTATTAAAAAGAAAAATATAGTGCACTACTTACAAGGAAAGCATCTAGCTTTAAAATAGGGGTCTCGTTAAAACCTACCAAAATAAAACCCAGTGGGAAGAACCTTTGATAGGAAAAAGAGTACCCCATAAAAGAAACAACAAAAATAACTTAAAATAGCAATCTAAATGATGCATCTATTTCTAGAGGATTTTCGAATGACATTGTCATGTGTTTTTTTTTTCACGTGCTTGAGTATCATCCTGATGGTTTGATGTATCCTATGGAATGTCGGCTCAGGATCCTCGAGCCACAATTGCCAGAGCCTTCATAGCTTTTGACGAATCATATGAGTGAAAAACAATCGGAGTAGTTGAGGAGTCGCCTAACTTGGTCTTTAAAGCTTCTAATTTGTCTGCATTAACGTGATCTTCTTCATTCGCCATATCTAACCAATGTTTCCAGGCAGCAGCGGCCCCAACCTTGAACCCCTCGGAAGGATTATTGGAGCTAAGGACAAAATCATTAAGAGGAAAGCTATTAGAAACCCTTTCCATTGCACGTTGCAAATTAGCATGTCCCTATTCATCTAAATTTGTTGCAATCACCGAATCTTCAATAACCATTGTGGAAACAAGTTGTTGCGGTTGACAAGGAACCATGGTTTTATCTGTGTTGCTAGTATTATCTTCCGAAGCCATAATCTGATTCTCATTATCAGATTTGTGCTCCAAATTTATATTATCACATGCCACATCATTCGAATCAACCCAGAACATCAAAAGAATTCTTAGTATGAATACGTGAAGAAGAAGGTTCACCTTCCTTAACACGACCTTGTCATCTCGATACTTGCACCCAAGTTTCAGATTCAATCGCATTGCCCTTAGTAGCCGAAACACGATCCTGAATGGTGGAACGTCCACGAACTAGACTTTTTTCCTTGCGCCCAACGTCATCCTTCTGTTGTACCTCCTTAGATTTTACCTAACAAAACAATTTTTGATATGGTGTCCAACTATGTGACTTTTGACACAAAATTCCAGCAAATTTTCATATCTAAGTGAAACAAAAGAACAATGTCCTACCCATTCCCACCATAACAAACTCCTGAAGAGGATTATTTAGATCAAGTTTTACTAAAATGCGAACAAAATGCCCCACCTCTTCCCGCAAAGCTCGATGTTGTTGCTCGGCCTGAAATGCAACTGCTAAACGGCGATGTGCCCGCCTCATCTCCCGCATCTGTAGATAATATGCATGCATAGGATCAACCTGGAATTCAGAAGGATGAGATTGCGCATCAGCCAAAGAAGAAGAACCATCATCATGATGTGACTGTGCTGGTACATCCAGTGTAGCTATGGGCAGGGCGCGAGCGGGGTCAATAATGTATCCCTCACCCTGCGGCTTAGGTATGTCGTTGGCTATATCCTCATGCACCGCAATGATGGCCGAATCAATTGGTGTCTTAGGGCGCTCCAATGGCTCATCCATCTCCCAAGTAATACCCTCTACCTGGCTCAAGCCACAAATCAACGCTGGCATGCACAGTCCCCTAGTACTATGGTGGCGAACGGCCTGGTGGATGGAAGTAGTGATAATCACGGCCGGTCGAACTGGATGCCATGTATGATAGCATAGAGAAGACGGGCTCGAGCTGGCATGAGATCACTAAGATGACTGGTCAGCATCAGACTATGGCATATAAAGTGATACCATGCATGACCATAGCGGCTAAGTGTCGTGTGGGAGAAAACCAGGGCACCACCGCCGGCTCAAGCAGGGTGCCATTCGGTGCCGGGTGCGACAAAGGGCCTGGACGATCATATCGGGATCTGGCTGGCTTGAAATAAACTCTGTGTACGGCCGGTGGTCAACCTCTGGTAGTGAATAATACTGTCGAATAGCCTCGCGGGTACAAGTCACTGCGTAAGAAGACCTCTGTTGGGTCTTCGGAGGGATCACTAGCGTTGGCATAAAATTCCTTAACAAGAACCGGGCGTATGGTGGAGATGGGGCACAACGTTTTCCAACGTTGCTCACAGATCATATGTTGGAGATGCCCATCTTGCGCTCCCGGTTGGAACCCCCATTCGGCACTTATCCTGCGAGTCATTAATTTGCCATAGAAGCATTTTTGTGCCTCCTTGCTAACAAACCTCGCGGTGTCGTATTCCTCAGAGGTAGACGCTTGTTGTTTGCCTGTGCCTTTGCTTTTTCTCCTTCCCATGTTTGGCACCTAGCAAAATAAACACCAAAACAAAGCACGTGGAAACATAAAACCGGTGAGGGGTGAAAAATCCAAAATCAAAGTAATTATAAAATGCACCCAAGTGTACGAAGTAGCGTCATGTCGAGACGACAATCATAAGCATGCAAGATTGCACTCAACAATGTGAAAATATCATTGGGACATTTGATCAAATACCTTGTGTGCGTGAATTTGGAAGAAGATGATAAATGTAATTATAGTACAATTAAATCCCAAAATTTCAACACCAAAACCTAGTTCTAGCATGAGCAATCAATCCACAATCCACAACTCAACAACAATTATCCCAACACTACTACAATCCAATCACACAAAATAGAGAAATGGGGAAGACCATGGGGAAGGGTTTGGAAGTAGCAAACTTACCAAATAATGAGTGGGGAAGATGAAGATAATGTGTGTGGTGTTAGAGTGCTTCTTTTGTGAAGAGGAACAAGAGTTGTGGGAGTTTTTGGTGGTGAACTTGTGTTGCCCGTCGATCACAATGCCAAGAGAGAGAGTGTTTTGTTTTCAAACAAATGAGGGGCTGGGGCGGTATTAATATATCATAGGTTGGGCGGGCGCTGCAGCGCGCCTCTACGGGCACTACAGTGATGTGGAGTAAACGGGCTGTCAGGAATTTGGGGGCACGTGCGGCGCCCAGGGCCCGGGCTATTGGCCTTTGAGCCTTAAGCTTTTTTGGCCTGCTACACGATGCAACAGGGATTCCGGGGCCTTTGCCGGCCGGTTTTTCATCACAATACTTCACTCACATGAAAACAAATAAGGGGTCGGGGTATGATGCAACTCGCTAATCCTAAAAATGCAAAAATTCTACTATGATGCAATAAAACAAAAAAAAAACAACTACTCAACTATATTAACACTACTAAAGCAATAAAAGGGCTTGGGTTGTCTCCCAAGAAGCGCTAAGATTACAGTCTCCAGTCGAACTTTGTCAGATTATCACAAATCCGCATCTCCAAGCAGGAGATTTATGACTTTCCGGGCTTCATCACCAAAATAGTGTTTTAACCTCTGCCCATTAACCTGAAATGTGCTACCATCTTTTCACCGCAACTCTATAGCATCAAATGGTGAAACACGCTCGATGACAAATAGTCCAGACCATCTCGATTTCAGTTTTCCCGGGAATAATTTCGACAGTGAATTGAACAATAATATCTGACTGGACTGGGAGAAATTCGCGCCTCAAGATCATTTTATCATGCCATTTCTTGGTCTTTTCTTTGTATATTTTGGCATTCTCATAGGCCTCATTCGAAATTCCTCAATCTCACCAACTTGCTACAGCCTATTCTCACCAGCTGCCTTCAAGTCAAAATTCAGCTTCTTCACGGCCCAATATGCACGATGCTTAAGCTCTATCGGCAAGTGACATACCTTCCCAAGCACCAAGCGATATGGGGATATACCAATAAGCGTTTTAAAGGTCGTTCGATATGCCCAAAGCTCATTATCCAACTTATGAGCCTAGTCCTTGCGATTATAGCTCACAGTCTTCTGAAAGATTTGCTTCACCTCGCGATTTGAAATTTCAGCCTGTCCATTCGAAAAGAGATGGATTTTGTTAAACTAAAAAGGAAACTAAAATTAAACTAAAAAGTGGGTTTATCGTCTCCACATGGATTGGTATCGAATTTTATACTAAGTACTGTAATTATGATAACTTAATTCTATCTAGATAATCGAAAAGAGATGGATTTTTGTTAAACTAAAATTAAACTAACAAGTTGGTTCAGACAAATTATCAAATACTTAAGATATGAATTCTAGAGGGTTGATTCACCTAGTTATCCCCTATGTTCTTAATCCAGTTTATTAATCACATGTTATTAATCTATAAGTTCAATATTCCTACCGTTGATCACTTTCTCTCTCGAGTGCCAAATAATTTTAGGTTTCAATCCTGATTTTGGTATATCTATAAAAAATCATAAATTAAACCTTAATGCGCTCAATGAATATTCTATCACAGGCTTCAAAAGATTCATAAACTTCGCAGTTCTATGAAACCCTAGGTTATGCTATTCTATGGCCAGGTGTTTAATTACCTTTCTCGAGTGTCTAATCAAACACGCCAAACAATCTAAATTATTGGTCAGATAATCCAGATACAATCAATTCAAATAGCACAAATAGATTAGATAACCAGCGAATCTCATAAACTGGAAATCAAAACATAGGTTCAAACGTAAGTTACATCAATCCCCTTGAAAAATAGGTTTAGCTCATATTGGATGTACAAGAACTCATGAAAAAGTAATTATACATCTCAAGGGTTTAACAAAGATAATGGAAAAATGATTCAGAATAATCAAAGAAAGAATCCTCTCTATTTCCAGAAGATAGATGCCTTCGGATCTCGTCCCGAACTCTTTCTCCTTGCTCAAAAGTCGTCCTGTGTGCTATCGAAAATATCCAACCCTTGTTCCATGTCATTGGTTGTATTTACATGCCCAAAATCCTTCAAAAGCCCAAAAATATAAAATATAAGAATTTTCTCTGCCGGATGCGCACTGCGGCGCTAAGGAATAGTGTTGCGGCGCCAATGTGCACTCGTCGCCCTCGCCCCGATCACGCGCTGCGGCGCCCAAGATGAGCGTTGCAGCACCCCAGCAATTTCGAGCATGTACTAATTTGGACCCCCACGTTGCGGCGCGGGGGTGGTAGCGCTACAGCGCTACGGCCTTGTGTGATCTTTTTCCGCTTTTTCTCTTCCTGAAATGCGATTTCCTCCTTCCAAACACGTTTTTCATCGTTTTCAATCAATTTCGGCTACCATAATCTGTATCGACTCCCTAATAACAACTAATGAACTCAAACGACACTAAAATACCCAAAAATAATGTAAAGTCATAATCTAAAATACTTAATACATTTGTATAAAACCAACTTAACAGGATAGGAGAGAGAAGAGAGGATATTTTTAGAGAGAGAAATTTCGAAGCCCTGGCTCAACCCCTTAATTCTTTATTATCCCCTTATCCAATTATTTTAATTTCCATCAAATAATTTATCTATCTCTAAGTAAAGACACTAATCTTTAATATTTTGTGCACATTAATAATTGTTTGCCAATATAATAATAGTAAATTGAACCTTTACACCAACTATATGCCACGTGCATGGATCCAAGCCAGGCAACATTTAGGAATCTAGAAATTTATGGCGGACCAAACAAATGCTATGTTTAATGTTTTCATACATAAACTGCAAAAATAATCGAAAATATGTTGTCGTATACCTATGTACCTACTACCATATGCAGTATACATACCTAATTCTTCTGCGGTATGCATATCAACAACACACAAAAACACAAAATAAATAAATAAATAAATAAATAAACATAATTCTTTACCCTAACAACGATATGCAAATGATTATATATAATGTAAATATGTCAAATTGGTCATTTACGTTACTAATAAATGAAAACTAGCTATATTTTTAAAAAAACATGTATGTTAGCTATTTTGACTAAAAATGACAGTATGTCATCTTTGTATTTCTTGGCCAGTTACGTTGAGCTTTTTTAAAAATCGATGCAACATAATTTTCGTTACAGAGAAAATGCTAGTAGATCCTTTATTTGAAAATCCTTGCAAATGACCTTTTCATATAAGACAAAAATTTGGGTTAGACTGTCTAATGAGTCTTTTCCGTTAGACGGACTCAACCCATCCCGGGTTTTATTGTAATTTTATGCACCAGTTGTATTTTTGTAATATTTTGGGGTGGTGTCATAGGATCTCTGGACCGGTGGATTTTTTGTAATATTAGGGGTTGTTAAAAGTATTAGTTTTTTCCCCTGCAAAGTATTAGTAGTACATCTGAAAAGTATTAGTAGTATATCTAAGTATTAGTAATCCCCTTGAACAATATTTTTAGTAGCCCTCATGAAATGTATTTATTTTTCCCCGCAAAAATATTAGTAATCCACCATAAATGTATTAATTGTCCCCTTGAAAAATATTAGTTAGTAGTGTACATACTATTAGCAACCCTCAAAAGTATTAGTTTTTCCCGTGAAAAGTATTAGCAATCCCTCAGAAAAGTATTAGTAATCCACTGGAAAAGTATTGGTAACCCCTTGAGCAGTTTTTAAGTAATTATTACGAAAAGTATTGATTTGTTTCCCGCAAAAGTATTAGTATTTCCCTTAAAATGTATTAATAATCTTATTTAAAAATATTAGGTTTTTTGATTAAAGGTATTTTAGTATTTTTCCTAAAAAGTATTAGTAGTCCTACCAAAAAGTATTAATTAGTAGCCCTCTCTTAAAAAGTATTAGCAGCGGCCAGCGGATGTTGTTGATGTGGTGTTAGTAGTTATGTGGGTCAACGGACGGATTGATCGCGGGATGGGTATTTGGATCCATCTAACGGATTAGATCCGTTAGACGGTCTGACATGAGACTTACCCTTTATATAAATGGCTAAAAATCCAGCGGACTGTATATTGTAGATCACATACTTAATTAAATAATGATATTGAGGATAATTTAGTTCCTAGAAAATAACAATAAGATCCAATAATTAGAATTCGAAGAACTTATGGCACATTAATAGGTTATACCAAACAAGAACAATTAATGAATCAAACCTATAAAAAATAAATGAATCACCAGTAACTAGGGGTGTGCACGGGACTTGGAGATCACCGAACCCGAACCGATATCTGAACCGAAAAATATTCGAACCGAAAATATCCGTTGACTTTTTTGACTTTCCCCGAACCGAACCGCCCCGAAATTTTTCATGGTACGGTTCTGGAGATTTTTCAAATATCCGTACTGAGAATCGTACCGAACCATACAGAACCGTACCGAACTGAATATCCAAAACCAGAACCGATTTTAAAATAATTTTTATATATACATATATAATAGTATTATCTTATTTATATTTTGATATTAAATGAACTAAACATTCCTTTTAACTTCAATACTATATAATACTAAAACTTACCAAATTAAAATTTTGGCATATTTTATCAATATATCAAATGAATAATTGAATATATATTTAATTCAGTAATAGTTACGTCATATTAATTTATTTAAATGAACTTAATAAATTAAATTATAAAATCATAATTGATTTGTAAAAAATATTTATTTTGATGATATTTTACTTATTAAGGATCATAACTAGACTCATCCTCTAATCAAAAAAATTAATTGAATTAAAATTAGTTTAAGTGATTAGTACATTGCACATAAACTAGAGTAATCGTCTAACTAAGAAATTAAGACATTGAGATTATAGATTTTTGTTTCATATTAGTTTATCAAAGTTATTAGTCAATTATATTTTTTCTAATTCAAGAGCCCGTGGCAATGTGCCAAGATTATAGAATATTATTGTCCAATAGAGGCTACTAAATTTTTCATTCGTTGAGATTCTAGACTTTTACTACTAATATGAATAACATAATATCTGAAACATATTATATTAAAATTCAAAACGAAAAATCCATACTTTCGACTATAAATTAGATAAAAATGATTTAAAAGTTAAATTGATATTAAACTATAATATGTAGTATAGTGATATAGTCTATATCATGAAAGAAGGATTTAGAATTACAATATTAAAAATTTAGCACTTAAATATGAATTAAAGAAATTTTATGTATAAGTTAAATATAAATTATCAAAAAGTTAAACTCATATACTACTAACAGTTTTAGTATGTATTTTTAAAATTGCACTAAAAAAAAGATTGAAAGTATAACTGTTTAATGATTTTTACCCTGATTTTTTTCCCACCTTTTTTTGTGTATTTTATTTGTGAAATATTTGAATCTCCGTTTCTCCGAACCGTCCCAAACCATTATGTACCATTCCATTAGAACCGAATCTTTGTCCCGAACCATACCGAACTTTCGAGACGGTTCGGGATGAAGATTTTTTTTTATGGTTCGGTTCTGGAGATTTAATTTTGGGATCTCCGAACTTCGGGACGATTCTGGAGATTTCTATATCTCCGAATCGAACCGGACGTGCAAACCCCTACCAGTAACTATGATTCAACCAAACCGATTGGCAATTACAATTTGATACCAAGCATCTTTTGGACAAACTATTCATATAAATAGTGGGACCCCCACCCCAACATTCTACTAAGTAAGAAGAAGTGTACTCATGTGTTCAAAAAGCATACACAACAGTAGCCTCAATTTGTGGCTACCTACTATTGGTTCATTCATTGCCAGCAATATTACATCACAATGTGGAGCTTTCATTATTGGCCATATATGTCACATTAGTCAATATAGGAATATAATAAAATAGAGACTCAGAATTCATGTCCTCCCCAAAAATAACTACATTCGTGTCTCTTAATGTCCCTCTTACTTGATTTTAATATAATTTTTTTTATCATAATTGAGATTAATTAAGAAAAAAAAAGAGGTGTGTGTTTTACATTATTAACTTCAAAAATATAATCACTGCATTTTAAATAGTTAGATTTACCTACAATTTATGTTAAGAAAGAGAACACACAAGCACAATTATATGAGATCGAATCACGTCAAGCCAAGCAAAATGAAAGCAATCCATGCATGAAAGTATATAATAGCTCCTAATAGACCACAAATTTCACAAAACCGTAATACAAACATTAGAAAAAATATATATACCGACAAGAAAACTTTATTGTTTGTGTCCTAAATTTGATGGAACGGACCCATGAATGGTTTTTGATGTGTACACATAATAGAAACAAAGATGCATCCAAACTGAAGTTTCACATGCTGAACAACTACCACACACACAAATATTTACTGCAGCAGCAAATCTAGCTATAATGTTATTTTACAATATGTTGCTTTTGGATTCAGCTTAAAGGGACACTATTCTTCTTGTGAAAATAGTCAATTATTTAAATTTAATTTGTTGCTTTCAGAACAAGTTCTGGAATGATCCGTGACCCAATTACTTCTTCTTTTTTGTTGTTAGAATCCGAATTATGGCCTATTGGCTGCATGCACCTATTTCTTTTTTTCTTTTTCAAATAATGATAATAAACATTCATATGTTTCGGACAAAATCAATTAATATGGTTATTAATTGCACTTTTTATTTATTTCTTGTCTCTTTCAAATGCTAAATGGAAATCGAAATGTTTGGTGGATCGTGTCCCACATCAATTATAGCACGAGACCTCAAGAGAACATTATAATGATGATGTGGCTGGCCTATCAAATTTAACATTTCTTCAATTGATTTTAATTAAGAGACCGTATTAACAGTTTTGACTTAATATTGTGATTTTTAGAAATATAATTTAACTATTTGAAGTTCTACTTTAACCTTTTTATGAACTTGGAATTGCTAGCAAATCTTCTATTTTAAGCATGATAACTGAAATTCTACATGGTGTTACTAAAAGAATATTTTTGCAAACATTTTGATTGTTTATTTATTATCTCACAATCCACAAACAAATGATTGTGCATGGTGATGTTTATTATACATGCCATCAGGGTCGAGCCTGTGCTTCACAGGAACCTAAGCGAGATTCTAAAAATAGGCCCTTAGAGTGATTGTTTTTTTTTTATCTTAAAATATTACTATAAATCAAGGGCATAAAAATAAATTGTAACATTAATTATAATAATAATCAAATAAAATAATTACTTTATCGAGACAATACGACTAATTAAGAACAGTAATATGCCGGCAAGACAAAATAATGTATCAACTAACAAACTAATATTTAATTATATATTAGAACAATCAATAAGTGTAAACTGATATATATGCCTGCAAGAGAATAATATTTCATTAAACCAAAAACCACAAAAAAACATATCATGTTAGGCAATTCATATGTTTTAAAACAATAAATATGTAAAGTGCAACTGAAGAGTAAAAATGGTGTTGACCAGGGTTCGAACCCTGTATCTTTCAGTTTCTTTGGAATTTATCTCTCCCTCCAACCAGTACCCCCAACTTATTAAAAAAATAAATTGAAGAGAAAAAAAAGAAAAATTGGCACAGGTAATGTGCAACTTAAGAGTAAGAAAAAGAGAGGGGGAATTACATAAAATACCCTCTTTCTGGTAAAATACCATAAAATACGCTCCTATCACTTTTGTACTTATTGTTTTTTTTCTTTTTACGCTCCTGCATATTTGTTTGATTATTTTTACACTTGTTTCGTTTTTTATTATTCATGTATTACTTTATATGTTATATATGTTGTTTCGAAGTTTCAAAATAACTTTTACCTATTTTTATGATGTTTTTTGTTCATGTATTGTTTTGTACGTACATTGTTTCTATTGTTTGTATGTTGTTCTATAATACTTGTAATGTTGTTCTCATAAAAAAAAATTTTGTTGTTTCCATGTAGTATTCAATGTGTAAATACAGTTTTTACCTATTTTTAAGCTCTTTTTATTCATGTGGTATTTTTAATATTTTTTATGTTGTTTCTGGATTATTTTCATACCGTTTTTAATGTTGTTCTGATGTTTGTTTTTTGTTTTCACGTGGTTTTCGATGTTTAAATACAATTTTTTTAACCTATTTTTAACTATTTTTGCTCATATGGTGTTTTCATATTGTTTCTGGTTTGTTTCTATATAGTTTCTTAGTTGCTTCCATGTTTTTTATGTTTTCATGTATTGGATCAAAAATTGAATTGTGTTTTTTTATTCATATTGTTTCTATTATATTTTTAATTTGTTTGGTTTTAATATGTGTCGTTTTATGTATATATTTTTTGTTTTTTATAAAATTTCGAGTACAAAATGGATTATTTAACTTGTTCAAAATTTATTTTTCACTGAAATTTTATTGGAAGAAACATGTTTGAAACATATTCGAAACAATCTTGAAACAACAACGAAAAAAAGTCCGAAAATTTTGGCGGGAGCGTAAATTCGTGTAAAAATAGGGTGGGGGCGTAAATTTGTCTAAAAAAGTACCGTGAAGCGTAAAAAATTGTCATTGTCTCCAAAAAGTGGGGCAATTGTGAAAAAACCCAAAAAAATAAATATGGGTCCACAAATATTGAGGCCCTGGAGCTTGTTCAACTTGTGGCCAGGTCCGGCCCCGCATGTCATATGGTCTCATTTGTTTACATGTGAAACACTACATTCTACATGAACAAAAATCATTTCATGAACATTTGAAGGGAGTGTAAGTGTTTGCAAATTCTAAAAAAAAAAAGGATTCTCAATTTATTGGTGAAAAAAATTAATAACGGTCTTTTTCATTGGAGAATCACGTTTTTAAGATTTTTCAAACGCTCCCTAATTTACACATCAAAAGAAGTTCATTTCTACCTATCAAAAAAAAAAAAAAAAAAAAGTTGTTCATCTCTTGCTAAAAGTAATCATGAAACAAACCGAGTTTAAAGCAGAAATTAAAGTATTTACAAGTATTGTTCAACTTATAAAAAACTTTCTTAATTCTCTATGATTGGTGTATTTAATGATCAACTTCTGTATATCATCTTCTTCAAGTGCTGAAAGGACAACACACAGCACTAAAATTGAAGGGACCAAAATAAATGAAAGTCACACTCATATTGTACATAATGCTAAATGTACCACACCAAAATGTGTGAGACCAACGTTTACAAGAAAAGCTCTAATCCATATCCTGATCTTCACGAGGGAAGTAAAAGTTCACGGGCTTTGTTTACCAAAATAATAATATGACGGCTTAGAGGCCTTGCACAAACTCCAAATGTCTCTTCTTTATTCGTTGATCTATGTGGTCCAAATTTATTGCACATTCATAAACTATTTAGCAACTTTTATATTATTATTATTATTACTATAATTACTAACAAACAAATGGAGATTGGAGTATTTTGTCTGTAACTATGTAAAGATTTGTTCAAACTTTTATTATGTCCTCAAGTATGGGGCGACAAGTGAAATGTTTAAACAGGGAACAAAATATAATTTTTTTTAGGTTCCGAAGTAACAACTTTTATATAATATTAATTGCATTGAACGAATCCTTTTACTTAAGTAATTAGATTCTTCATGTAACACAGATTTTTATTGTCTGCGAATTAACAAACAAGAAAAAACGTACAAATTAAATATATATGAATTAAAATAAAAAAATATAGGTTGCAATCTCTATTTCTCCTCTGATTCTTTTCTTCAAGAACAAAATATCCGAGATTTAAGAATTTGGAGATGAAATCTTCAGTTTGATTTTCTCTAAACTTGAACTTGAATTTCAATAACGTTATTCGAGGGCTTGAAAGCTTAACCTCGAATTAAACGTGAAATATTCAATTTATTTGAATTTGAAACTTGAGACTTGTGGATTTGACTCTTCGATCTTCCTCCAAGATGGATTTGACTTTAATAACGTTAATTCGAGGGCTTGAAAGCTTATTCCCGAATCAAACGCCGTGATTTGAGCGGACTCCGCGATGCACGCCTTTGAAGACCGTAGATCTCCTTGAATTTGTTCTTCTTGACTTGAGAGAATTTTCTCCACCGCCTTCTTGCTTGGATTTCTTCTCTTTGAATTGTGATTTAATTCTTTGAGAATGACCCCTATTTATACTTGTAGGAAAGGGGTTCTTGGATAACTCATATGGTGAAGGCTTTGATTTGATTGGCTAGTCAATATTTGATATTTATCCATCTCTTTAATCACAAGATGTGATAAATATAAAAAGAGATAATGATCAATTCAATATCTTATCAAGATAAGTCTCAATCTCCAATGATTTGAGATATCTGTCGAGACATGTCTTGGTCTCCAAGGATTTGAGATTTGACACTTGGCAGTTATCGATTGACCATAATTTTTATATGCCTACACTTCTATTTTGGGACGGAGCTCGAAAATTTTGGTATGTGGATGATAATATTTACAAAAATAATAATTTAGCGGTGTATTTTCTTGTGTTCTGTAGTTTGGATGTTCGATCTTACGATCAAACTCAGTACATTATTGTTCTATACTTGAGAGAGTTATTTTTCTTAATTTTTTAAATTTCTAGTCTTTTCTAGCTAATCATGTATTGCTTAAATCCATCATATGTTAGGTTCCATTGATTAATGGGTATTCGCATGTCTTACATTAATGTAATTTATCCCTGATTTTATTATTCTTTATTCTCATATATACTTCTTTTAACATAAATATCAATCAAATATTCTTTTTAATCATGATACAAGCCTTAAAGAGAGTTTAATGTTATTCTAATGGTCAACTTATAAGTGTAGGTAAAAATTATGCTAAAAGAAAAAAACAGCAAATGATTACAGAAAAAAACATACTTCTAAAAGCGTTCTCCTCCATGAAGGAGTCTCGTCACCTTAGGGTTTCAGTTAGGGTTTCCCTTTTGTTACCGGCTTTGTGATCGGAGGCGTCCCTGCTTTCTTTTCTCAGTTTCCCGTAGGATCTAGGTGCTTGTCTCCCCGTTTTCCTTCTCCGTTTTTTTGTTTCTTTTTTTTGTTTTCTTTTGAGTTTTCCCTCTTGATAAAATTTAGGGTTTCTCTTATTCTTCCCCTTGTCGTAGGGTTTGCTCCAAGGTTTCGAATAGGTCTCCATGTCCTGTTTCTTTTCTTCTGCTTCTCCTTCCCCCTGGTGTCTCATTTGTTTCAGGCGACGAAATTTAGAGGCATTTGGTTTGGGGCCCCATTCGATCGGTGGAGGGGGGGCTGTGTTTTATCACTTTTTTCTTTTTTCTATTTTTGCTTGCAGGTTCACAGCATTAATTCGAGGCCCATATCCCATTTCTAATTCAGTTTGTTGGTTTTGGGGAATGATGGAGGATCTAACAGAGAATGAGATTTCTGTGGTCGACTTAGATGGAGCGGGGGTTGATGAACATACAACACGATGGAAAATCCTTTTGTTTGGTCGGAAAGCTCTTCGAACAAAACTTCGAAATCCTTTTATCTTATAGAAGTGATGAAGAAATCATGCCGAGCCAAGAATCTGATTGTGCCCAGAGAATGGGGTAGAGGTTTACTTCTATTTAAATTCGAAACGGAAGCCGAAATGGTATGGGTTTTTGAAAATCAACCTTGGCACTACGAAGGAGGGCTTTTTGAGTATCCAGGTAACCCGTGCAGCAATCTGGGTGCATATTTATGATGTGCCTGTGGCTTGCATGAATTCGAACACGGCAAGAATTTTAGCACGTCGAATAGGAGAGCTAGACACATTGGATACCTCGATGGAAGGGCTATTCGAAAAGTTCCTAAGGTTCAAAGTTAATATTGATATCACAAAATCCCTAACTCGTGTTCTCACAGTTAGAATTCATGAAGAAGTCCTTACGCGACCATTAAAATACGAGTCTCCGCCGATTTATTGCTATTGTTGTGGGATCATTGGGCATTTCTACCGTAATTGCGAGACATTCGATCGCAATGAATGCCTAGATATAGCAAGCATAAAATACGGGTTGTGGCTCAAAGCATTGCCACTTAAGTGAAGTACCATGATCCGAGAGAACCCGTCAAACAACCACAATCCGCTTATCTGCTCCTTATTCGGTAATACCCATTTTTCTCCCTCCCCTGCATCATCGCACAAAACCCACACCCCAACCCATCCCCATACTAATCAAAATTCCCAAAACCATCTAATAAAAATGCCCACCATTGAATACGCCCTTAGTAACCTTCAGAACAATTTGCTACACAACTCACTAGATTGTTTATCCTTAACCTCATCCCCCATTAAAGATCTTAAACCCCTATCTCCCCCTAAACAATTAATGAAACTAACCATATCACCCACATCACCAACAACACAAATTACACTACCACCATTGCAAACAAGCCACCCAGCCACCATACTAAAAATGATGCTCTCCAAGACCAACCACCTCCAAACCAAACCCTTATCCCTTGCCAGCCTATGACCCAAAACCCTGCTACAAGCATCAATACTAAAAATGCTAACAAGTCTGCGCCCCCTATACTCTAACCATTCGATCCTCAACATTGGAAATTGCCGAAATAAACCAAAAATTTGTTGGACGCATCTTAAGCAATGGACTCCTACAAAAAAACCTTATTCCTCCCAAACCCCATCCAAATGAGAAGCCACTCCTGACCCAACCCCCATCCCATTGAATCTGGTCCAAATAATAGTAAAAAGCCGAGGGAATTCAGTTTGTTTGATGTCCCATGCAAGTTCACTATAACGGCAGAGACTGCAAAAAAAAAGTCCCGCCGAGACTAATGAGTTGCCTTAGCTGGAACTGTCGGGGGCTTAGGAATCCACTGACAGTGAGTGCGCTGAAAAGACAATATCCTCTCAAGATCCCAGTTTGGTTTTCGTAATGGAAACTAAACTATTACTTGAAGAATTGGATGATATTGGAATGAAGCTGGGTTTTGATAATTGGTTTGGAGTGGATTGTGATATGTCTAATGGAGGACGACGCGGTGGCCTTTGTCTTTTTTGGAAAACAGATGTTGAGTTTGAAGTTCAGTCTGACTCAACACACCATATCGATGGAAAAGTTATTGATGGGCTACGCAAATGGAGATTCACGGGAATATACAGGTGGCCCAAAGAGGAAATAAAATATCTAACTTGGGATCTCATTAAGGAACTAGCACACGGCCACGACACCCCTTGGCTATGTGTTGGTGATTTTAATGAAATTCTTTTTAATTTTGAGAAAATCGGTGGCCGAGTTAGGGATGCCGAAAAACTTCAGGACTTTCACCTAGCCATATAAGGTGTCGGACTTGATGACATGGGATATACCACTCGTTCACATGGACTAACAGCCAATCGGGGGAAAATAATATTCAGGAGTGGCTCGATCATTACCTTGCCAATTCGGAATGGGTTTCTTTGTTTCTGGGCTATGAAGTTAGCCATTTCCCTCGTATATCCTCAGATCATCGCCCTATTTTAATACGATGGAGGAAAATTATGGCTCGAACAGGAAACAGACAGAAAGTGCGAAGAAATATATTTTGGTTTGAAGCAATGTGGTTACTTAAAGAATCTTGCCATCAAGTTATTAAAAGGGCTTGGAATCAATAACAAAATAGTGATGTGGTAAATTCTGTCAAAAATCGTGTACAGCCAAGTGGGATTCAATTGAAAAATTGGGAAACAACCATTTTGGTCATGTTAACTCCCAAATACGTGAGTGCGAAAAATCTTTGCAAGCTCTTGTGCTCGGCGTGCCGACATCGTCCATGTTGAGGGATCATTAGGGGTGGAAAAAAGACTTATGAACCTTCATTTAAAACAAAAAAAAAATGTGGCACCAGCAATCGAGAGCCAACTGGATTAAGGATGGCGAAAAAAACACGGTTTTTTTTCCATAAAATCGCAAGTGGCCGAAAGTCTCGCAATAAGATTGAGAGAATTATTAGTATGGAGGGAACCCAATTGAAGGATCAACATGATATTAAGAGGGAGTTTCGAGACTATTTCAACAAGCCTTTTACTGTTGAGTCTCAACTGGATATGGGTAGCGTCTTAGATGCGGTGGACCCGAAAGCGACAGAGGAAATGAACTAAGTATTGACACGTCCTTTGATGCCGATGAGGTGGTAGCAGCCCTCGTCCAAACGCATCTGACAAAGTCGCCCGAACCAGATGGTATGCCTGCTCTATTTTATCAAAAATTATGTCCTACTATTAAATCAGATATCACTAATGTGGTCCTTAAGATTTTAGACGTATTAGCCTTTGCAATGTGATTTTTAAATTAATCACAAAAACAATTGCTAATAGACTAAAATTAGTTCTTCCTGATCTCATTTATCACACACAGTCCGCTTTTGTCCCCGGGCGCCTGATCACTGACAATGCCCTTCTTGCTTTTGAAGTCTTCCATCATATGAGAAATAGTCCTGCTAAAAAATGTGGTTCATTTACTTTTAAATTAGATATGTCAAAAGCCTACGATCGCGTTGAATGGTCTTTTCTTCGTATGGTTATGCTACGCCTCAATCTTCACGAGTCTTTTGTTTCCTTCATTATGAAATGCATTACCTCTGTCTCTTTTTCGATTCTAATAAATGGAAGGCCTGAGGATCAGTTTACCCCGACTCATGGATTCCGTCAGGGAGATCCGTTATTACCGTATCTTTTTCTTTTTTGTGCAGAAGCATTTTCCTCACTAATCCAAAAGGCAAAAGCGGCGACAAATCTCCATGGAATCCGTGTCAACCGAAATACACCAGAAATATCACATCTCTTCTTTGCCGATGATAGCATCATATTCGGGCAGGCAAATGAGAGAAAAATCGCAACAACCCGGGAAATTATTAATATTTATGAGCGAGCGTCAGGCCAGAAAATAAATCTTGAAAAATCCGAGATATCATTTAGTAAAAGTCTGAACAACGCACGCAAGGAGCAGTTAGCAAGAACTCTTGGGGTCTCCCTGATTTCCAAGAACGTGGTTTACCTTGGGATTCCAGCAACAACGGGCCAATCGAAAAAATACATTTTTGCAGAGGTAGTGGACAGAGTAAGAAAGAAACTGAAGAATTGGAAGAGTAGATCCCTCTCGGCATCCAGAAAAATAGTACTCATAAAATCAGTGGCACAATCGATTCCCACTTATCTTATGAGTGTTTTCATTTTCCGGACTCAAGTATGCAACCAGTTAAATTTGATTATCAGTAACTTCTGGTGGGGACAAAGACGGGATGAAAGACGAATCCATTGGCGAGCTTGGGATGTTTTATGTCGATCCAAGGAGGATGGAGGATTGGGTTTTCGAGATATCAGAAGTTTCAACAAAGCGATGATCGCCAAACAGGGGTGGCGACTTATTAATAACGAGAGCTCCTTTCTATCCAAGGTTTTAAAAGCCAGATATTTTCTGCGAAGTAATTTACTTACCACTACAGTTGACCATAATCCATCATATATATGGAGAAGCTTTGTAGAGGGACAGAAAATTCTTCGTAGAGGCATTCAGTGGATTGTCGGGAATGGACAGAGCATCTGGGCTTGGACCGATTCGTGGATTTTGGATAATCCTAACTTTAAACCTCTTACAAGCTTGGATGGAGTGAATTTCAAATTAATTGTTGGAGATCTTATTAAACAAGATAAGCTGAAGTGGGACAGAGATAATGTAAAAGGGATTTGCCATAACAGGGATACTCACGCCATTTTATCAATTCCGATATGTTTCAACTGCAAACAGGATGTGCTCATTTGGCATCATACTAGGATGGCAAATATTCTGTTAAATCAGGGTACAAATTAGCGATACTAGCTATGATAGAGGCTCATCATCGTCTTCGGGGTCGAATAACAGCTTTTGGAAATGGCTTTGGAAACTCTCTATTCTGCCTAAAGTGCTACTGTTCGTATGGAAGTGCGCTCAGGGAATTTCACCGACTAGGACGGCATTGAAATGGAATGGTGTTGACTTATTCCCAATGTGTGGGCGATGCGGCATGGAGGAGGAAACCCAGGACCATGCTCTTCGAGATTGCGAATGGGTTAAATTTTTCTGGGCCGCATTTCCACTTCGACTTCAAATCACAGACGATATGAAAGGCTGGTCGGTTGGAGATGGGCTAAGGAATATGATGGACAACGGCGAGAGGGATGGTCATGCTATGTTTGCCATGTTACTTTGGACAATTTGGTTGGCTAGAAATAAGCTTTATTTCAATAATATTAATAGGGATCACAACCAATGCTTCTTCTTTAGCGTCCAGGTTGGATGAATTCGAAAGGTGCAAAACAGAAGGGATTGTAAAGGCACAACAACAATGGAAGGACACATGGCACCCTCCCCCAAGTGAATTCGTGGAAATAAATTCAGATGCATCAATCATTGAGGGACACGGCACTGGAATTGGAGTGTTTGTGAGGAATCATAAAGGGGAAGTAATTAAATCACTTACGCATGTAAGGGACCTAGTTAGATCATTTGAGATTGTGGAAGCACTTACATGTAGAGAAGGACTAAGACTAGCCCGGGAAATGAAGCTGACCAAAATCCACATTGAAACGGATAATATCTCCCTATTCCACAGGCTGAAAAATCGAACGGAGGATCTCTTATACTTTGGCACGATAATAGATGATATATTTGATCTTTTTGGTTGTTTTGAATTCGTTTTTCCTAGTTTCGTAAGACGATCGGGTAACACCATCGCTCATTTTTTAGCTAGACATGCTTTTTGTTTTCAATATTTTGAACCAGTGATTGGGAATATTCCGGATCACTTGGTAGACATGGTTATTTCGGAGATGATCTCCTAATAATAGAGTTTACTTCTTTCTCAAAAAAAAAAACATACTTCTTATTTCCTACGAGTATCCAACTTATTAAAGCAGAATATTTAAAACAAAAAATACTGGTATTCACACTTCAAATTTAATACGAAAAATGCTTTATATTTATAATTATTCTAAGTAATTGACAAAAAATGTGCAGTAATTGCAAAAGTTATATAGCAACACACTTTCAATAATTTTCATCCATTGATTGTGAAATCGTTAAAAGGACAGCTGTAAAATCAAAATATTCATTCACACTAATGCATGGAAGAATTTTTGTCCCGTATGTATGGGTATATGTGGGTGAGAGACAATGGAGATTTTAAAAATTATCGTTAAAATTTGTCAGCAGAAGTCAAATTTGTGATATTGAACTTCCTGTTCCATTCCACTGGATGATGGACATATGTATATATCTAAAAAATCAACAGTCCATATTTATTTATTAACACATGTGCATCATCCAATATAGTGGAACATGAGTGAGTGGAACACAAGAAATGGAACAAGAAATTTGTTCCCATTCATACGACATCATTTGATGTGTGGATAAAAGTCAAGGGTCTAATTGTATCAAAAATATAATACTTCGATGATATATAATACACTAAATATATGTACACCAAACATAACATTTACTAAACCGATCAAACCCTCCAAGAGTCGTATTGTGAAAAATAAAATATCCCTAGGAGATTTATATTGCAAAATAATAATTTATCTTTTATTAAAACATTATTAATACATATCAACTACAATGAGTGATATTATTTATGTAATGTGTGTTGGGGATATATCACATGCAATATTATATTCGAAAAATAAATCAGAAAACTTAATTGAATTCCAAAAGTACGAAATTACAGAAAATGCAGAGATTTAGACCGAGGCTAGAGTTCGACTCTATGTTTTTAAGACGAATTACCCCACTATGTTGCCCACGGTTGAATAGAAAATATCTCCCAAGATACAATGGTCTCATCTTGCTGTAGTAGCACTCCAAACAATAGGAGACGGCGAACTTTGAATATTTTGAACTCTCTCTTTTTTATCGAAAACATTTTGACAGAAAATATGATTATGTATCCAAAATGATAATAAAAAGTCTGCAGATTCTTGGGATATATAGATTACCAAAAGTCACAAGTGAAACAACACAACTTTTCTAACAGACATGTTCATTTATTCGAACAGACACGTCCATTGGTTTCAAACGAAACAACACAACTATTCGAATAAATATTTTCAGTCTGAATAGTTTCAAATGAACAGTCACACCGTTTGGCAACAATTTCTCATTCACCCAGAAATATCTATTATATTTCCAACAATCCCCACATGAATGAGAAATTATGTTAATCAATGCAAATGCACATGTAAATGCAGACACTAAAGAGAATACAAACGGAAAGTTATTCCATCAGGAAAGGTAGTTTCTGACTTTGAAACTTCCCTAGTGGAATACTATCGGATTTACTTAGCTAATCAGTGAACATGATGTTTTGAACTGTTCAGCCGTTGGTGTAAATCAAGACAACAACACCCACACAATAACCCCCTAACATTTCCAGTTCTCATGGTTGTGTTCATTTTTGCCTTGAACAACCTTGGGTTTCATAAGTATTTTAGAGAATTCAAGCCTCAAAATTGTCATAGAAGCGGTCTCACTTCATACTTATGTAGGTCACCTCCTAGTAAGTGTATTCTGCCATACCCCACTTGGCTTAACCAATCTATAGGAATCATTAAAAGTTGAGCTTAATATAGGTCCCAATGGGTGTGAAGTAAGGTTTAGAAGGGGGGGATTTTGAATAAACCTTACCAAATATTTGATTTAGTCCTTTTAAATAAATTCAACAGAGTTGACTCAAACAGTTGTGTCCTTGATGGACAACTAAGTTGGCTTTTCAGCTAAGTTACCTACTCAACAGACTCGATAGAGTTGTTGATAGTATAACTTGGCTGCTCAAGCCAAATACTTAACTTGGCTGATTGGTTTTTAACAGCGGAAGACTTTACACCCTTAGATAAGATTTTAGTTTGTTTTAAATACTTGATTTTAGCACTTAGTTATTTTCAATTGGATTCCAAATATGATCAGCAAATATAGAATGAATATGCAGGAAAGTAAATTTGCTGAAAGTAAATGACACAAATATTTTTTTGAGGTTCGAAGATGGGGTAATTCTTCTAATCCTCTCTTCTCCAACTCCTGGAGGAATCCACTATGTAACAGATCAGTTTACAAAGCGGTGAACAGTCTGGAGACAGCCTTGATCACACAGCTGGCATCTCTTGCGACTCAGCTTCTTCACGGGGTAGGCTTGCTTGCTCTTGACTCACTTCTCAAGTTCTTGGATTTGATCACTAAGCCCTCCAACAAACTTGATAATGACTCGACCTGGAACCTTTCTACAATCCTAGCTTGGAAAGTAGACCCCTTTGATTTCTTCAAAAGTTTCCTCTTCAACAAATTTGAAGTTGTTTTTCCTTCACTACTTGTGTTGGATCGATTTCCTTCGAGTTTCAGGCTTGAGGATTTGCTTGAATGTTTTTGAGAATATTGCAGGTTAAGTGCTTGAATATTGCTTGCTTGTTCATGGTTCAGGTAACCTCTTCTCAATAACTTCCTCAGCCTTTTATAGTGCACATTTGAAATTTTTCCCGTTGAAGAGATAGGCTAATTTCAAATGTCACTTGTGTTCGTTGGCTTGTCTTGGTCTGTAGTCCTTGATGTTGACCCTTCCTCGTATTATATGTCTTCGCAGCATTGCAGGTGTCTGACACAAGGTGCAGTGTTTTCCATTGGTTCATTCATTTTGCACAATTCTCGACAAACACTTTAGACCGACAACTTTGACATATTACGATTTGAGTAATATTCTTGACTTTAATCAACGGATCAAAGTCATTGTCTTGACTAGATCTTTGTCTTTACCCTGGTGACTTGAGTCACTCGGTCTATGGATAACTTAACTATCACTTCAATTTTGAGACTTGGCTTTTAGAGATGACTTGACTGACACTTCTTACAGCTGTTTCCCATCTTACTCTTCTTCAGTCGAGTCCTTGACTTCCTTCATGGTATTACTCAGCTGACACATAGCAGAGTCTTCACATAGTCCGCAGTTGACTTCTTGTAATCCTTGGCATAGTGACTTGACTCGGCTTTTCCAAATTTATCTATTACAATAAAAATTACAAGGAAAATAGGGTGCCAACTTCCTAGTTTAAGTTTTACATGGTATCATTAAAATCTACTCAATAAATTTCCTAACACTTAACCTTACATATTTCTGCAGAAAGCACTTTTGATCATAAGAATAGGTAGGAATTTATCCTATGTGCTTAACTGAATCTTCATAACTTAGTTGTCCCATTGAACCAAGTTCTTGGGATCTCCAGTCATCGTGGTTGGGTTACCATTACAACGATTCATGCATAATAAGCTTCAATCTCATTCCTTTCGATAATCGGCATACTTGATCTCTTGGTAAACCTTTAGTAGGCGGATCCGTGAGATTCTCACTAGATTTTACATAATCAATAAAGATAACACCACTTGAGATCAACTATTTAATGGTATTGTATCTACGACGTATATATCTAGACTTACAATTATACATGTTATTTTGTACCCTTCATATGGCTGACTGACTATCACAATGTATATTGATAGCAGTGACTGGTTTTGGCCAACACAGAATATCCTCCAAAACATTCCGAAGCCATTTTGCTTCTTCCCCAGCTTTATCTAAACCTATAAACATCGTTGATCGAGCTATACAAGTTTGTTTTGAGGACTTTCAAGATAGCTACACCACAAATGGTAAAAATATAACCACTAGCGGATTTTGAGTCTTTTGAATCTGATATCCAGTTGACATCAAAATATCTTTCTCAAACTAATGGATTATTGCTTTAGATTACTAGTGAACTATAGTTCCCAAAGGGTGTGAGTGTAAGGTTTAGAAGAGGGGGTTGAATAAACCTTACCAACTTTTCGATTTAGTCCTTTTTAAAACGTTCAGAGTTAATACTTCAAAGTTGAGTCCTAGATGGACAACTAAGTTAGTTAATCAAAGAGTTAGCCACTCAATGCACTCGACTCGAGCCGATAGAATAACTCACTTTTTTTGACTAGAACTTAACTTGACTTGTGATATGTTTTCAGCGGAAGACTTAACACCCTTGAATTTGGTTAAAGTTTGTTTTAATACTTGGTTTTAGCACTTTGTTGATTATCAATTGGATAGCAAATTTATCAGCAAATATTGAAATAATGTGCAGAAATTAAAATGTTGAAATGTAAATGACACAATAAATTTTTATAGAGGTTCAAGATGGGGGTAATTCTTCTAATCCTCTCTTCTCCAACTCCTGGAGGAAATCCACTAAGTATTGATCGATATACAAAGTGGTAATCAGTCCGGATGCAAGTCTTGATCACACAAATGACTTGATCCTTTGGGACTCGATCGAGATGCCTTGGTCACACAAATGCTTCTCGTGCGACTCAACTTCTTCACAGGGCAGCTTTGCTTGCTACTATACTCACTTGCTCAAGCTTCTAGGATTTGATCACGAAGCCCTCCAAAAAACTTGAGAATGGTTCGACCTTGAACCTTTCTGCAATCCTCCTTGGAATGTAGACCCCTTGATTCTTCAAATGTTTCCTCTACAACTGATTGAAGTCGTCTTTCCTTCACAGGTAAGTGTTGATTGATTTCCTTCGTAGTGTAGGCTTGAGGATTGAACTTGAATGATTTGAGAATAGTTCAGGTTACAAATATTGCTTTTCTTGCTCGTATTTGTTTTCTGATTGTCAAGGTCACCTTTTCTCAAAGTGATTCCTCAGCCTTTTATAGTGTTCTTTTGAAAATTTGCCCGTTGAAGAGATAGGTTAATTTTCAAAAGACACTTATGGTCGTTGGCTTGTCTTGTTGCACTTCTTGGAATTGACATTTCCTCGTATGAATGATTCTTGACTTTTTCGAGTTCGACGACACAGTGCGTGCTTCCCATTGGTTTATTCCTTTTGCACGCTTCTGGGACTGAGCACTTTAAGAAAGGCAGTATGGAAGTATTACTTGTTTAAGTAATTCTCTTGACTTCTGTGCAACGGATCTCTTTCAGTTGTCTCGACTTGACTGCATTTACTTGACTTCCCCAGGTGACTTCGAGTCAGCTTCAAATCATTGGATGACTCATCTGTCACTTCATCTTGAGACTTAGCTATCTTGAGTTGACTTGACTGACACTTTACTAAGCTGCATTTCAGCTGCACCTTCAGTCGAGTTCATGTCTTCTCTTCTTGCCACACTCAACTGCCTCACAACAGAGTCTTCTTTTTAGTCTCCAGTTGTCTTCTTGCATGTTCAGGCATAGCTGACTTAACTCAGCTCGACCAGCCCTATCTATTACAATGCAATTTACAACAAAAATGGGGTGCCAACTTTTTATTCTAAGTTTTACATGGCATTCATCAAAATCTAAAAATTAATTTTCCAACAATTTCCCCCTTTTTGATGATGCCAAAACTTAAAACATTCATACAATAATTAAACAGCAAAGATACGTACAGACAATGTAGAATCACAGAATGTATGTGTAGAATCAATCTTTTATTGATCATAACATTCTAGTTCTTTACACAAATTGTTCTGAGTGTATCGAGCTTAAATGTAACTTAAGGTAACCATGCTATTCTATATCTACGCAAGTATAGAAATTATACAATTTTATTCGATGTACAGAAGACTTACATAAAGAT
This sequence comes from Rehmannia glutinosa, assembly GCA_016081115.2. Classification (NCBI taxonomy): domain Eukaryota; kingdom Viridiplantae; phylum Streptophyta; class Magnoliopsida; order Lamiales; family Orobanchaceae; genus Rehmannia; species Rehmannia glutinosa. Next base: position 1,274,572 of record JABTTQ020003391.1, on the reverse strand, counting down.
GTATTTACATAGTAAAATACATGAAAGGGTGGACAACAACAGTTCATCTCCTTCGCTGCCTCCTTCTTTCCTCTTCTTCAGCTCTATCTTCTTCTAATCTATTCCTCTTCTTCTCTTCTTCAGCTGCTTTCTTTTTCTCATATGCTTTCCTGGCACTTCATCTCTTCTTTTTCTTTTTTGCCTTTCTTCCCACAAATGAGTTTGTCTTCTATTTTTTCTTCCTCGATCCTCTTCACATACTCAGCATTGTTCTTGGCCACTTGCAGGTTGGCTACTTCGTCGAATCCAGCCCAATAGATCCCTCTTTTCTTTCCTGGATCTATATATTCAATGTTTTTGGGCAAAGGTATAGGTCTGAAAACCTCTTCCTCCACCATCGCTTTTCCTCTCGCCTCGGGCGTGTATTATCTTGGGGCCTTCTTTTTCCCAAAAGAGTGACTAGCAGAGTGACCCAGAGCGATCGCCAGTGAGTCTGCTCTGTCGCCTTCTTCACATAACTTGAAGCCTTTTTCCCAATACAAATCCCAGGCTTGAGCCATGGACATGTTTGCGAAGTAACGCTCGGATGCAAGCGTCTTGAATTCATCAACAGATCTTGGCTCGGTTCCGACATCTGAAATGGCATAGGTGTCTCTGTCTGCATTGGAATGCCTCCATGTTGTTTTAGTATATCCATAACTCGGGCATCCATCTTTCCTTCCACCTCCTTCATCCCGCTTCAACTATCTTTCTCTTTTCACCATGGGTACGCAGATGTTGGAGCGCAGAGTCACGGGAAGTTTGGCTTTGATGATATCACCGTGACAAGACCTTGTTGGGGGTTTTAGCAATCATCAAGGTCATATCTTTCGAACCTTTCAACCTTCCCCCTCAACAGATGTTCCCTTCTTCTCTCTTCTTAGTTCCTCAGTTGTCTTCTCCCTCACAGCTGCGTCCTTCTTCTCAGCTTCAGATCCTTTTAACGCCTTTAAGTATTCCTCTTCCCCCTTTTTGGCATCATCAAAGGAGAGAGGAACCCCTGAAACAAGCTAGCAATCATGAAGTCTAAGCGGTGATAGCCGAGTTATGCTTCGATCTGCGGGAGTATCTTTGCACGGAATTCGGAGCGGGTGGCGTTGGATTCAGCTGTTACCAGCTTTATTTCAGCCATGAGGAGGCTGAATTTCCTCTCCATGTTCTCCTCTACGCGCAGGAGCTTTTTCTTATTAAATTCACGCAGCAGCTGCATCTCTGTGTTGTGAGATTCATGCATTCGATCGATGTTCTCTTGCATTCTTGTCTTCATATCAGCATTCTCAGCCCGCCAGACTAGCAATTTATTGAACAATGTCCTGAAATATCGAGCTTGTTCTACGCGCATTGTTTGTTGTTGTTGCCACCATTCCCGGATCCTGACAATTATTCCTCGCAGATCGGCAGTAAGATTTGCGTCTCTGTTATCCAGCCTCATGTCCAGTGAGGCCTGGTGCCTCTCCATGTTCTCTATCTCTGCAAATATGGCCTTGAAAACTTCTCGAACTTCAATTGTCATACTTGCTCACCGGTGGCGGCCAAGCGTCAAAGTCAAAGTTTGCTGGGACGATGGTGTCTGTTGGAATAACGGGATCGGAGTTTTATGGAAACGTTCTTGATATGAGGGCGATTCTTCGAAGGTCGTACTTCCGAGAGAGAGAGAAATGATTCTTCAAACGGATCATCACGGGCAACGGGAATCTGCTCAATGACAACTTGTGCTCGTGAAGTTCCTGGTGGAGTCGATCCTGCTGCAGCTTGGGAAGCCTGCTGCAGCTTGGGAAGCTCGCGTGATTGACTGCTTTCACCGTGGGTCTCAGTATGGAGTTGACCCGACTTGCCGAGCCTCACTTGTCTTAACAGATTTAAATCGGTCTCACCGATTTTTTCATATGAGTTGACTGTCCTCGCCATATCGGAAGCGTCATCGGGCGATGATGAGATTTGCATGGGTGGCTCATCATCAAAATTAAAGGTTTGGCGAGTAGCCTTAAGGTTAGACTTACTCGTGCTTGGGAGAACATCCTCAGCTGAGTCTTTTGGATCGGCAATAGGGGATAACTCAGCTTCGTCTTCACCTTCAGATCCTAGAAAGGTTACATCAGATTTTCTTGGGAATTATGAAGAGCACTTATCTCCTTTTCGGATGGATCCATGTTAGTAGGAGGGATGTTCTCACGTGCTTCCTCTTTACCCCGGAAGTCTCAACCTCCCGTTGGCCTTCATTACCTCCTGCGCAGTCTCAACTGCAATGGGCTTTGGATCCCCCTTCGACGATGTCGGTCACTGTCTTGGGGTTTTTCGAGGTGGCATCCACCGAGTCTCAACTCCATGGATTGCACTTTCATTGCCCAGTGTTAAATCCCGGGCGCTTCCTTCCCCGTGCCTCGACTACATCGCCAGCGGCGTCATTGGCTGCGGTGCGATTGGCACTTCACCGAGACGATCTTAATCGCCTGAGCCTCATCGATGACAACTTATTGTGTATCGCTTTGTTGTTCCTTCTCCACTTCGCCTCCAAGATTCGTTGTGGAGTCATCTCGCAGAACCTCCGACCTAGGCCGCAGGTGGAGGGAAAGTTTCCCCTCCGGCACACCACCGAGTGACTTGATTTGGGTCACTCGTCTCCGGACTCTCGGTTGTTCCTTTGAGTATTCAGCCGTTGGGGCGGTGGTGAGACACATTCATTAGGGGTAGGCTCGACCGGGGTCCCCACAATCCCGTTTCATCGCCAGCTTCTCTTAACACCTTCTTCGAGTGAGCAGGAAGTGGTGGCAAGAACAATCGTGGCAATATGTTGCACCACTCCCATCGGATCAATCTCCAGCTGCGATGTGGAAGACTCCCCTGGTCCTTCCAATAACCATTGCTTATATTGGATCCTAGATTCCCGCATGGCTTGTTGCATCTCCAATTCTTCCAGAGTAGCAAGGGGTCCGATCCTCATCACTCCCGGAGAGAATGTCAAGATGAGGATGTGTATGATCGATGGTTCCAAAGAAAGGGACAGATACTGGCCTTTTCACGAGCTTCAGGTTCCTCTGCCAGTCTCTGCTTCTCCTTGTCTTTGAAGATCTGCAAGATATCTGTGCAGTTTTCTTCATCCAGTGCTTGGACCACAGTGGTCAATCCGAGAAAGTTCAACAGTTCGTCTTCTTCTTCAATAAATTCCGGTCTTTGGAACTGTTCCCTGGATCGACTCATCTTCCACTTCCTCCACTCTCGCAGACGATTTTGGATGTCTGGATATGGTGGGGATAGGATCATTATATCATCATAATCTTTGTCATCTTCTCCCTGCTGTCCCTCGTTCTCAGGGATTGAAGGTAGCAAACTTTCGTGCTCCACACCCTCAGCAGCGTCTGTTGCAGGAGGGATACAATCCTGTCACCAGGAGAGTTTGCTTTCTCAGATGCTTCTTGTGTCTCAGTTGTTCTGATGACAGCTGTGTCTGCAGTTTGCCTCTGTTGATCAGCTTCAGCAGACTTGGCTATTTCATCTACAATTTCTGGAGACTCTACTTCTCCAAAGAGCTCTCCTCGATCTCTGTTTTGGTGAGTGGTCTGACTCAATAGGTTTCTCAAGCTCGAACGCTTGAAGATTCTTCTTCTTTTAGTACTTACCAGAGGGATTTCTGGCTCGGATACGGTTTCTTCTGAGTCCTAGGCGGCGGGGGCCGGTGCTGTTGTCTTTTTCTGAGGAGTTGGCCGTCTCGGCTTATCAGTCCTCCTTTTCTTGATAACCGGAGAAGGTATTTGAGGCTCCTTCTCCGCTGCGGCTGCAGGGGCAGGTGACTCGGCTGCAGGGGCAGGTGCATCTTTTGTTTTCTTTTTCTTTGCTACAGGGGCAAAGAGCTTTTCTTTGTAGTCTGCAGGGGCAGACTTCTTCTCGGGGAGATGAGGAGATAGTTGTTTGTTCAGTGGTCACCGATTCCCCTCACTCGTGACGCTCTCTTGGCATATGCTCGCTTCTATGCTCCGGAAAGGTTAGACCGGAATATTTTCTTGTTGACATAGAACGCCTTTCCATGTCGAAGAGGGACTCCTTTCACTTCCATCATCCGGCCAATCACCAGGCCGTACCCCAGGGATCCTCCAAACGAACCATACTTCTTGAAGGATTTATTCCCAACATTTTGGCAGAGTCTGCTGTATACAAACTCAGCCTAGTTCACCTTCTTTTCTTCTATGATCGCAGCCATCACGATCATCTTAGTTTTGGACAGCTGATTAAAGCTTCCAAATTTGATATCAACGCACTTGGCAACAATATCCAGCAGCTTGTGGTAGTCTTCCTTCAGCAGCTTCTTCTCAGCTGTGTAGACAACCTTCGCAGCATAGTCAGGTTTGGCTACTTCCTTCCAAGCAACAACCAAGTTAACATCAGCTTCATAAATCTCCGACACTCCTTCCGCCGGCAACGAACTGTGTTCTGCCAGATCCTTGTGCGACCTCTTCCACGTAGGTCATCGGAAACTCCATCGTCAAAAATGGTTTCAGTCCAGACTTTTCCAGCTTCTCTGCTATCTTCTTCACAAGGGTGTTGTCAGACCCCTGTTTGATCATGCCGTCGAAATCCACAGTAGACCCAGTGTGGATTTACTTTCCCAATTTGACAAAATCGTGAGTAGATGCCATTTCTCGATGTTTTACCGAACAAAACTTTTAAAATGAACTTTGAAGATTTGTAGGGTTTTGAGAGAAAATTTCTTTCTTTGCTTTCGAGAGAGATGAACAGTTTTGGTAAAGTGAGAGAAAGTTGGGCGAAACGGTATATGTATGGGTTATGAAAGGACGTGCGGGTGATTTTTGAAATTTGATCAAGATCAACGGCTTAGATTTTGCACGCCGATTAACATTTAATTTCTCGCATTTAATGCGGCAGCATTTATATCCAATCATAAGCTTGGTATGCAGCTTTTGACTGTACACGTCATAATTATGCTGACGTCATTCTTAAAAATATTCCCGCTTAGTAAAAATGACTGCGTTTTTGTCACTTTTTTCATAAATGACTCAGATTATTCCTTAGCTGATTTAACTTTTCTCTCTTTGCACATAGGTACTCAGCTGTCAGTTAACTTGACGCAGTTGATTCTCCGATACGGCTGATTCACTTAGCTGATTCAAGAGTTTAGCCCTTTTTTCATCTTTCCGTGTTTCATCTCTTTTCTTTGACTCTTCTGAGTGTCAACTCAGCTCAATTAACCCTAACTCATGCTTGAGTTCTTCAAATCTTGATTCACATAATGGCTTTGTGAATATATCAGCTAACTGCTTATCAGTTGAGATATATTGAAAGGTGATGTCCTTCTTTTCAACATGATCTCTTATGAAGTGATATCTGACATCAATGTGCTTTGTTCTTGAGTGCAACACAGGATTTTGAGTGATTGCAATTGCACTTGTGTTATCACACATAATTGGAATTTCTTTTTCTTCAACTTCATAGTCTCTCAGCTGTTGTCTCATCCATAAGACTTGGGCACAACAGATGCCCGCAGCTATGTGTAAGTCCAAGCGGCTACGATAATCTAGAAGGGGGTGAATAGATTATCTCCATCTTTTCGATTTTGCCCTCTTTTTATAACCGAATGCTCAAAGACAATAATAAAGGTGCGGAATGTAAGCAACACACGTCGATTTAAAGAGGTTCAACCCACCTAGGGCCTAATCCTCTACCACCCCAGTATATCCGGGATGGATTTCGAAAAGAAAAAGAATTTTATTAATTACCAAAATTAATACAAATTCAACTTACAACACCTTGAAGAGCACCACACTCTTCTTCAACACCACCTTTGGAGATTACCACAATCTCCCTTTGAAGATTACCACAATCTTCCTTCAACGGCACCTTGTGAAGATTACCACAATCTTCAACCTTGAAGAATACCAAATTCTTCAACACCTCAATAAGAAGATTACCACAATCTTCTTCACCTATCACCTAGATCATCCAAGTGTGTTCTTACCACAAGAACACTCACAAGGATATCTTGTGTTTGAATGATAACCAAAAAATCAAGATTACAACTCAATAATGAATAATACAATTTGAGTGCGAAGTGTAATCAAGAAAAGCCTAGACCTCAAAGATGTGAAAGTGATAAGCTAGGCAATTTTACAACAAGAATAATAACAATGAAAGACCAAGTGTTTGCTTGAAGTGTATCTTGTTGTGTTGTATCTCAATTGTAGTATTGGTTGCTCCAAAATTTCCTCTATTTATAGGAGATGATTGATCAAGCATAGGCTCCTCTTGGGGATTGAAAATCTACTGAAAAAATACAATTAAAATCAAGAATATAGCTGTTAGAAATCAATCCCACAATTTAAGGAAATGTGTCTGTTGTCAAAACGGTCATATTTTTGTTTGTCAATACACAGGCGCGACCGGTCGCACGAAATAAGAGAAAATAAGAACACTTTGAAAATTACAACAGGCGACCGGTCGACGTGAGGCTTCACCGGTCGACCCTGTCTCAACCAGGTCCCCTAATCAAAAAAAAGCGAAGGGGTTAAGTTCTGTTTCAAAATGAAACTTGCAGTGCACCGGCCGATCGGCGGCCACCGACCGGATCGTCGACGCCCGGGCGACGGTCGACCGCTTGTTTTCCTTCCGCCTCATTTTTCTGTTTCTAAAAACATCTTCAGGTATGGGTTGCCCTATAGGGCGACCGGTCGACCACGAGACAGAAATGTTGTCCAATTTTTGTTGAAAATAAAACTCAAGAAATACTCCGAAAATTGTGTAAAAACATTTTAAATAGATCGAGAGTATTTAGACAACATTTAGGAACCTGTTATAGGAGTAAAAACTCATTGATAAAAGTGTTGTCCATTTTTAATAAACTTGAGAAAATACTCCGGAAAATATTAAAACCATTTTAAATCATTTAGGAGTATTTGGACAACCTTTAAAAACATTGTTTTGGTGATAAAATAAAATCATCAAAATTAAGATAAAAACATGTATCAAACACTATGTATTTTGCTTCAGCTGTGGAGGTAGCTATTGAATTTTGCTTCTTGCTAAACCAGGAAATTAGCCTATTTCCAAGCATTTGACATGTACACGAGGTACTCTTCTTCCGTCAACTCTACATCCAAAGATAGTCGAGTCCGAGTAACCAATTAGCTTGAATCCACCTTCCTTAGTATACCATAAGCCAACTTCTTGGCTTCCTTTCAAATATCTCAAGATTCTTTTGGTCGCAAATCATGTGGCCTTCTTTTGGAGCAGATTGAAATCTTGCACATACACCTACAAAGAAAGGTGATGTCCGGCCTCGCTTCTTTGTGAGATAGAGCAATGATCCAATAAGTGCTCAGATCTTGTTTGATCCACGTGCTTGCCATCCGCATCCATATCCATTTTGATCGACGTATTCATTGGTATTTTCACGAAGACTTCTCTTCCATGCCAAATTTCTTCATTAAATCTCTCGTGTATTTTGTCGACTTATGAAGGTTCCATCCTTCACTGCTTTTACTTGGAGTCCAGGAAGAATGTCGACTCTCCCATCATGCTCATTTCAAATTTGCTTTGCATAAGATTTGAGAATTTATCACACAACTCTTTGTTTGTGGATCCAAAGATAATGTCATCCACATATATTTGAACAAGCAGTACACTCTTCCCATCTTGAATTCTGAAGAGTGTTCTATCCACTTTGCCTTTTGTAAATTTGTTCTCAATCAGGAATTGTGATAATGTATCATACCATGCTCTTGGTGCCTGTTTCAATCCATATAAAGCTTTCTTGAGTTTGTATATTTTATCTCCAAGAGTCTTCTGCTCAAATCCTGGAGGTTGTTCAACATATACTTCTTCCTCCAATAACCCATTAAGGAATGCACTCTTTACATCCATTTGATATACAAAGAAGTTCTTGTGAGCAAAGATAGGCAAGAAACATCCTTATGGCTTCCAATCTTGCCACAGGAGCAAAAGTTTCATCAAAATCTATTCCTTCTTCTTGGCAATACCCTTTGGCTACCAATCTTGCTTTGTTTTTTACCACAGAGCCTTCCTCATTCATGTTGTTTCGGAACACCCATTTAGTGCCAATAACATTTTGATGGGTAGGTCTTTGAACCAATTCCCACACTTTGTTTCTTTCAAATTGATTCACTCTTCTTGCATGACTTGAATCCAATGTGTGTCATCCAATGCTTGTGACACATCTTTTGGCTTTATTTGTGAGATGAAACAAGTGAACATAGCTTCTTGTTGGGTTCGATCTGGTTTTTACACCTTCTCTTACATCTCCAATGATTAGTTCTCGTGGATGGTCTCTCGGCCATCTTACATCGAGTTGGAGTAAGTTAGCCGATTCGATCGTCTTGCAATCGTGTTATTTTGATCACTCTCTCATCATCACTTAGCCGCATATTTCCCACCGCCTTTGAGACTCGGCTATCTCATCTTCATCCGGGTTTATAATTCCGGCTTGACTTCAACATAGGGACTCTTTCGCATGGTTGGGTGATTCGAAATTTATCACCGACTCTTCAATGTCTTCTCCATTTACATTGGGTTCATCAAACACCACATGATAGTGACAGTGTCACAATCACTATCACCAGTCCGAGTTTGATGAGTTAGAGTGTACCTCTTCTTGGTCAGTTGATCTTGTTCCTTGTCCATCAAGCGGATCGGGGCTTCTTCTTCGAGTCACTTGAGTAGTCGGCTTCATCTTTGCTCTCAATCACCGTTGTCTCTTGACTTGGGTTTTTTTGCAGATCTCTACGACCATCATTGCTTTTTTTTTTTCTTGTCTTCTTTCTCAAGACCTTTCTTTCTTCTTCATTCCTGTATTTGTTAACTACAGGATATGAGCAATCAATAGCATAGTGACCTGGTTGTCTCTGTTCCAAAGATAGATATTCACCTTTTGATCGCTCTCTTTCCATTCTTGGATTGTCGACCCTTTGATATTCACTTTTTGATGATCTGTTCTCTTGGGCGCCTATCTTCCTTGATTTGGAGGAGCCGAGTGTCTTCCGGAAGATTCTCCTTTCTCTCTTGTAGTTCTTATTGAAGAACTTGTTGAATCTTTTAACCATCGTGGGCTATTTCTTCGGATCAATGACTTCTTTGACCTCGGCTCTCTCTTCCCATCTTTAACAATTAGAGCAGTTGTTTTGGGTGGGTACAAATTGTCTCTTCCTGGTCTTTTTCTTCTCACTCAAACTCGTAGGCTTTGAGGTCCGAGAATAATTCATGGTTGGATGTCTTTGATAGGTCCATGGAATGTCTCGGTGCCATGACCTTCATTTCCCATTCACCGAAGACTTTTTAGGATCTTCATACACATTTCCTTCGTGTATATTCCTTTCCAAGTGTAGATAGCTCATTGGTGATTTACGTGAACCGAGCATCCAGTTGATCCAGGTTTTCCCGAGATCATTTTGAAGTTTTCAAATTTCTGTCAGACCACCGATAATTTGTTTTCTTTGATTTGCTCGAGCCTTCACAAATCAATGTTAGCTTGTCCTGATTTCTTTAGCCGTTTTGCATGATTTGACTTTATTGAACATGGCTTTGTCCAAGGTTTTGTAAAGGATGTCCTTGGCTACATTGTCCAGTTGTATCTTTTTTCTGTCATCATTTGTCCACTCGTTCTTGGTTTTTCAACCATGACGTGCAGGGAGCAACATCCTCTTCTCCTTCAACAAGACTCTTTACAAAATGTTCACCTTAAGGATTTGCGGTGGCCCATCTTCTATCACTATCCACATCTCATCATGTAATCTTTGATAGATGAGTCTGCATACGAATTTTCCAATCATCAAATTCTTCAATTGTGAACATAGGGATACATGTCAAATTTGCTTCCATGATAATAACTTTTAATGATAAAAAAGAGTTTTAAGAGTTTAAGTACTAAAGCGGACTTTGAGAAGTTTGGAGATCTAGTTCAAGAACTGCGGTGCGGAGGGTTCAATGAACCAACCGCTCCGATACCACTTGTAGGTCCCAAGGGGTGTAAGTGTAAGGTTTAGAAGGGGGTTGAATAAACCTTACCAAATTTTCGATTTAGTCCTTTTAAATATACGAGTTGATACTACACACTTTGTGTCCTTGATGGACAATCAATTTAGTCAATCAAGAGAGTTAGTCTCTCAACGACTCAACCGAGTTGTTGATGGAATAACTCAGCTGTTGGCTCTAAATTAACTCAATTGTGGTTTTGTTTTCAGCGGAAGACTTAACACCCTTAAGTTTGATTAAGCAAAGATTTAGTGCTTGGTTTAGTACTTATAAATTATCAAGTGGATAGCAAATTTATCGCAGATATAAGCGATTAAGATGCGGGAATTAAAATGCTTTGAAATGTAAATGACACAATAAAATTTTTATAGAGGTTCGAAGATGGGGTAATTCTTCTACTCCTCTCTTCTCCAACTCCTGGAGGAATCCACTAGGTATTGATCGATACAAAGTGGTAACAGTCCGGATACAAGTCTTGGTCACACAAAGTGACTTGATCCTTTGGGACTCGATGCGAGACGCCTTGATCACTCACCGGCTTCTCGTGACTCGGCTTCTTCACAGGGGCAAACCGCCTTGCTACTACAGCTCACTTGCTCAAGCTCTTTGGATTTGATCACGAAGCCCTCCAAAAGCTTAAGACTTGGTTCGACCTTGAACCTTCCTACAATCCTTCGTGGAATGTGGACCCCTTGTTTTTTCAGTATTTTCCTCTTCAACTGATTGAAGTTATCTTTCCTTCACAGGTGAGTGTTGGATTGATGTTCTTCGTAGTGTAGGCTTGAGGATTGAGAATGTTTCAGATTTTCTAATAATTGCTTGAACGTTGTTTGGTTCAGGTCTGTAACTTGTGTCACTCATTCTCAAATAACCTCCTCAGCCTTTTATAGTGATCTTTCAAAAATTTGCCCGTTGAAGAGATAGGCTTATTTTTGAAAGTCACTTGCAGTCGTTGGCTTTTCTTATTGCAGTCCTTGGAATTGCCATTTCCTCGTATGAATTGTTCTTTCACCTTTTCTCGAGTTCGACACGGTGTAGTGCTTCCCATTGTTCATTCCTTTTGCACGCTTCGGGGGACTGAGCACTCCGAGAAAGGTGATATGGAGATATTATTACTTGTTTAAGTAATTCTTTTGATTTATGTGCAACGGATCTTTTACAGATTATCTCGACTTGACTGCATTTCTTTGCTTTCCCCAGGTGACTTAGAGTCACTTCCAATCATTGGATGACTCTTCTCATCACTTCAACTTGAGACTTGGCTTTTCTCGAGTTGACTTGATCGATACTCCACTCACCGTATCTCACCGCTTCTTCATAGAGTTCCCGTCTACTCTTCTTTGCCATACTCACTGTCTTGCAATGAGTCTTCCTTCTAGTCTTCGCTTGTCTTCTTGCATGTTAGAGCGTAGGTGACTTAACTCAGCTTGGCCAGCTCTATTTATTACAATGCATTTTACGACAAGAATTGGGGTGCCAACTTCCTATTCTAAGTTTTACATGGCATTCATCAAAATCTAAACAATAAATTTCCTAACAATTTCCCCCTTTTTGATGATGCCAAAACTTAAACCATTCAAAAATGCAAATAGCAAAGATACATACAGATAGTGTATTGACATAGAATGTATGCGCAGAATCAATCCTTTTATTGATCATAACATTCTTGTTCTTTTACACAATCACAAGGTGTATCGAGCACATATTTGTCTACACGAAAATAAAGAATTTATAGCTTTATTTCGAAGACTTACATTGTATGTATTTACATAATAAAATACACGAAGGGGTGGACAAAGAACACTTCATCTCCTTCGCTGTCTCCTTCTTTTTCATCTTGTTCAAGATCTTCTTCTCTTCTTCTCTTTTTCTCATCGTCACCGCCTTCTTTTTCTTTTCATATGCCTTCCTGGCAAACTTCATCTCTTCTTAATCTTTCCTGTCTTTTCTCCCATAGCCGAGTTTGTCTCTTGTTTTCTTCTTCTATTCTTTTTGCATACTCAAGCGTTTTTTTAGCCACTTGCAAATTTGCTATTTGGTCAAGCCCACCCAAGAGATCCCTCCTTTCTTTCTTTCCCCGGATCTACGTATTCAATATTTTTGGGCAGAGGCCTAGATCTCAAACCTCTTCCTCCACCACTACTTTTTCCTCTACCTGGGCGTGTATTGTACTTGGGGTCTTCTTCTTTCCAATTGAGTGACTGACGGAGTGACCAAGCAGAGCGATCGCCGGGTAGTCTCTGTCGCTGTCGCCTTCTTCACATAACGTGAGACCCTTTTTCCCAAGATAAGTCCCAAGCTTGAGCCATAGACATATTTGCAAAGTATCCTTCGGATGCGGCGTTTTAAATTCATCAACGATCGTGGCTCTGTCCTCCGACATCCGAGATGGCATAAGTGTCTCTATCTCTTTGGAATGCCTCCATGTTCTTTCAAGATGTTCATAACTCGGGCATCCATTCTTCCTTCCACTTCCTTCATCCTCGCTTCAATTTTTTTCTCTTTTCACCATAGATATAGCAGAGTGTTGGAGTGGCAGAGTCACAGGGAGTTTGCTTTGATAATGTCACCGTGTGACAAGACCTTGTTGGGGGTTTGTGCAATCATCAAGGTCACATCCGCGATCCTTCCCCTCAACAAGCTTTCCTTTCTTTTGTTTCACCACTTCCTCAAATGACTTTCCCTTCGCAGCTGCTCCCTCCTTCTCAACTTCAGATCCTTTCTGTGCTTTAAGGTATTCATCTTCCCCCTTTTTGGCATCATCAAAAGAGAGAGGGACACCTGGAAACATGCTGGCAAGCAGGAAGTCGAGCCTGTTGATGGTAGAGTTCTGCTCTTTCGAGTGGCCGCAGTAGTATGCAAAGACGAAATTTGGATCGAGTAGCGTTGGACTCTGTTGAAATCAGCTTCATCTCAACCATGAGAAGGCTGAATTTTGTATTCATGGTTTCTTCCAAACGCTGTAGATCACTCTTATTTTGCTCACGCAGCAGCTTTATCTCGGCAATGTGAGCTTCATGCATGTGCTCAATATGTTCTCTCACTTCGTTTTGCATCAAGCATTTTCACTCTCCATACCAGCAGACTTGTTGAACAATGTCCTGAAGTATCTAACTTGTTCCACACGCATTGTTTCTTCTTTGTTGCCACCATTCCCGATCCCCGATCATATGCCTCTTAAATCGCAGAAAGATTGGCATCTCTGTTGTCCATCCGCATGTCCATAGAGGCCGATGCCTCTCCATCCATTCAATCTCGGCCGAATAATGCCTTGAACACTTCACGGACTTGGTGATTCCTCCGTTGCGGTGATGGCCATGCGGCGTCAAAATCATAATCACCGGAACAATGGTGCCGATGGAAAAACGGAGCTGGTTTGTGGTAGCGTGCGCGTTCGTTTTCTGATTCTTCATGGAGGTCCGGTACCTCCGAGAGAAAGGAAAAGATTCTATAAAGGATTCATCACCGCCAACCGGGATTTGTTCGATGATGAGCGGTGCACGTGAAGTTCTTTTTGGAATCGACCTGCTGCAGCCTTGAGGAGCCCGCGCAGTGGATTCTCGTTCACCGGGGTTTGTTGTGAAGTGGACCCGACTTTGCCGAGCCTCACTGTCTCAACAACCGTTGGTCTCAAATGATTTCTCCAATTGAGTAGACGATCCTCGGCCTTATCAAAAGCGTCATCGGACGATGATGAGATTTCCATTGGTGTCTCATCATCAAAATTAAAGGTTTGACGAGTAGTCTTGGGATCGACTTGCTCGTGCTTGGAACATCCGCACTGAGTCTTTTGGATCTCACATGGGGATGACTCGACTTTCTTCTTCGCCTTCGATCCCGAGAAAGGTTACATCAGATTATCCTGGGAATCATGAAGCGCGCTTATCTCCTTTTTCGGATGGGTCGATGATAGCAGGAGAGGATGTTCTCTACTTGACTTCTTTACCCCGGAAGTCTCAACCTCCCGTGGCCTTCATTATCTCCAAAGGCCTCCCGGCTCGCAATGAGGCCTTGTCCTCCCTTTCGACAAAGCGATGTCGGTATGAGGGTCTTCTGTGGTGGCATCCATTGAGTCTCAACCCCATGATTTGCACTTTCATTGCCCAGTGTTAACTCCTGTGGCCGTTCCATCTCAGCCTCGATCGCATCGCAGGCGTCATTAGCCTTCGAGCGGTTGGCACCTCACCGAGACAGTCTCAATCGCCGAGCTTCGTTGATGACAACTTGTTGTTCTTCTTGTGTTTGTATTTTCTCTACTTCGCCTCCTGGATTCGTTGTTGAGTCATCTGCGGCATTCTCCGACCTTGCTGCGCAGTGGAGGGAGTTTCCCCTCGGGCGCACCACCGAGTGACTTAGAATGGGGTCACTCATCTCCAAACTCCCGGCTATTTCGATTGAATGTTCAGCCGTTGGGGCGGTGGTAACACACCTTCAATAGGGGTTGGCTCGACTAGGGTCCCCACTATCCCGGTTTCATCGCCAAGTCCCTTATCGCTTTCTTCCGAGTGAGTCAGGAAGTTGTGGCATCAACAACAGTGGCGATTTGTCAACCACTCCCATTGGATCAATTTCGGTGTGTTCGAGGACTCTCCTGGTCCCTCCATCAATCTTTGCTCGTGAAGGATTCTCGATTCGTGCAATGCTTGCCGTGCATTTGCAACTCTTCGTGGCGGCGGAAGATTCTCCTGGATCCTCATCACCGCCGAGAGAAGACATCAAGGAGAGGATGTGTATGTTCTGTGGTGCCGGGAGATAGGGCGATGTTGGCCTTCTCACGTGCCTCGGCCTTTCCTCTCGTCTGTCTTTCCTTCTCCTTGTCCTTGAATATCTGCAGGGATGTCCGTGCGATTGTCTTCATCCAATCTTTGGGAGCACGATGGTTAGTCCAAGGAAGTTTAACAGATTCCTCTTTCTTCTATGGACTCGGGCCGTTGGAACTGTTCCTTGATTTACTCAACTTCCATTTCCTCCACTCACGCAGACGATTTTGGATGTCCGGGTAAGGTGGAGATAGGATCATTACATCACTATCGGCTCTATCGCCTTCTTTTTCTTGTGTTTTGGTGTGTGGACTACAATCTGTGTCTTCGAGTTGCATCTGCTGATTGCCTCAAAGCAGACTTGGCTGTTTAATCAATTACATCTGGGGACTCGACGCTTGCAGTTTAGAGCCGTATTTGTTCCACCGAGTGGTGACTCAATCCGGTTTTTCAAGCTCGGATCGCTTGATGATTCTTCTTCGTCTTCTAGTTTGTACCGGAGGGATTTACGGTTCGAGACAGTTCGTCTCGAGTCTTGGGCGGCGGGGCGTCTTGGTGTCTTTTTCTCGAGGAGATGACCGTCTTGCTTATCGGTTCTCCTCTTTTTGACGATCGGAGAAGGTATTTGTGAGTCCTTCTCGATCCGCCGCTGCTGGGCGGGAGACACGGCTGCAGGGGCGGTGACTCTGCTGCGGGCGGAGCATGTTTGACTTTCTTTCTTTGCTGCGGAGCGGCCGATCTTCTTTAGCAGTGCAGGGGCAGCTTTCTTCTTGGGTGGAGAGGAAACAATTTGTATCTTCGTGGTCACCGATTCCCCCTCACTCGTGTCGCTCTCTTGGCGTAGGCTCTCTTCGTGCGCCGAGAGAGGTTTGCTCAACATCCTCTTGTTAACATGGAATGTCTTCCCATGTCTAAGAGGACTCCTTTCACCTCCATCACCGCCAATCACTGTGGCCATATCCTAGGGATCCTCCAAATGTGCCATCTTCCTTGAAGGATTTGTTCCCTACGCTTACGCGAGTCTGGCAGAGACAAACTCAGCCCGTTTATTTTCTTTTCTCGCGATGATTGCAGCCATTACAATCAGCTTTGCTTTTGACATGATTGGTCAAAGCCGCCAAATTTGATGTCAATACATTTGGCAACTATGTCCAACAACTTGTGATAATCCTCCTTCAAATAGTCTTTGTTTGTTGTGTACACTATTTTATCAAAGATAGTCGGGCTTGGCTATTTCTTTCCAAGCAAAGATCCAAGTTTACATCAGCCGTTAATTTAAAGGCTCCTTCGGTTGGTAGAGAGCGTGTTCACCAAATCCTTGCGAGATAGTCACCGCTTTCCGTGAACAGATGACTTTATTCCTTCATCGTGAATCTCGGCATTCACGTAGAATTGTGCGACCTCCTCCACATAGGTCATCGGATATTCTAACGTCGAAAATGGTTTCACCCGATCGTTTCCAATTTCTCGATTTTCTTCACTAGGGTGTCGTCGGACCCTGTTTCACCATGCCGTCGAAATCCACAAAGAGACCGGTGTGGATTTGCTTTCCTAACTTGATAAAATCATAGGTTGGTGCCATTTTTTCAGGATTTTATCAAAGAAAAACTTAGAGATTGATTTGAAGGTAGATAGGGTTTCGAGAGAATTTTTGCCTTTGCTTTTGAGAGAAAGAAATGAACAGTTTTGGTAGTGTGAGAGAGAAACGGACGAGAATGGTTTAAGTATGGTTTATGAAAGGACGTGCGGGTGGTTTTTGAAATGTGATCGAAATCAACGGCTTAGATTTTGCACGCCTATTTAGCATTTAATGTCTCGTATTTAATGCGGCAAAGATTTATATCCAATCATAAGCTTGGTGTGCGGCTTTATGTCCGTACACATCATCATTATCTTTGACGTATTCCTTAAAAACATTCCCGCTTAGTCAAACGATCGCGTTTTTGTCACTTTGCTCATAAGTGACTCGGCTTATCCTTTAGCCGATTTAACTCTTCTTCTCACAGTTCTCTTAGTGACTCACTAACAAATGACTTGGTATAGTTGTCTTTCCGATCTGGTGATTTTCGAAATGATTTGTGTGTTCACTCTTTTTCAATTTTTTTGTGTTTCATTTCTTTTCTTTGATTCTTCATAGTGTCACCACTCAATTAACCCCAACTCATGTTTGAGTTCTTCAAATCTTGACTCACATAATGGTTTTGTGAAGATGTCGGCTAGTTGTTTATCGGTTGAGATATATTCCAGGATGATGTCCTTCTTTTCAACATGATCTCTTATGAAGTGATATCGACATCAATGTGCTTTGTTCTTGAGTGCAACACGAGATTTTGAGTGATTGCAATTGCACTTGTGTTATCACACATGATTGGAATTTCTTTTTCCTCAACTTCATAGTCTCTCACCGCTTTGTCTCATCCATAGGACTTGGGCACAACAGTGCCCGCAGCCTATATATTCTGCTTCACCAGAGGTGGCTATTGAATTTTGCTTCTTGCTAAACCAGAAATCACTGTTTCCTAGCATTTGACATGTGCCAAGTGCTTTTTTCACACCAACTCGCATCCAAAGATAGTCGAGTCTCGAATAGCCGATTAGCTTGAATCCACCTTCCTTTGGATACCATAAGCCAACTTCTTGGCTTCCTTTCAAGTATCTCAATATTCTATTAGTCTGCCATCATATGGCTCTCTTTTGGAGCAGATTGAAATCTTGCACATACACCTACAACAAAGGTGATGTCCGCCTGCTTCTTTGTAAGATAGAGCAATGATCCAATAAGTGCTTTGTATCTTGTTTGATCTACAGTTTTGCCATCCGCATCCATGTCCATTTTGATGATGTATTCATTGGTATTTTCACGTAAGACTTCTCCTCCATACCAAATTTCTTCATTAAGTCCCCTGGTGTATTTTGTTTGACTTATGAAGGTTCCATCCTTCACCAAGTTTCACTTGGAGTCCGAGGAAGAATGTCGCTCTCCCATCATGCTCATTTCAAATTTACTTTGCATGAGGTTTGAAAACTTTTCACACAGCTCTTTGTTTGTGGATCTAAAAATGATGTCATCCACATATATTTGAACAAGCAAGATACTCTTTTTGTCTTGAATTACAAAAGTGTTCTATCTACTTTTCCTTTTGTAAATCCATTTTCAGTTAGGAATTGTGACAAAGTATCATACCATGCTCACGGGTGCCTGTTTCAATCCATACAAGGCTTTCTTGAGTTTGTATACCTTATCTCCAAGAGTCTTCTCAAATCCTGGAGGTTGTTCAACATACACTTCTTCTTCCAATAAACCATTTAGGAATGCACTTTTTACATCCATCTGATATACAATGAAATTCTTGTGAGCTGCATAGGCAAGAAACATCCTTATATCTTCCAATCTTGCTACAGGGGCAAATGTTTCATCAAAATCTATCCCTTCTTCTTGGCAATATCCTTTGGCTACTAATCTTGCTTTGTTTCTTACAACAGAGCCTTCCTCGTTCATTTTATTTCTGAACACCCATTTGGTGCCAATAACATTTTGATGTATGGGTCTTTGCACTAATTCTCATACTTTATTTCTTTCAAACTGATTCAGCTCTTCTTGCATAGCTTGAATCAATGTGCGTCGTCCAATGCTTGTAACACATCTTTGGGCTCTATTTGCGAGATGAAGCATGTGAACATAGCTTCTTGTTGAGTTCTAGATCTTGTTTTGACACCTTCTCTTATATCTCCAATGACAAGTTCTGGTGGATGGTCTCTCAGCCATCTTACATCCGGTTGGAGTAAGTTAGCTGGATTTAGTCGTCTTGCAACTGTATTGTTGTTGGGTCGCTCTCTCGTGATCACTTAGCCGCAAATTTTCCAAATGCTTTTTGAGATTCACTATCTCATCTTCTTCTCAATTTATAATTCCACTTTAGCTTGAGATAGGGACTCTTCTCAGTATGGTTGGATGATTCAAATTATCACCGACTCTTCAATGTCTTCTCCATTTACATTTAGCTCATCGAATACCACATGAATGGATTCTTCGGCAACCATAGTCCTTTTGTTGAGTACTCAGAGCTTTGCTTTCACCGAGTATCCTAAGAAGATACCTTCATCGACTTTAGCATCAAACGCCTTTAGATTGTCTTTGCCATTGTTGTGGATGAAGCATTTACATCCAAATATTCTCAAATATGCAACATTTGGTTTTCTTCCACCCAAATCTCATAGGAGTCTTTGTCACCGTCTGCTTATCATACATCTGTTTTGAGTGTAGCAAGTGTGTTGATTGCTTGACCAAAATCTTTTTGGTAACCCCGCTTGACTAACATGGTCTTCTTTGCTTTTTTTTTGAGTGTTATGTTCCTTCTTTCGCAACTCCATTCTCACACAGTGGAGTCCTTTGCTCATGATAGTTCATGACCAATACCATTTTCAATACAATATCGAGTTATTATTCCATTGACAAACTCGGTTCCTCCGTCGATCTTATTTTGATAATGGTTTGGCTCTTCTCGTTTTGAATCCTCTTCATCACCGTGGTAGTTTTTGTAGAGTTTTGTTTCTTCTTACACATGAATATTGTCCATGTATATCTTGAGTAGTCATCTACTACCACCAAGGTGTATTTCTTTCCACTTATGTTTGGTTGGTTCCACTGGGCCAATAGATCCATATGAGGCGATGCAATATTCTTGTTGAAGATGAACATGTCTTTTCTTTGAATGAAGATTTGATTTGTTTTCCTTCGACATGCATCACATATACTCTCCTTCTTGTATACGAGTCCGAAGTCCTTCCACAAGATTACTTCGCAAGCTTGTTAATCGTTTTGAAATTCGGATGACTCGACTTTTTGTGCCACAACCAACTTGATTCAAATTGCTTTTTTGCTAATAGACAGTCTTTGGTGTTGTTGTTGACCAATCCACGACATACATGTTCTTCTCGTCCGCATCCTTGCAACACAACTTCATTCGATTCAATATCCTTGATTTGGCATATACCCATGTTAAATCCAACATTGTAACCCTTGTCACGAGTTGATCGATGCTTAGCAGTTGAAGTTGAGTCCTTCAACATATGCAACGCGTCTGTGATTTCTAATCCATTCCTCTTGATGGATCCAATGCCTCTTATTTCACCAGGAGCTTCATTTCCTCCAAATATGACTTTTGCTCCGTTTACTTCCTTGAATTTTGACAGATTTTTCTTGTTTCTGTCATGTGTCCGGAATGACCACTATCCATGTACCAGGTTCCTTGGCACTCACTTCCTTGAACCTGCAATCAAGGAAATTAAGTTTTAGGTACCCATACTTGTGCGGGTCCTGAGGGGTTAGAATTGTAAGATGATCCAACCAACTTATAGCCAAATGATTTGACTCTAAGGGGTTGCCATCTATCGATGCCATAATCATAATTAATCCTGGAAAATTGCTTGGGGATTCTAGGTTCATACAAAATGTCTCTTTTGTCTCAGTATGCCTGTGTATAATTTTTTAGCAATCGCCTTCTTTGGGTAATTGTGGTGTCTCGAGTGTAGTGCCTAGGTGCATATGTGTGTTTGATGAAAGCTCTTATACTTTTGGAATGGCCTTTGAGTTCTAGGCCTTTGCCATTTGGGCTTATATTCCATAAGTCTATGCCGATAGTTTACATTATTCCAATCGGCTTGGCTTGGATATTTTCTACCATTCCCATCATATGTATTTCTTTTATGGATTTTCTGGGTTTTTGGTAGCTCTGTTTCTTCTTTACGAGTAATTTCTATTTGGAGTTTGCTTTGAGGAACTCGGCCGAATCTCTTCTCACTTGTCCTTTCAGCCGCACTCAATCGGGTCATTTTCCTTTTCCTTTATAACCAAGGCCGCTTTGCTTGTTATTGTGCTTTGGAGTGAATGTGTGTGCAACATTTAGAGTTTTGGATTTTTCGGACTCTTCATGGCTTGAAGATCCTTTTTCCAAAATTGCTTTTGAGGTTTGACATAGCACGAGGAATTAAATCCTAAGCCTTGTCTTGTCTCCACATTCTCTTTGACTCATAATAAGATCATCCAATGATTTAGATGCCTTAGTGAATGAGGTAATAACATTTTTGAGGTCATTCTCCTCTTCTCTATAGCGAAGAATTTCTATTATTAATTTAGCATTTTCACCTTTTAAACTTTCATTCTCATCGGCCTATTTGACTTAGTCGGCTTTGAGTTTTGACTCTTGAGTAGGTTGTTTTCCTCATTTAATAGTGTGTGTGAGGATTTAATGTGTTCAAAATCTTTCATCATTTTTCCTAATGAATCATAAAGATCGGTGGGTGATGATGTGTGTGTGTCACAATCACTATCACTAAAGTCCGAGTTTGATGAGTTAGAGTGTACCTCATCTTCTTGGTCGTCGGTTGATCTTGTTCCTTGGCCATCAAGCGGATCGGGCTTCTTCTTCGTCACACTTGAGTAGTCGGCTTCATCGCTCTCAATCAATTGTCTCTCTTGACTTGGCTTTGTTTCAGCAGTAGATCTCTGCACCATCATTGCTTTTTTCTTTTCTTGTCTTCTTTCTCTCAAGACCTTTCTTTCTTCTTCATTCATGTATTTGTTAACTACGAGGATATGAGCAATCAATGGCATAGTGACCTGGTTGTCTACGCCCAAGATAGATATTCACCTTTTGATCGCTCTTTTTCCATTCTTGGATTGTCGACCCTTTGATATTCACTTTTTGATGATCTGTTCTCTTGGTGGCCTATCTTCCTTGATTTGGAGGAGCCGAGTGTCTTCGGAAGATTCGCCCTTTCCTCTCTTGTAGTTCTTATTGAAGAACTTGTTGAATCTTTTAACCATCGTGGCTATTTCTTCGGATCAATGACTTCTTTGACCTCGCTCTCTTCCCACCTTTAACAATTAGAGCAAATTTTTTGGGTACAAATTGTCTCTTCCTGGTCTTTTTCTTCTCACCAAACTCGTAGGCTTTGAGGTCCGAGAATAATTCATGGTTGGATGTCTTTGATAGGTCCATGGAATGTCTCGGTGCCATGACCTTCATTTCCCATTCACCGAAGACTTTTTAGGATCTTCATACACATTTCTTCGTGTATATTCCTTTCCAAGTGCGGATAGCTCATTGGTGATTTATGTGAACCGAGCATCCGTTGATCCAGGTTTTCTCCCGAGATCATTTTGAAGTTTTCAAATTTCGTCGACCCACGATAATTTGTTTTCTTTGATTTGCTCCGAGCCTTCACAAATCAATGTTAGCTTGTCCCGATTTCTTTAGCCGTTTTGCATGATTTGACTTTATTGAACATAGCTTTGTCCAAGGTTTTTAAAGGATGTCCTTGGCTACATTGTCCAGGTTGTATCTTTTTCTCATCATTTGTCCACTCATTTCTTGGTTTTTCAACCATGACCGTGCGGGAGCAACATCATCTTCTCCTTTACCGCACTCTTCTTACATCTGTGTTCACCTTAAGGATTTGCGGTGGCCCATCTTCTATCACTATCCACATCTCATCATGTAATGCCGATAGATGAGCCAAAGATACGAATTTTCCAATCATCAAATTCTTCAATTGTGAACATAGGGATGCGTGTCAAATTTGCTTCCATGATAATAACTTTTAATGATAAAAAATAGTTTTGAGAGTTTAAGTACTAAAGCGGACTTTGAGAAGTTTGGAGATCTAGTTCAAGAACTAACCGGGAGGGTTCAATGAACCAACCACTTATACCACTTGTAGGTCCCAAGGGGTGTAAGTGTAAGGTTTAGAAGGGGGTTGAATAAACCTTACCAAATTTTCGATTTAGTCCTTTTAAATATACAGAGTTGATACTACACGTATGTGTCCTTGATGGACAATCAATTTAGTCAATCAAGAGAGTTAGTCTCTCAATGACTCAACGAGCCGTTGATGGAATAACTCACCGTTGGCTCTAAATTAACTCAACTGTGGTTTTGTTTTCATTGGAAGACTTAACACCCTTAAGTTTGATTAAGCAAAGATTTAGTGCTTGGTTTAGTACTTATAAATTATCAAGTGGATAGCAAATTTATCGTGAGATATATAGCGGTTAAGATGCAGGAATTAAAATCTTTGAAATGTAAATGACACAATAAAATTTTTATAGAGGTTCAAGATGGGGTAATTCTTCTACTCCTCTCTTCTCCAACTCCCCGGAGGAATCCACTAGGTATTGATCGATATAAAAGTGGTAACAGTCCGGATACAAGTCTTGGTCACACAAATTTGACTTGATCCTTTGGGACTCGATCCGAGACGCCTTGATCACTCGGTTGGCTTCTCGACGACTCGAGAACAACTTCACAGGCAAAATGCTTTGCTACTACTGACTCACTTGCTCAAGCTCTTTGGATTTGATCACGAAGCCCTCCAAAAGCTTAAGACTTGGTTCGACCTTGAACCTTCCTACAATCCTTCGTGGAATGTGGACCCCTTATTTTTTCAAAAGATTTTCCTCTTCAACTGATTGAAGTTATCTTTCCTTCACAATTGAGTGTTGGATTGATGTTCTTCGTAGTGTAGGCTTGAGGATTGAGAATGTTTCGATTTTCTAATAATTGCTTGAACGTTGTTTGGTTCAGTCTCAGAACTTGTGTCACTCATTCTCAAATAACCTCCTCAGCCTTTTATAGTGATCTTTCAAAAATTTGCCCGTTGAAGAGATAGGCTTATTTTTTAAAGTCACTTGCATGCTGTTGGCTTGTCTTGTTGCGATCCTTGGAATTGCCATTTCCTCGTATGAATTGTTCTTTCACCTTTTCGAGTTCGACACGGTGTAGTGCTTCCCATTGGTTCATTCCTTTTGCACGCTTCGGGGTGAGCACTCCGAGAAAGGTGATATGGAGATATTACTTGTTTAAGTAATTCTCTTGATTTACGTGGTAAATGGATCTTTTCTGATTATCTCGACTTGACCGCATTTCTTTGCTTTCCCCCAGGTGACTTAGAGTCGCTTCCAATCATTGGATGACTCTTCCGTCACTTCAACTTGACACTTGGCTTTTCTCGAGTTGACTTGACCGATACTCCACTCACCGTATCTCACCGCTTCTTCATAGAGTTCCCGTCTACTCTTCTTTGCCATACTCGGTTGTCTTGCAAATGAGTCTTCCTTCTAGTCTTGATTTGTCTTCTTGCATGTTAGGCGTAGGCGACTTAACTTAGCTTGGCCACTCTATTTATTACAATGCATTTTACGACAAGAATTGGGGTGCCAACTTCCTATTCTAAGTTTTACATGGCATTCATCAAAATCTAAACAATAAATTTCCTAACAACTTATGCTTAGTAAGTTGAAATTGAGGCCTTCAACATATGCAACATATGTAATTTCTAATCCATTTTTCTTGATGGATCCCATGCCTTTTATATCTCCTGGAGCTTCATTTCCTCCAAATATGACTTTTGCACCTCTAACCTCCTTGAATTTTGACAGATTTTTCTTGTTTCTTGTCATGTGTCTGGAACAGCCACTATCCATGTACCAGGTGCCTTGGCACTCAGCTGCTCCTTGAACCTACAATCAAGGAAATTAGGTTTTAGGTACCCATATTTGTCTGGGTCCTGAGGGGTCAATATTGTAAGATGATCCAACCAACCTATAGCCAAATGATTTGACTCTAAGAGGTTGCCATCTATCAGTGCCATAATCATAATTAATTTTAGCAAATTGTTTGGGGATTTTAGGTTCATACAGCTGTCTCTTTTGTCTGTATGCATGTGTATGTGTTTTAGCAATTGCTTTGTTTGGGTAGTTGTGATATCTTTGAGGATAGTGCCTGAGTGCATATGTGTGCTGATGATAGCTCTTTTGCCTTTGGAATGGCCTTTGCTGAGTCTTAGGCCTTTGCCATTTAGGCTTATATTCCATAGATCTTTGCTGATAGTTCACAATATTCCAATCAGCTTGACTTGGATAATTTCTACCATTCCCATCATATGTATTCCTTTTATAGAATTTCTGGGGCTTTTGGTAGCTCTGTTTCTTCTTTATAGAGTACTTCCTGTTCGGAGTTTGCTGAGGCACTCGGCTGGATTTCTTCTCAATTGTCCTCTCAGCACACTCAACTGGCTGTTTTCCTTTTCCTTTATAACCAAGGCCAGTTTGCTTGTGATTGTGCTTTGGAATAAATGTGTGTGCACCATTTGGAGTTTTGAATTTTTGAGATGCTTCATTACTTGAAGATCCTTTTTCCAAAATCACTTTTGGAGTTTGACATAGCACAGAGGAATTAAATCCTAAGCCTGTCTTATCTCCACATTCTCTTTGACTCATAATAAGATCATCCAAGGATTTAGATGCCTTAGTGAATGAGGCAATCACATTTTTGAGGTCATTCTCCCTCTTTTCTATAGCGGCTATCTATCTCTGCTTATTAACTTAGCATTTTCAAATTTTTAGACTTTTATTATCATCAGCTATGTGACTTAGAGCACTCAGCTCCTTAGTCGGCTGTGAGTTTTGGCTTTTGCGTAGGATGTTCTCCTCATTTAGTAGTGTGTGTGAGGATTTAATGTGTTCAAAGTCTTTCATCATTTTGCCTAATGAATCATAAAGATCAGTGGGTGATGAAGTGTGTGTGTCACAATCACTCACTAGAATCGAGTGTGATGAGTTAGAGTGTACCTCATCTTCTTGGTCGTTGGTCTTGTTCTTTGGCCATTAGACAAATCAAGGCTTCTTCTTCGTGAGTCACTTGAGTAGTCGCTTCACTACTCTCCGAGTCCGATGTGTCTTTTGACTTGATCGTCTCGAGCTCTTTGCAAACATTGCCTTTTTTCTTCTCTTATTTTCTTTCTCTCTCAAGACTTTTCTTTCCTCTTCATTCCTGTATTTGTTGACTACGGATATGGGCATTCAATGGCATAGTGATCGGGTTGCTGTAGTTCCAAAGATAAATTTTCAACCTTTTGATCGATTCTTTCCATCCTTGAATTGTCTCGCTCTTTGATACTCAATCCTTTGATGCTCGTTCTTTTGGGTGGCCTATCTTCCCTTGACTTGGAGGAGCCGAGTGTCTTCTCGGAGGATTCACCTTTGCCTCTTTTGTAATTCTTGTTGAAGAATTTGTTAAACCTTTTAACCATCGGGGCAATCTCCTCTTGGTCAATGACTTCCTTGACCTCGGCTCTTTTACCATCCTTAACTATTATAGCAAATTTTTTTGGGCACAAATTGTCTCCTCTTGGTCTTTTCTTCTCACTCAAATTCGTAGGCTTTGAGATCCGAGAATAACTCATGGTTGGATGTCTTTGATAGGTCCATGGAGTGTCTCGGGGCCATGACTTTCATTTCCCACTCGGATGGGAGACTTCTTAGAATCTTCATACACATTTCTTCTTCGTGTATATTATTTTCCAAGTGCATAGCTCATTGGTAATTTACGTGAACCGAGCATCCAGTTGATCCAAGGTTTCTCAAATTTACTCAGACAAAGAACAGATAGTTTATTTTCCTTGATTTGCTCTGATAGTTGTCCCAGATTTCTTTTGCCGTTTTACATGATTTGACTTTGCTGAACATGGCTTTGTCCAAGGTTTTGTAAAGAATGTCCTTGGCCACATTTTCCAGATTATATCTTTTCATGTCATCATTTGTCCATTCAGCTCTTGGTTTTTCAACCATAGCTGGTCTGGGGAGCAAAGATCATCTTTATCTCTCCTTCGCCGCTCTCCTTGCACTGTGTTTTACTTTTAAGATTTGGAGTGGCCCATCTTCTATCACTATCCATATTTCATCGTGTAATCTTTGATAAATGAGCCTCGCATACGAATTTTCCAGTCATCAAATTCCTCAATAGTGAACATAGGGATGTGTGTCAAATTTGCTTCCATGATAATAACTTTGCTGAATAAAAGAGGTTTGAAAGATCAAGTTCTAAAGCAAGCTTTGAAAAATTTGGAGATCTAGTTCAAGAACTGGTCATGCGGAAGGCTCAATGAACCAACCGCTCTGATACCACTTGTAGGTCCCAAGGGGTGTGAGTGTAAGGTTTAGAAGGGGGGTTGAATAAACCTTACCAACTTTTCGATTTAGTCCTTTTTAAAACGTTCAGAGTTAATACTTCACATCTGAGTCCTAGATGGACAGCTAAGTTAGTTAATCGTGAGTTAGCCACTCAACGGACTGACCGAGCCGTTGATAGAATAACTCAGCTGTTTTGACTAGAACTTAACTTGACTGTGATATGTTTTCAGCGGAAGACATAACACCCTTGAATTTGGTTTAAGTTTGTTTTAGTACTTGGTTTTAGCACTTTGTTGATTATCAATTGGATAGCAAATTTATCAGCAAATATTGAAATAATGTGCAGAAATTAAAATGATGAAATGTAAATGACACAATAAATTTTTATAGAGGTTCGAAGATGGGGTAATTCTTCTAATCCTCTCTTCTCCAACTCCTGGAGGAATCCACTAAGTATTGATCAGTATACAAAATGGTAATCACCCGGATGCAAGTCTTGATCACATAGGCCGACTTGATCCTTTGGGACTCGGTCGAGATGCCTTGGTCACACAAACAAGGCTTCTCGTGCGACTCGGCTTCTTCTTCACAGGGCAAACGCTTTGCTACTACAACTCACTTGCTCAAGCTTCTTGGATTTGATCACGAAGCCCTCCAAAAACTTGAGACTGGTTCCACCTTGAAACTTTCTACAATCCTCCTTGGAATGTAGACCCCTTGATTCCTCAAATGTTTCCTCTTCAACTGATTGAAGTCGTCTTTCCTTCACAGGTAAGTGTTGGATTGATTTCCTTCGTAGTGTAGGCTTGAGGATTGAACTTGAATGATTTGAGAATAGTTCAGGTTACAAATATTGCTTTTCTTGCTCGTATTTGTTTTCTGATTGTCAAGGTCACCTTTTCTCAAAGTGATTCCTCAGCCTTTTATAGTGTTCTTTTGAAAATTTGCCCGTTGAAGAGATAGGTTAATTTTCAAAAGACATTTGTGGTCGTTGGCTTGTCTTGTTGCAGTTCTTGGAATTGACATTTCCTCGTATGAATGATTCTTCACTTTTCGAGTTCGACACAGTGCGATTTTCCATTGGTTTATTCCTTTTGCACGCTTCTGGGACTGAGCACTTTAAGAAAGGAAGTATGGAAGTATTACTTGTTTAAGTAATTCTATTGACTTCTGTGCAACGGATCTCTTTCAGTTGTCTCGACTTGACTGCATTTACTTGACTTCCCCAGGTGACTTCGAGTCAGCTTCCAATCATTGGATGACTCATCTGTCACTTCATCTTGAGACTTGTCTATCTTGAGTTGACTTGACTGACACTTCACTCACCGCATCTCACCGCACCTTCGAGTTCCTGTCTTCTCTTCTTGCCACACTCACCTCCTCATAGCGGAGTCTTCCTTTAGTCTCCGATTGTCTTCTTGCATGTTCAGGCATAGCTGACTTAACTCAGCTCGACCAGCCCTATCTATTACAATGCAATTTACAACAAAAATGGGGTGCCAACTTTCTATTCTAAGTTTTACATGGCATTCATCCAAATCTAAAAATTAATTTCCCAACATGAACCTACTCAGTTTATTCACAGCACATGTTATATCAGGATCAGTATAGTTTGTTATATACATTAAACTGCCTATGACCTGTGATTATCTCAACTGAGATACTGGTTTGACTTTATCCTTGTCTTTACATGGAAACATATTCTCAAAAAACACAACATTCCTTGATTCAATAATTACATTTCCATGAATATTAGGAATGTTTGACTTGTGCACAAGGAACCGATATGCACTATTGTTATGTGCATATCCAACAAGTACGCAATAAATTATTTTAGGCCCAATTTTTACTTATTTAGGTTTAGGAATTTCCACCTTAGCCAAACAATCCCATACTTTCAAGTATTTATAGTTAGGTTTTGT
The DNA here is from genome assembly GCA_016081115.2 of Rehmannia glutinosa. Classification (NCBI taxonomy): domain Eukaryota; kingdom Viridiplantae; phylum Streptophyta; class Magnoliopsida; order Lamiales; family Orobanchaceae; genus Rehmannia; species Rehmannia glutinosa. The sequence goes on along the minus strand of JABTTQ020003391.1, from coordinate 1,245,908 downwards.
CCTTTCCACAATTCATATGGAATTCCATCCATTTTCTTTAGTGGAATTTTATTAAGAATGACATTGGCAAGCCAATGGCTTCTTCCCACAAGTTCTGGGGCAGTCCCGAACTTATCATCATAGCATTCATCATCTCTTTAAGAGTTTGATTCTTGCGTTCAGCAATCCCATTTGATTGAGGTGAATATGGTGTAGTAGTTTGATGAATAATGCCATATTTTGAATACTATTCATCAAATGGAGTGCCATATTCTCCGTCTCTATCACTTTGAATTAATTTTTATTCTTTCGCTAAGTTGATTTTCCACTCTTTCTTATAATGCTAAAAGCATCCAATGCCTCATCTTTGCTTCTCGGCAAATATACATAACAGTATCTTGTGCAATCGTCTATAAAAATAATAAAATAATTTTTTCCACCTCTTATTTGCACAAACTTCAAATCACAGATATCACTGTGAATTAATTCCAAAGGAGTAGTAATCATTTCAACAGAGTTATATGGTGTTTTAGCTAACTTAGCTTCAACACATATTTGGCATTTATGATTAGGGTCAAATTGCAAATTCGATAATAAATTCCAACTCATCATTCTACGAACAGATTTAAAATTTGCATGCCCTAATCTATTATGCTACAAATAAGAAGACTCAAGCATATAAGCAGAATTAGTAATAGTATTATGTGCTTTTGGTACAGTAGTAAGAACGTTCATCTTGAACATTCTATCACAAAGATAATATTTCCCACATAGGCATCTTTTAAGGTGAGTATGAACTTGTAGAGGAAACTATTGTAGTTCCATCCATTTTTGTTACGAAAACAAAAGATAAACAATTCATCACATTCCTTTAAAACAAAATTGAGATATACTGCTTAAACAATATAATACATAACTCAATTCACTGGATAGAGAATCTGGAACCTCTATGATTCACATAATAATATGACTAAACTAAACTAAAAATGAAAACTCCACCAGAGTATTATCAACATACTAAAGCAATAGGCATATATACAAAAAGTTGCATAAATTAATCTCAGTAAATGCTCAACTGAAATTGAAGTTTTACCCACACATATATGTGTGAGTGAAAATGTGTCTATATATGGGTAAATTATTTTACCCACACATTATGCAAATGTCAACAAGTATATGTAGAAAAACGTTTTTACTTACACTTATTTATGTGTGGAAAAAGTCTTAATCATTTAGCTACACATATATGTGTCCAAAAATATGTATATTAATTATGTGTAGGTAATACGTTTAGATAAGTGTATATAATGATAACGTAGATGATGACATGGTCGTCTTGGATGATGACATGGATTGTGACGTATCATCCATTTGGCGCATGACATGTCATGACATGTGAAGCTTTAGATAGTTGACACGTGGAAATTATTATGTGTGGGAAAAATTAAGATTTATGTGAGTAATAATATTTTTTATTATTAAATAATAGAAAAATAATATAATTATATGTGGCTAAAAGTAAAATATGTGTGGAGAATGGGAATATTATGTTTGGATAATAATATTTCATATTTTAGTCAAACCCGGGTAATAATATTTTTCTACTATTTTCCATTAGCATTTTCAAATAATATGCCAATATTTTTTAAATTTAGTAACCATAAAATTTGAAAGCATTCATTAAAGTGTTTCAACTAATTATAAAATTGGATATATCATTATAAAAAAACAATATTAACATTCAAATTACAAGTATCCTAATAAATTTTCAAATACAAGCTGAAAAATCACTCGAAAAAGTCGCACCAAAATATACAATAGAAGTAGCTAGACACTAATGGAACACACATCACAAGAAAAACTAACAATACTAAAAACTCAATTAATATCATCAAATTCACCAGCATAATCAGCAGAATCATCAACGATAGGAGTTGTGCCATGGCGGGATGGTCTTGAAGAGTAGTCTGACGGTACATGCGAATAAATGCAAAGGGTGAATAACAGTCCTTTCAATCAACGTTTCATACCATATTTGGTAACCTCCTTCGAGCTCTTCAACACGAAACTTGTATTGATTCAATTCATTAAGCAATTGACTATATGAGGTCGGCTTAATTCCTTACCCGTGCATGTGGCCCTAGACTCACTTGGATATTCAGTTGCATCATTTGCTCCTATTAAAAGAAAAGACAATGATTTTAGAAACAATGGATTGTATACATGATTATATTTTGAAAATAAATTTAAAAGTACTTCACCATATATATATATATATATATATAGTTCATGCAACAGACAAAGGCTCATAATCAAAAGTTTAAAAATGTAATTAGTATGAAAAGGTTTAATCAGAATTCAGATACAAATACATATATATTGGCCAATTCAACAGTAGATATCAAGATCGAGGGGGGAAATAAATAGATATTTGAAGTCACTCCATGATTCAGTAACTAATTAATTAAGAACAAAAAAGCTTAATTAATGTGAAACTGCTAATTAAACTGTGCAAGTTTTTGATTAAATTTATAAAAGATTTATAATAAACAGAAGCAACACACAAGACTAAAATGAATTGAAAATGTAGTTACTTATTTAACTTCTAGTTCTGGAGGCTTTCAACCTTTTATAGGATGCCAAACCAGGAGACGTCATGTCTCGATATGGTCAGTAGGAGAATCCAAATCAGCTTATTAGTTCATATAATACTTTACATTCACATGATGTTACTTTTGTAATAACATTTTTACAGATGAGTATCACCTATTTCTACTTCACTTGACGAAAGAATCTAAAATCCAAAATTTTCTCATTGTTTTGATATATACAGTCAAAAAATCGAGAATAAAAACAAACATTTAATTCTAAAAGTTTAATCATTCAAAAGAAATTAGTATTGTCAGAGCGTTTATGTCTAATAGAGATAATGTAAAACACATAAATATTGGTGTTAATGACAACCAAATGATGAACACCCTTTTTCATTTAACTGATCTTGGCCTTCGCCAGTTCATCTTCTGCATAATTTTTCCAACCAAGTTATTGATCATTCCTTTTAAATACCCACTGATATCTATTATTATTTTACCCCCTTCACCACCTTGATCACTTTTGTAATAGTAGATGGAATTAAAATAGAGCTAGCATTGTTCATGGCCTCCCCTGCCAAAAGTTTTAAATGAATAACAATATTAAGCACTAGTGTTGGACAAAGGAAATTACAAATTAAATAACAAACTTATAAGGGATATAATTACAAAGAAAAAAAAACAAAGGTTCGGGCTAATTACAAAACATTGTAGAGGTTTTTGAAAATATAAAAGCCCCTTAAGGCTTGATTATGTCCCATATTTTTTCCTTTCATAAGTAACAAATATTTCAAAAATCACCGAAATACTTTTAGAAATATTATAATTACCCCCTTAAATTTAAAACATAATCAAACCTAAGGGGGCTTTTACTAATTTTAAATTATCTCTGAATTGTTTTTTGTAATTAGCCCTAACATGATGTTTGTTTTGTAATTATCACAACTTATAATGAACCATATGAATGTAATATGGAGTAGTCAGTTGTCACGGAAAACAATATCATGTAATCAGGCCTTTGCCTAGCTACAATTCAATCAGTAATTGCGGCATATCGGAAAAAAAAATTGCATTTATCGAGCACAATGCACAAGTAGTCTACGTGAAAGCTTGTGAATAACCTATTGACTGTCACCAAGCGTTTGGAGGTCTGATGTAGGAATATAAACACCCTGATGGTGATGTGTGGTCCTGAAACACAAAGGAGTCTTTTTCTTAATTTTTTGAATTTAATGTATAATTACATTAAATTAATATCAATTTATAATTAAAAGATTCATATTAATATAAAATGAAACAAGAAATCCAATGAAACCCAATGAAACACACAGGTTATAAGCTAATTTGGATTAACCCAAATATAGAAATTAAGACACATATCACAGTAGAAACTATGTGTAATAAAAACAAGATAGATTTAAAACATAATTCAGCAAAGTGAAATTCATCCCAAGTAACAACTTGAAAAAGAAAAAAGAATTAGGGCTCTTAAAACCCAACCCATGAATTCTTTCTTACCTTCCATGGATGAAATGACAAAACACAAAAATCAAATTGAAATTTTGTTCTAAATGGTTGACATAATAAGCAAGGAAAATCAAATCAAAAGATGAAAGGGAATCAAATTTTAACAAAGAACACTGCGTCTACAGTTTTTGCGGTGGTGTGAAATAATTGTAAAAAAAAGAAGAAGAAGACAGTGATATATTATAGGGCTAGCATCAGATTAAGAATTGATGCTTTTAAAACGACATTGTTTAAGATTTTGATGGGCATCTTTTGCCACATCAACTTTTCAAATAAGAGAGAAATATCTTAATCACATTTTAACTACACGTCTTTTTATTAATGAGTAAGTGTAAGTAAATTGTGTATAATTAACCACACATTCCTAAAATTTTTAATTATGTGTCGGTAATATTTAATAATAAAAGATCCGTGTCACCACCAAAAAAATAAAACATCCCGCCAAGCTAAAAATGGGTGGGATTTTTTCCTCCATATTTAAATGTCACTAAAACATTTCGGCAAATACACATAATAAGTATCAACAAATACATTATATTGGCATATTTTATTACTCACACATATCCAAATTATGTGTGGTTGAATACCCACACATAAAAATGTGTGGGTAAAACTCTAATTTCTTGTAGTAAATGTACTCACGTGAATTGTAATATCAAACTAAGAATGTGAAATTGAAATCAAATACAATTGCATGTACCAATCGAAAACCGTAAACATGGGATTATTTTAGAATCATATTAAAATGACAAGATGAAAAATTATGTTGGTTCAAAGGAACTGATCTCAATTCATATGTTATATGATCTGTCAATCTTACGCACTAAGCATTATAAAATATATTTAAGTAACTGAATCGACAAATTACTATCATACGAGAAACGGATTGGAACCAACAAACTTAATTAACATGCATTTTGAGCATTTGAAATCAGAATACGATTTTGTAGTCTAACTAAGAAACTAAATCATATGCGTATAGTTTTCGAGATTTAGTGCCAAAACACATTTAAAGCTTCAAATAACTAAAGAAATTCAAGGCACAATGTACAATGTCCAAAATAAATCTAATTCAGCCAAACCATAAGAAGATATTTGTCATCAAAATAAATATAGTGAAATGGGTCAAAATGGCCCTTTCCATAATTAAAAAATGAAAAATAATCATCTTTTGAAAACACATGTTTTTAGCCATTTTGGCCAAACAAATGACATTAATATCCTTTAAGCATATTACATCATGTCACCTTCCTCTCTTTCTCATTTGCACTTTCTCCCTCTCACAATCGGTTCTAGCACTAAATTTTCCGGCAACCATTATTTTCGACGGAATCTCGAAATAATGTAAGCATTTTTCTCTAGCTCATTTTTTATTCATTTCAATATCGTATTTAGTTTGGGGTTGGGTATATACTGGTTTTGAAAACCATAGACTTGAAAAACTAGATCGAAATAAGCTCGAAAACCAGTCTGCAGTATAACTCGACATCTAACTCGATGTCGAGTCACATGTAACTCGATGGCGAGTTACATGTGTCTGGACATCAAATTACATGTCCTTCGAGTTACATGTAACTCGATGTTGAGTTACATGTCAGCCTTTATATTTTTTTATTCTTTTATGTGATAATCTATTGGTGTTGGTATTAGATGCAGGATGATAAAGTCATAATTGTCCATAGTAGTTTTTGAGATGGTAGTTTTTATAGAAATGGTGAAAAAGTACTCGTTTTTACGTCGTTGTGGACAATATCATATAGTGAGTTTGTGGATATTGTTCATAATATTTTAAATGGTGGTCGGCGATTGTGTGAATACAAATTACATTGTTTAATGCCAACTGGGGGTGGTTCTGAGGTTAAGTCTTTCATTATGTGTGACGAGATCTTCGACGAGTAGCTGAAATTTTCAAAGATCCTCGAATATTTGTGACTTTGCAACCAAAAGATCATGGGATGGTGGGGACCTCGTACATCGGAAATCACAAACCAAATGGTTTTATGAACCTCATGGTTGCTCAATCTTATTCTTATGGTATCGACACTCAATTCATGCCCGTAAATCCATATAATTCACACTACGACATGAATTATATCCATGGTCCACCACAGTATATGCCAACATATATGCAACATGATGTGCCCGATAATTGTCCAAGTATATCTCGGACCTTGGAGCCTCAACCAACGTCTATGCAACATGTAGTGCCCGATAATTGTCCAAGTAAATCTCCTATCTTAGAGCATCAACCGAGAATCAATAGAAGTGGTCGTGTGTATGGGATGGTGACGATGATGGTGGTGGTGGTGGATTTAATGATGATTTTGAGCAGTATGATGGTTTTGGGGACCATGGCCATTATGGTGACCAAGATGACCAAGATGTCGTTGGTGATGAACATAACCAACTAGATAAACAATTTGTTTCATCGGGACAATAATGGTGACACATCCAAAGAAGAAGATAACGATTCAGAGTACGACGTTGATGATGAATTAGTCCGTCGATTAATTTATGATCACTTTGGATGGGAAAAAGATGACTATTTTGTTGCGGATGACTGTGAAGGGAATGATGTGAACAATAAAATCATAATAAGAGACAATGACGAGCATGTTCTTCGAATAGACGATTTCCAATCCATAAAGTACCTCATGTTAATTCCAATGAAATAGATAATGAGAACGCTGAACATACGGGGCTTCCAATGGTTAGGTCGCAATATGCTTGGATGGTTCCTGAAACGTCGTATCAATATCCCGATCATATTTCCATTCTACAAGAACCACCTAACATCGAGCGTGACTTATTTAAAGGTACAACGCTTGAAAGCAAAGAAGAGATGGTAATAAAGTTGGGGCTTCTACCATCTACACTATCGTGTGGAGTATTGAACAACACGGTCTTCGACTTCACGTTATGAGGCAGTTTGCAAACATAAAGGATGCACCGTCTTACTTCATGCAAATGCTATCCAATGAGGAAGCTGGAAGGTGACTAAATTCGAACAACCTCATACATGTGAAGCGAACCTAAGTAGAAATGCTCCTCGACAATCGCCTTCAAATATTATTGGAGCCCTGTTTGCGCCAAGAATACTAAAGGATGGATGATCCCTTAAGCCTAGAGATATTATCGATGATTTGTATGCTGAACATGGGATAGACATTTTGTATGACAAAGCACTAAAATCACAACATCATGCTTACATATACATACATAGTGACCACTTACAGTCTTGGGTGATGTTGACTGCATTCTTGTACATGTTGAAAAAGGAGAACCCAGGTACAACTGTGCTACACAAGACTGATAACGATGATAGATTCAAGTATGTTTATATTTCCTTACACGCGTAAATTAAAGGATTCAGTGAGTGTTGTAGACCTGTAATTGTTGTTGATGGCACACACCTAATGGACAAGTTTAAAGGTGGGTTGTTTGTTGCGGTTACGAAAGACGACAATGAATAATTGTTTCTATTAGCATTTGGTGTGGCTGATAAGGAAAAGGACAAATCATGGGAATGGTGTATGAAGCAATTATGCAACACGTATGGATGTCCTGAAAATATGCTCATTGTATCTCATCGTCGCAAAAGTATTTAAAATGCAGTTGGCAGTGTATACCCTGACGCTGCGCATGGTATATGCATATATCACTTGAGGCAAAATATTAGAAATTATTGAGGTCAAGTGGTGAGCTTATACCAAAAGGCTGCGTACACTTCTTCGCCTGAAAGATTCAAGAAAATTATGGGCCTGATACAAAATGTAAACGAAAAGGCGTACGAGGAGTTGGTTAGGGATGGAACGAAAAGGTGGGCACGTGCACATTGTCTAGTTAGACGCGAAGGGTTCATGACATCGAATGCAGTAGAAGTTCTTAATGCTAGACTTGTCTGGTCGAGAAAATTGTCAATTTGTTCATTGCTCGATTCTATTCGAAACCACATTCAGGAGTGGTTACACGAGCGACAAATTGCAGCACAAAACATGAACAATGAAGTAACCACAGATACAGTCAAGAGATTGATGGAAGCAGGTGTGCTGGTGAGAAGATGTATGTGTCACCTGTTAGTAGTCTAATTTATTCTATGAAGGATGCGGTGCATTCTTTTGTTGTTGATTTGGCCAAGAGAACGTGTATTTGTCAAGCGTTTCAGCTTGATCTATTATCGTCCACACGCGGTTAAGGCAATCAGATATATTTAAAAAAAATTTTAATTATGAATTATTTCAAGTCTACAATATCCTTATATACATTTTTTGCTATTTATTTTAGTAAAACAAATCAATGCATCTCGATTCGTGGATGAATACTATAAAAAGATGCATTAAAAACTTTACGCTCCAATTGTCATGGCCATTGCATATCCTAAAGACTGGAATGTATCGGAAATGATACGACTTTTAGTTGTCATGGCACCTCTAAATCCTCGACAAGCTGGCCGATCGAGGACTTGACAGATTTCGTCTAGTGGTCCATCTAGTAGCTCACAACGGTCCATATTATGCTCTAGATGTCATCCAGAGGGTCACAATCGTTCTACATGTAATGCGGTGCACAATATTTACCATGATGCAACGAGTGCGAGTGGAAGCAACACGATTGATCAACCTACTATAAGAAGTCCAAGAAAATGCGGCATTTGTAAAAAGGAAGGACACACTAGGAGGTTTTGTCCAGATAGAGCTTCTGAAGTAAATCACTAAATTGAACATGTAATCCATAAAATTTGTAATTTAATTGAACCACTTATATGACTCGATACCCAAGTAATATAACTTGATATCGTGTATTATCTCTTGATAAAGTATAATATTTTGTTTCAGCTTTTTATTGATGTTTCTTGTCCTACAGTACTTTGTTTCAGCTTTTCATTGATGTTTCTTGTCTACAGTACTTTGTTTCAGCTTTTCATTGATGTTTCTTGTCTTATGAGCTTTTGTTTCAGTTTTTCATTGATACTTCTTGTCCTATGAGATTTTCATTGATAAGTATGAAGTTCGAGGTGTAATATAAATACCCCATCAATATGGAATACATCTACATCTATCATTCATCTACTTAAAATAAACATAGACGACCTTCATTTCCCTCCTCTTCCATCCCCGGTGAAATTCAGAAATAATTTCCTTATTGTGCTCTACAATGAAAAAAATTAATATGGACACTTCCAATGGATATTCGACTTGTTGATTTCCTTGTGAGCGAGTTGAATAAAGGCAATCGAGAGATCGGTGGGTTTAACAACACTTTCGTGTTGCAGCTAAGGCTCTTTTGAAGTCACAATTTGAGTGTACTTTCACATTTTCTAAGGTCAATCAACGCATTAAGCATCTTCAAGCTCGCTACAATGTTTTTGCTAAAATGTTTGCAACTCCAGGCAATGTTTGTGATCGCAAGCTCGATTTCGTCCATTCTACTCATCAGAATAAGCTTGACTGGGGCAGGGAAATTTTTATACATATTTCAAGCACTTTTGTTTACTTCCAATTTTTGTTAATTTTGTGTTCATGTAGGCTGATGCAACCCTCGCGACCACCTACGAGTTAGACAGAGAACCCTTGTTCGACAAACTCGCCCTGCTATTCAAGACTGAGCCCACGAAGAACGACGATGCCAACACTTGGTCAGCTCGTGTCCTTCGATACTTGCCTAAGCATCCCAATTTTGGGGAAGAAACTTCATCAATGTCCAAACATCTGTAGTTTAGTTCAATGATGTATTCTAATTTGTTTCAAATTGTTGCTTAATTCGATTTAAATTTGAAGTACTCTTGGTTTCGATTAGATGTTGTCTTTTAATTCCTCCACTATGTAATTTTATTAAATATAACTTGACATCGAGTTAATAAAACTCGATGTCGAGTTTTTTTACTCGATGTCGTTACTCGACTCGATGGCGAGTCATATAACTCGATATCATGACTGCTCTGTTAGCTGCGTAAACCAACCTGTAACACAAACCAACCAGCAAAGAATACCAACACAACCAGCAACTACAACAAGAATAAACCAATTATCTCTAATATCCAAAGATCTACAAAGAAGAATACCAAAACAAAATATACAAACTATCTCGAACAACAAATATATACAATCAATCTAATGGTCAATATATACAACATCAAATATGCAGTCATACATCGGTATAAAAATAAAATACAAACTAACTATGAGGTTAATATCTATCTACTATGAGCAAAAATCGCAAAGGCCATCTTCCGCCGATACTCGCGGACTGTATCTATAGTCTGCTCCGCTGGGATAGACTCACCCAAACGCTCAACATTCATGCAGGCGAACACGCCACAACTATGGTTATCCGTCTGTATGAAATGATGGTCAGCCGGCATCGTCCTAATGGGCAGCATGTCGCATCTAGGCAGAATCTGGCGCTCCTCAAAATACTTCCTAGCAATGAGCAATGGGGGAAGAAGGCGTTGAAGCGGGGATAAAAGATGTTTGGCTCAGAAGGATCGCCCATCTGATGCGACAATGGGTCATACAGCTGAATATGCCACTCAATTAGCGGAACTCGGCATACGACCCAATGCGATACGCATAGACATACTAAGACGATCTACAAGTAATAAACAAGAAATATTATTAAGTGGATAATATGACTAATATGATCTACAAGTCAAATAGAATTACAATAAAGTTATAATATGGCTAATACGTACATTCGGGACCTGGTACCAAGGCTGCCCCCACTCTGGACTGCTACCATGTACATACTTCAGCAGCTGCCTCGGTGGATCCCAGTGTTGGTATGGGCAGTTGCCTCCGTAGGCACCCAGACACTCTTTGTCATCAGGATGTATGGCATCCCATGCATTCTTCAGTACGCCTGTGGATAATTTTTCATTTAAAAATCATTAGTATCAACAAAGAAAGTATGTTCATGAACGTCAATCAAATTACAAACTTACAAAAAATGAACAATCCTAGATGTTCGAGTGTTCGCTCCTCCGACAACAGGATACAAAGAACCCCGACGTGCAATCTCCGAACCAGGACCTCGAGATAAGTCTCCATATGTTGCACCAATTTAAACAACATGTGATTAAAACAACAATAACAATTAAATGAAATAAATACTTAAAAAACTAATTACTTATACTTACATTATTGGCTAGATCCTCATCTCAATCTCGCGAAAGTAGTTGGGGCCCTGATACCAAATCGGTATTATCCCTGCATCTCGGCTGACAGACATAAAAGAGCAGTTAATTATCTATAATTATCTATCAGTTTAACGAGTAATGCAGTTAAATATCATTAATGACAAAGAAAATGCAAAACATACAGTGGGGGTCAGTGGTCTCCAAAAATTGAGCATACTGCTGGCGTATTTGGCGTTGCCTCCTCTATTCATCTAAGTCTATAAATGGAGACTAGAGGCACCTCGATGGCAGACGGATGCGACGGGCATGATGTAACGGCACATTGGGAGTAATGTCCCTCGTTTCGCCCCCGCAGCTTTCTCCCACTGCAGTTTGACGCCCCCCCCCCACAGAATCACCTGCGGGAGAGGTCTCTCTGCAATGCTCAACGACTTCGGTGGGTGGAAGCTGTGGGGGTGGGGGGGGGTGTGCACCATCAAACACTGCCTGCAAAAACCCTCCCCCTCAGTGGGTAGCCTAATATCCTGACAAATTAAATTAAAATATACTATTAACATCATTATTCATACAAAGTACTAATTCAATAGAAAATTGAATGCATAACGTATATATACCCCATATACAAAGTGTGATGTCTATACAGTATATGTATCCTCCTTGCCTCGACCAGTCCCATGGCTGGTGCATAGAGTTGGATCATTCATCGCCGGCTCTGAATCATCATGGTGGTGACTCAGCTCTACAGCCTACTCACGTAGTATCTGACGAAGCAAATCAGGCACCTGGGTATCTAAATCTGAGTAAATCTCATCTCGTACCGGGGCCATCATGATCTGTCTCTAACGCTCTAGTGCACGATCAACCGTCCTACCTATGACTGTCTCCACCAATTGTAGGAAAACTCGAGCAGAATGGCTCGCTGTGAGGTCAGCCAGAAAACCCGGTAGAACATGTGGTGCACCGGTTTGTGCAGAGGAACAAGGAGCCCCCGCTGTAGTGTGGAAGGAGGGGACATGCGTGGAGGCGGAGGTAGAGGTTGAGGGGACATGCATGGAGGTGGAGACGGAGTTGGATGGGACACGCGTTGAGTCAGAGGCAGAGGTGGGGGGACACGCATCGAGGCGGAGGTGGATGACGAGTCGGAGCAGAGCCTGTCTGAGAAGGACGACTTGAACCCATAATATATGCTCTATCATACTCAATCTCGATATCATTGTCATCAAGGTGTGTAGGCTGGGTGTGGGCCTTGCGCCTCTTCGGACAACGAGACCTAGGTAATCCTAATCTAGCAGTAGTTCCCGGCTCCAAAACAAGTATCCTACCAATAGCAGCAGGATCAAGTGGAGCAACCCGATTGGGGAACGGATCCATATGTACATACCATAATCCATGTGATATGTCCATATCAATGTCCTGCACCTGGGGGAGTGATAACTCCTCATCGGTGGGCTGAAAATGTGTGCATATCGTCTGTCAAAAAATAAGAAAAGTTTACTTAATTATGAACAAAATGGAATAAATACCACAATTACACATGGTTATTTTAAAAAATAAATATAAAGCCACAGCAGCGAAGCCCCTCCTAGGGCATCTAAACCGTCTACCCCTAGGATAACCCTCCAACCCAGATGTCAGGGAAAGTGCATGACCGAATGTAGGAATAGTCTCATATGCCCATAACTGTATCAAACAAAAAAAAAATAAGTAATCAACCCAATTACAATATGAAATGCTAGTGTTAAAAGTGATATGTGTTTAATATATATACCTGTAGAGGGTACAAGTAGGCATAGATGTGGAACTGGACATCTCTAGCAGGATTATTAGGGGATTGGACTCCAATGTCAATGTAATGAAGGAGACACTCATACACGTAGGAGCCCCATGGGAATGCCCTAAACCCCTGGACATCCTCAACTAAAGTTCATAGCCACAATGGGACAGGGATCCACAGATTAAATCCCAATAAGTACATTGTGACAAACAACACATACGCAATCTTCAAATCATCATTTGGTCGCTCTCTAAAATGGCCCTCAATGAAAATCGGCAATAACTTGACCACTATCATGGACTCACCATCGAAATACCGATGGTAAACTTCTCCTGCTGGTGGGAGACGCTGAGAGGAACATGGGTCAAGTACTGATGGGCCAAAGTGTAGCCATGTCATCATACAGAACTCCCGTCGGCCAAATTTGATGTTCTGCCCACCAATGCGAACCACAACTCACCCTGCTCCGATCTATCAATTGTGATCTATGTACCGAACAATCGCAGCATCCCCTTGGTTGTGTAATATACATCCGAGTTAAAGTCCATAAATGTACCAAGTGGACCATCCCTAAACTGATCTAAAATCCCGGATGTCGTCAAATCGTCTTTGATATCCGATATCAGCCGGAACTTGGAATAGTAATTCAACATTTCCTTCCAGTTCTAAGTTGTTCCCCATCTTCATGACCAATCCTGTCAAAAACACATCAAGTATGAACAAGTTAACTGTCAGAGAAATGAAAAAAGTTGATGTCAATATGTAACTCGATATCGAGTTACATAAGGATCGCGAGTTACATGTAACTAGCCATCATGTAACTCGACATGTAACTCGATATCCAATTACATATTAAGTATGTGACTGGATATCAAGTTACATGTAATTCGTCATCCGCAAACTAACTCGATGGCGAGTTACATATAACTCGATATCAAGTTAGAGTGACTCGATATCGAGTTAGTTTGTGGATGGAGAGTTACATTGCGAAACCCTCTTCGTCTTCATCTCTACCCCCAAACCACCATCAACGAAGTTCAAGCTTTTCAATTCAAGCCCTAATCTGTCTAAAACCTAGAATTTCTACAACATATACAACAAATCCTAACCTAAAACCACATTAGACTAACTAATTTAACAAAAGACATGAATTTAAGGAAATATGAGTTCGAAATACATACCTGGTTAGAAGTCAAAACACTCTCCATCGTCTTCGTAGGGTTGCTCGTCGACGTCGTCGGATTTCAAATCACAAGGTGAGCACTGTTGTTTTCGAGTTATGAGAATGGGCCTTAACTTGAAATGGGTTGTAAGTAACAAACGGACAATTTTAGAATTTCACACTCAAAAATGGCTAAAAATATGTGTTTGAAAAATATGGCTAAAAAATATTTTTGTTTGTTCAAAAGGGCTAAGAAACCGGCCCACTGATAAATATATGTACTGAGCACATCAATGAATCGTCGTATGCATTTATCTAAAACCAGAAACATAACCTGAATATTGTATTTATGAATCAACAGATCAAAGTCAAATATTCACGTTTTTTGATAACATATATGAAACTGTATAAAACCAGAATTATGAATGGTTTCAAAACATATCACTGAACATTGAATAAAACATACGAGCATGAGTATTGTTAAACAGAAAATTTATAAAATATAATACGCACGGAAAAGTGGATGAAATTCGTCTTAAAATTATTGGAGATATATCACGTGCAATATTATATTTAAAAAAAATCAGAAAACTTACTTGAATTCCAGAAATACGAAATTACAGAAAATGCAGAAATTTAGACCGAGGCTAGAGTTCGACTCTATGTCTTTAAGACGAATTGTCCCGCTACGGTGCCCATGGTAGAATAGCAAACGTCTCCCAAGATACAACGGTCTCTCTTTGCTTTGTAGTAGCACTCCAAACAATAAATAAGAGACGTTGAACTTCGAATGTTTTGTACTCTCTTTTTATCGAAATAATTTTGACAGGAAATATGCTTATGTATGTATGCAAAATGCTAATAAAAAATCTGCAGATTCTTGGGATATATAGATTACCAAAAGTCACAAGTGAAATAACACAATTGTTCGAACAGACATGTCCATTTATTCGAACAAAACATGATTTTAAAAGAAATAACACAACTATTCGGATAAACCTTTTCAATCTGAATAGTTTCAAATGAACAGTCACACCTTTTGGCAGAAAATATGAATGTGTAGTATGTTTACAATATGAATTGTAATTAATTAATGAATCAAGTTAAAACTGTACAATATGTCATGATCAGTGGTCAACTGGTCATGTACAAAAATTATTACCACAATTACCATAAATGAAAATAAAAAATAAAAGGAAAGCATCAAAGTCTCTTAATCAATTTACCAATCATGGAATCTATATAATTTTATTAACTCCTACTTCTTTTTTAATTGTTTGGACTAAAACATATCATATCTGTTTCTTAGGTCATTTTAAGTTAATATTGATCCCGTTTGGCTTTGGAATTATTTGTTCACCTTATAGAAATGTGGTGTCCACACATAAATTATTGGACACTTGGACAGTTACAATTTTCTTAGTACAACAGTGAGGAACCTGTAGGTATTATAAATTGTAAAACCATGGGCGAACTTCAGTTGTTTCCTTGTTAAAGTCCCCCGGAAATTTTTTTCAGCTTCCATTGCTATTTCCGTACATTTTGCAGACAAATAAAACGAAAATGCATTTACAAATGCTACATGTGAACAAAAAAACACCAAGAGAAATTTGAAATAAAATTGAAATTGAATAAATTAATGAAATAAACATATGTATATAGAAATATTACTCAAAGTTCACCTATTTGGAAGTCATGCGTAGATTTTAATACGAGTACATCCAAATTAAATCAATTTTACATGAATGCGTAGTAAATAAGCCATGTTGCCAGCTTCTTTTTAAGACTATAGTTATTTTTCATTTTGGAAAATCGTACCAAATAAATTAAGTCGAGTACTTAGTGATAATTCGAGTGTTTGAATAACATAAATCTTTTGTGTTACCAAAAAAGTAAGAAAATGAGAACGAAAATGAAAACATAAGCTAAAATTTGAGAAGTTGGACAATATAGCTTTCAGATAATTCCTGAGGGTTAAGAAGACAAAGTACAAAAGTGAAGCCCGTGAAGATTGCATGTGAAGATAAAAAGAGCTGTTGTAATCAGTGGCTTTCACTACTTATAGACCCACTCACGTGTCTTTTTGGCCTTTTACATCAAATAACCATCATAACATTTAATTGTTATATACCTAATTATTCCAACTATTAAAGGGAGCATTTTTAAGAGACAAGTACAGGATGCATAAATACGGAAGTATCATAATTATTAAAATCCATATATACTTTAGTCCATGTTAGTAGCTACTTGAGGTAAAAGTAAAAACACCAGTATTTTAATGTCCCAACATCAACGCACACACACATGTATATTTATATATATATATATATATATATTTCAATTTACTTGATAATTAATGTTGTAATGAATCGAAAATGCTATAATACAAGGGCAGTACGTAAAGTGACATGTAGTTATGTACCAAAATTGCTATAGTACAAGGGCAAAGCCTGCAAACGAAAGTGGGTGATTCGGATGGAGAACTCAAAAAAAAAAATTTAAATAAACTATAACAATTTTTTTTTTATTTTTTTAACATTATCGGATCAAAGAGATGTGTGGGTCGGGGCTCAGTATGGTTACCTTTGTCTCCACCAGTGCTATAAAATCCACATTGCATGTTTCACGTAACATGATTTTAGAACGATATGATTTGTGAATAATATGAATTATTAGATACGAATCCGGCAATTCCCAAAATCATAAAAGAAAATCTTGAATTTAAGTACCACATTAGATGGCAAATTATCCTTCTCTGCCTGCATTATGACAAGTTGGCTCTTGGTTTGTGTATACTACAAATTGAATTAAGAATTTCCAATATGTTCTATGTGTTGGTGGTTAATTGGCTAGTACTTATTTAATTAGGGCCCTTAATACAACATTAAACTATATAAAAAAAAATCCAAATCAATGTGTTGGCATGGACAAGTGAAAAGAGTCACTGACTAGAAACAATTTAACAGATGTCCAAACTGGACCAGTTACTTAAGCAATAAAACCAAAACTTCACAAAAAAGGAATACCAAATATTTAATACAAGAATACAAGGGGAACAAAACACAGGTCCATTATGGAACAATCTTTCACTAACTTTTAAACTCATATTTGCTATATAAACCATCAGGACACCTCCTCTGTTTCCCCTGTCTAACTTAAAAAAAAAAAAAAAAAAACTCCCTTCAGCCTTCCTCCTCTTTCTCCTCCTCCACCACAACCGGTGGTGCTGCCGCCACCGCCGCCAGCAACCACCTTCACAAAATGGATAGTTTTAGCTTCAGAAACCTCACATTCATGTTTTTAATCGTGCTACTTGTTTGGTGTTCCAACATGGAAATTTGCAATGCAAGAAGAGTAGGCAGACAATGGAGAAATTCTTTGTCAAAGAAGAAAGGAAAATATCATGGCTCAAATCATCATGGCAGTTATAAGTCCAAACACAAAGCACCATCGACAAAAGCGCCACCACCACCACCATTGCCGTCACCAACGCCACCACCATTGCCGCCACCGCCACCGGCTGCCGGACCCGTAGAAATCCCTCCGCCCACAACTCCACCACCGGACAAAGGTGAAGAGGATAATGCACCTGATTCCACTGTCTTTGATGTGTTGGATTTTGGAGCCAAAGGTGATGGAACCACAGATGACACTAAGGTAAATATAAATAAATACAACATAATATAAAATTACAAATTATCAGTAGTTGATATTTCCATGCATTTTAAAGTTTTCCTTTGGCATTACAGGTCTCTTAATTTTTCATTGGTCTAATTTCAAGAATTGACATATTCCATAAATTCCAAATTAGTTGATGAGCATTTATTCCAATCATTCCTAATTCCTTTAAGTAGAAATCGAGGTCCCCTTCTTTTGCAACAACTTTAATCCCCATAGCCCACTTCTCATTAACTCAACTATATTTATAAAAGAAAAAAAAAAGGCACGAATTTTTCGTTATGTAATAGCTGGTAATATTTTCAAATTTTATAATATGGAAAATGCATCGTTGTAATATTTGTAATTTGTCCATGGTCACATGAGCCAACTATTAAAGGGGAGGTATGATTAATACATACAAAAAAAAAAATTGATTTAAGGATAAAAAGTTAGGTACCCGTGAAATAATTCTATCTTTACATGTATTGGTTAAAAAGTACTCCCCAAAATCTTAAGGCCCATATATTTTTTAGCAACAAAAGTTAAAAAAATATATATTATTATTAGTAGGGAAACTACTAACTGCCAAGAGAATAGACAGGAGAATCAGGAGGGTCCACGAAATTGATTCTTGTTACGGCAGTTATTCCTGATTCCAACAATAATACAAAAACTTTATTTGAAACTAAACTACATTGTTCCTGAAAAATAACGAAATTGAGAATTATTAGTATGTATCATGCAACATAAACTATTTATTTTTTCAACTAGCAATCTAAATTGTGTGGGTTTTTACTTTGCAACCTCCAACCAGTTGGAGGTAGAATAATCAATGAATATTGATATGTGACTCGAAATATTCCAACTTCGACTGGTTAGAAGTTTAAAAGTGAAAAACCCACAAAGTTTAAGTTGTTAATTGTGAGAATTAGTTAAAAAAAGATTAACAAGTCCAATTTATGTGGTGAAAAACTGCAGGCATTCCAAACTGCGTGGGCTGCTGCTTGTAAGGTTGAAGCCTCAGTCATTAATGTGCCAGCAGAATATGTATTCCTTGTGGGCCCCATTTCATTTTCTGGTCCATACTGTCAACACAACATTGTTTTCCAGGTAAATTATATGCATTTTTGACAACAAATGATGAAATCCAGGCCTGTCAGCATTTTCTTGATTTTTTTTTTTTTATTTGTTTTGAGATTACTAAATATTGGAGAAATTTATTGAACACCATGTGTTTGTTAAAATTCCGCAGTTAGATGGTACAATTATTGCCCCGACAAGCTCAAGTCCTTGGGGCTCAGGCCTTTTCCAATGGCTTGAATTCACGAAACTGGTTGGACTTACAATCAAGGGAAGTGGGTTAATTGATGGGAATGGAGCTGTTTGGTGGCAAAGTTCTCCTTATGATGATGATCCCCTTGACGATCAATCGAAAATCATCGTCCCGTTGAATGGAACAATGGCACAAAAGCCTCCAATTCCTGTAATAAAGCATTGAACAACATTTTAGCTTCTCCAATTATCTGACTAGTCTTTATAATGTTTGTTCTAATTTAAGTTTCCTATGTGCAGATAAATAGCTCGCTTGGTGGGAAATTTCCAAGCATAAAACCAACTGTAAGGATCACCACTTGATTACTAAATTTTTTGGTTAATTACAAAAAATACTCTTGGGCTTCATTTGGATGAAAGGATTTGAGCTATGGATTTTAAATCCATAATAAGAAATTCATTGAGGTTGTTTGGATGGAGTCATTCTACAATGAATTTCAAATCCTTGGAAATTATTTTTGGAGTCATTTTGGAGGATTTCAAATTCTTCCTATTTGGAGTCATTTGAAATCCTTCCCTAAATCCTCTCCTCAAATCCAAATCCTCTCGTCCAAATGCAACCTTGACGTTCAGTCTAATTAGACAAAAAAACCACAACAATCTTTTAAAATTACAAATACCTTATTGATATTTGTCCATATTTTGTAAATTGCACACTCTAGAGTGATAAGTACATACTGACCTCAAGTGGGGTTTGTAATACCATAACGGGTATTTGTAATTTTGAATGATAACTAAAGTTTTCTACAATTAGGTCTAAATTTCGGTATAGTTTTTGTAATATCCGACTATCTTTTAGTACTTTGCAATGGGATTATAGATAATTATAGCATGAATTCTTTAAAACGCAGGCGCTTAGATTTTACGGGAGTTTTAATGTGACGGTCACTGGCATCACAATCCAAAACAGTCCACAGTGCCATCTGAAGTTTGACAATTGCATTGGAGTATCAGTGTACAATTTCAGCGTCTCATCGCCCGGTGACAGTCCAAACACAGACGGGATACATCTGCAGAATTCAAAAGATGTGCTTATTCGCAGTTCAACTCTTGCTTGTGGTAAGTTTTAAGTGCATTTTACTTGGTCTGTAATCTTATAGGCATTTATCTATTTGCATCATAGTATAATTGTTGACCCCAGGATTTGTTCCTCGATATATTTTTGGATCATAGCTTATAGCTAGGACAAATTTGTGATTCATTTTGCTAAAACCTTATCCTACTGGTGGGCAACCTATAAGAGCCACATCCTTGAAACCATGTTACTGACAAAAATTGACACATTTCAACCATTCAACACATGAACACACCTGTTCTCCACAAGCTTTTGGCCCCATTTCACATAGAAATGTCATTGTCTAAATGGTAAAAAAAGGTAATCCAAAGAACATGTCTCCAGCCCCACAAAAAAACAAAACGAAAATAAAGAAAGACAAAGAGAAATTTAAATAAGTCATAATTCATAAACCTCACTAATAGAGCATTCGGAATGTGGCAGGCTTGTGAAACAAATGCACAGGTCATAAATGTTAATAATTCTTCATTCTTCAACTCAAAAAAAATTAAAGTTATTTTTTCTATCTTTTTATCTAACATGATGTGTTTTTTGTGCAGGGGATGATTGTGTATCAATACAAACAGGATGCACAAACGTGTACATACACAACGTTAACTGCGGACCAGGACATGGGATCAGCATTGGAGGCCTAGGAAAAGATAACACCAAGGCTTGTGTATCCAATATCACTGTCCGAGACATTATTATGCACAACACTATGAATGGTGTCCGAATAAAAACATGGCAGGTAAAACTTCAAAAATACCCTGCTTCTGCCTCATTTACCTAATCATTTTCATAAAACCTCAACATTATAACCATCAACCCCTTGAGGTTTGTATTTATTTAACATATAACCCCCTATTGTGGGTGCAATTTATAAAATAGAAACAAATATCACGAGAGTATTTGCAATTTTGAAAGATAATTGAGTTTTTCTGTAATTAGACTAAACCTCGAGGAATTTTTGTAATTAACATCAATTCTAACACGAACGCTATCAGGGAGGGTCTGGTTCGGTGCAAGGAGTACAATTTTCCAACATCCAAGTTTCCGAGGTCCAACTGCCAATAGTTATCGATCAATATTACTGCGACAAAACCAAATGCAAGAATCAAACATCTGCGGTGTCCCTGTCAGGGATCAACTACGAAAACATACGAGGAACGTACACCGTAAAGCCGGTGCACTTTGCGTGCAGCGATAACATGCCATGTACAGATGTGACTCTTACAAACATACAATTGAAGCCACAGCAAGAAGGGTACCATATGTATAATGACCCTTTTTGTTGGCAGACTTTTGGGCAGCTCTATACTCCTACAGTCCCTCCAGTTGAGTGTTTACAGCTAGGAAAACCATCTAGCAATAAGATTCAGGGTGATCGTGATTCTTGCTGAGTATAGTGATCTAGATATTAATGGAGAAAAAAGAAAAAAAGATTCTTGCTACATATAGTGATCAAGATATATATAAATATTTACATTGTTGGTGTATGATTTTTTGGGAGGTCGGCACTGGTTTGGCTGGCCCCTTTTGGCACCATTAGTTAGTCAAGAATATTGTACTAGTATATTAGATTATACGATTTGTTGTTTCTTAAATTTACATGAGCATTTTTCTTGGTGTGGGACTGGAGAGTACATAAAGATTGTTTGTCGATAAAAGTTAAAAGATTTAAGATTTAAGGATCCTGATTCAATGTTGAGTGGACTCACTGCCTTCCACGTAACAACCCTATGACTCGCAAGTCACATTCAGAGAGTTCCCCTCAAAAAAAAAAGTTGAAATTCAGAGAGTTGCAAAAGGTAATCGAAATGCCAAGGACTATAATATAAAAATTAATAAATTGCGGATATTCGTAAAATGTATGAAAGGAGTATTTATAGATTTTTGGGATAAATACAATAAAAAACCGAACCAGAGTATGAAAGGAGTATTATAGATTCTTGGGATAAATACTGTTAGGAAATGTAGAAAACAGCATGGAGAAGATGAAGTACTCCATTAATGGTATTAAAATGCTTAAAAGTAAAACAGAGAACGTAATTCTCATTGATTGAATTGATAAGAATCTCAAGACACAGTGCTTCTATTTATATAGAAAAGACAATGGATAAAATCCAAAATAGAAAATATCTATGGCTAAATATTCCCCGACAACACTACCCAATTCTGTTAAATGTAGCGAAAATTTGTTATGCAATTTTCCATTCAATTAACCGGTCCACCTTGCTCCTTCACAAGTCTTTGCAATATGATTATTCCTTTTGATATCTCCCCTCAAGATGGGAATATATGTTAATGATTCCCATCTTGGACAATAGAAACTGAAAGGTAGAACTTGGTAAACCTTTGGTGAAGAGATCAGCTAATTGAAACTTTGAGCTAATGTGAATGGGTTGAAGAATGCCGACACAATTCTTTCGAACAAAATGACAATCCAAATCTATATGTTTGGTTCTTTCGTGAAAAATCGGATTTTTCGTTAAATGTATCGCAGATCGATTATCACAAAAAAGCAGATGGCCGGTTTGACTTGAGGAAAACCGAAATCCTGCAAGAGAGAACGCAACCATACAAGTTCACAGCTAGTTTGAGCAAGTGCACGATATTCAGCCTCGGCGGAGGACCGGGAAACCGTGGCTTGTTTCTTTGACCTCCAAGAGACCAATGAATTCCCAAGAAAGATGCAAAAACCAAGTAGTGGACCGTCTAATATCGGGACATGCAGCCAATCGTAGTCGCAATATGCTTTCAAATGTAAATGAATCAAGGATAGAACAAACCTCGACCAATTGAACCCTTCAAATACCGTAGAATGCGATGAGTCGCATGTAAGTGTTGTTCGGATGGCTTATCCATGAATTGGCTTAAGAGATGCACCCCAAATGTGATATCCGGCCTGGAGACAGACAAATAAATGAGCTTGCCAATTAGACGTCTGTAAACCGTAGGATCAGTAAGAAAGTTGTTGGAATTTTTCGAAAATTTTTGATTCAACTCAACAGGGGTGTCTTTGATAGGCTTACAACCTAGATCCTGTATCTTCCAAGATACCCAAAACATACTTTCACGACAAATTTGAATCCCTTTAGAACTCCGTGCAACTTCCAATCCAAGAAAATAGCGCAAAATTCCCAAATCACGCACTTTAAACGATGTTGGATAAGCGGTTTTGTGATCTTAATAAGAGATAAATTAGGACTCCCAATAAGAATATCATCTACGATATCCGAAAGAGCCACAAATCCATCTTGAGTGCATCGAGTGAACAAAGAATAATCAGATTTTGACTGGGTAAAACCAATACTTGTCAGAAACGAAGTGAGTTTGAAATTCCATTGACGAGAAGCTTGCTACAAACCATAAATGGATTTATGAAGTTTGCACACAAGGTTCTTCGAATCAGCCAACTCCCCCTCAACAACAAAACCAGGTGGTAACTTCATATATATGTCCTCATCCAGATCCCCATTCAAAAATGCGTTATGAACATCAAGCTGATGAAGATGCCAATGATACATGGCTGCTATGGAAAGGAAAATTCGAACCGTGGTGAGCTTGACAACCGGGCTAAATGTTTCTTGATAATCAAATCCTTCACGTTGAGTATAGCCCTTTGCCACCAAACGAGCTTTGTATTTATCCACACTACCATCCGGTTGAAACTTAGTTTTAAAAACATATTTGCATCCAATTGCGCGATGACCAGGGGGTAGAGTGGTTATAGACCATGTACCATTTTCAATCAAAACCTTTAATTCTGAATCAATGGCCTGTTTCCAGTGATCAAATTCAATGGCCTCTTGATAAGTGAAAAGATCTTTGGACAATGAAATGGACAAGGCAAGAGACTTGTAAGAAGAGGAAAGGTGGGAATATGTGAGGTGATCCGAGAGAGGATGAGAAGTACAGACAGAAGAGAGTGAGTGATCAGTTGGAGACTTTGTGAGGAGATTGCAATGATAGTCTTGGAGGTAGGATGGTGGTTTTCGATTGCGAGATGGCCTCTGAGGAGAGGAGGATAGAGGTTCCACAGAATTGTGTATAGCATCAAGAATAGGAGATACATGATGAATTGGAGTATTTGGACTGTGTGGTGAGTAGGAGAATGAGGAGGAGGGAAGATGCTTTGCGATACATAGGAGGATTGTTAAGCACAAGAGAGGGAAGGTCATCTGGCATTGGAGGAGGTAAGATGGGATCATCAGTGGTACTGTGGGATAAAGGAATCACTGGAGTTGGAATATTCCCTTGCTGTGCGAAGGGAAAAATGTGTTCCACAAATCGCACATTTCTTGAAACAGAAATATCATATGTAGACAGATCAAGAATCTTGTATCCCTTCATGCCAATGGGATAACCCAAGAAAACATAAGGTTTGGCCCGAGGATCAAATTTGGTGCGGTGAGAGAAATGAGTTGAAGCATAACAAAGACACCCAAAAATCCTAAGATGAGAGTATTTGGGAGGAGTTTGGAGAAGAATTTCATAGGGACTTTTGTTGTCTAAATAGGGTGATGGAGTTCTATTAATTAAGTAAACAGCAGTCAGAACAGAATCCCCCCAAAATTGAGAAGGCAAATGAGATTGAAACATCAAGGATCGAGCAACATTAAGAATGTGTTGGTGCTTGCGTTCTACAATGCCATTTTGCTGGGGTGTGTATGCACAAGATTTTTCATGCATGATTCCTTGATATGCATAAAAATCAGGCATGAGAAATTCAAGGCCATTATCTGTTCTTATCTTTTTAACAGAAGCATGAAACTGAGTTTGAAATAGCTTAATATGTGCTTGGAGAATATGCTTAGTTTCAGATTTCAGTTTCATGAGATATATCCATGTAGTTCGACTGTGATCATCAACAATGGTTAAAAAATATTTGTGACCATTTAAGGTAGGAATAGAATGCGGGCCCCATATATCACAATGTAGAAGATCAAACACAAATAAAGAAACAAGAAGAACTTGATCGAAATGGGAGTTTCTTTTGTTTCAAAGATGACAAACATTACAATCGGAAAAATGAAACAACTACACTAGGATCAATTTTGCTAACTAATTGAAGCCTTTGTTTTGATAAATGCCCTAATCTATGATGCCACAGGGCTTGAATCACACTTGGCAAAATGAGGGTGAGAAATCACAGTTGGGGATTGGTCAAGCCGGAAAAAGGTATAAGCCTTGATGAAGTTTAGCTAATCCAATCTTCATCTTGGAAGAGGGTCCTGAAGATAACACACGTCATTAAGAAAAACAATGCATGAGGAAGAGTTTTGAGTCAACTTGCTAATGTAAATAAGGTTAAAATGAAAAGATGGAATGCATAAGACATTTGTCAACTTAATAGTGGGAGTAAGTTTGAACAATGCCTTTGCATGTGATCCGAGCTTTTGAGCCATTAGGGAGATTAACAGATGAAGTGTAGAGGGAAGGGGATGAAGTAAAGAAAATAGGAGAACACACCATATGATCGGTTGCCCCAAGATCGGATCCATGGAGTGTTTTTGACACTGAGGGGACGAATTAAAGGAATGAGATATACATGCCATGTTAGAATAGTGAGGAAGAATTTCGGTTGGGTTGGAGTAGATTGGACCCTTGAATCGTATCACCAAGTTAAGCAAGGCCATAAGTTTCTCGAATTTGGCTTTGATTGAAGTAGGCACCACCGATTGCCCATTAGCATTGACAGAGAGTCTTGTGAGGATGTGGCATGAGCAAAGTGTTTGCCACCATTGTTTCTTGTTTCGACTTGGTGAATTTGTAATTGGGTGGAAAACCTATAAGTCTCCAGAGCACTTATCTTTTGAATGTCCCGAAATACCACAATGCTCACAAACAATATCGATTTCCCTTTCTTCTTTTCTCGTAAATGATTGACCACAAAAGAAGAAACATCCATATGTGAAGTGAAAGAAATTCTAGCCTCTCTTTTGCCTTTCTTCTTAGCACTACAGAGAATACCTTATCAAGAGAGGGATTGGACTCATAAGAAGGATCTCGTCACGAATGCTCTCATATGATTCATTCAAGCCCATTAAGAATTTGAATACATAATCACTAGACTGGATTTCAGCAGAAGAAGATAAAGCACGACAAGTGCAGAGCCCACACGAGCAAAAAGGAATAGGGCGATAGATTTTAAGTTCTTCCCATATAGCATTCAACTGAGTAAAATAATCACTCACAGTGCTTGTTCCTTGAAGAATAGATCCCAGACGCTGTTGAAGTTGAAATATGCATACATTATCCGGTTGAGAAAATCGAACTTTCAGTTTGTCCCAAATTTCCTTGACCGAATTAATGTACAAAATGTTGGACGCGATATCCTTGGAGACTGAATTTAAAATCCAAGATAGAATCAAATTGTTGCACCCTAACCATGGAGAATAGAGTGAATCGGTGATTGCTGGAGTTGGGATGGAGCCATCAAGAAAACCCAATTTATTCTTAATGGAGAGGGCAAGTGTGAAGGCCCTGCTCCATGTGATATAATTTGGACCTGTAAGAGGAGGTGAAATCACTACTGTATTTGCAGTGTCATTGTGATGTAAGTAAAAGGGATGGTTTGGATCTTCAGTGGGAGGAAAAAGTAAAGCATGATGTGTTGTAGCTGGAATTTCCTCCTCTGCCATGAAAAACAGAACGAAATAGGATAAAAAAGAAGAGTAGGAAATGGGGATGGAACAGAAGCAAGGTAGGTATTATCCCACCTGCTCTGATACCATGTTAGCAAATGTAGAAAACAGCATGGAGAAGATGAAGTACTCCATTAATGGTATTAAAATGCTTAAAAGTAAAACAGAGAAGAACGTAATTCTCTTTGATTGAATTGATAAGAATCTCAGTACACAGTGCTCCTATTTATTAGGGGTGTCAATTTAGGACCCGACACGCAAACACGACACGAACCTAACACGAAATTAATGGGTATGGGTCCAGACTTCGTGGGTCCTGGTCGGGTTGGCCTGACCCTAACTAACCGCCAATTAAACAATCGGGTCCGGTCAACCTACTATGACCCGTTTAACCCGTCTAACCCGTTTGTAATTTTTTTTAAAAAAAATAAGTAAATAATTAATTGTAAGAAAAAAACAACAAACAAAAATATCTTTAAAACTCAAATGATAAAACCTCATTCATTATGTATTTGTTATTATTATGCATATCTTTTTGAATATTGTCCTCAAAATTTGATTAGTATGTTATGTTATTTATGCAATTATGTCATTTCTTTTTGTATGTTGTGAATTGTAATATTTTTTATTGATCGAATAGTGTATGATTCTCAAAAAAAAAATTTATTCATTAAAAAATATTAAATATATATTAAAATAATTTTATTAAACGGGTTAAGTGGGTCGGGTCCGGTTACTCGTGAAATAAGTAGGTCGGGTCCGGGTTCAAGATTCTCGACACGAATAATTAAACAGTCGGGTCCGGGTCGGTTGTTTCGACACGCGAACCTCGCGAACCCGACCTGACAACCCCGACTTGTTAAATGACACCCCTACTATTTATATAGAAAAGACAGCTGGATAAAATCCAAAATAGAAAATATCTATGGCTAAATATTCCCTGACAACACTACCCAATTCTGTTAAATGTAGCAGAAAATTTGTTATGCAATTTTCCATTCAATGCAACCAGTCCACTGCTCCTTCACAAGTGCTGCAATATGATTATTCCTTTTGATAAATACAATTAAAAACTTGAGGTTACAAAAAGAACCCAGAAAGTTTTGCAAATTACAAAAATCTCCTTCATATGCAAAGAAATGTTTCAAAAGTTCCTCATATGTTTATAAAAAATATTACATTTACCCTCTTAAATTTATGACACAATCAAACCTCGTTTTTTTGTAATTTTTAAATATCATGGTTTTTTGTAATTAGCCCAAACTTTAGGGCGCTTCTGGTAATTATCCCTAGATTTTTTGGCTGAGCTATTTATTATCTACTTCTCTATGATGTACAAACCAATTATGTCTGTTAAACCCAATAAATAAAATACCTTGCTGGGCCTTTGTGAATTAAAATTGGATTTGGGCTTCTAATAATAGGTCATCAATCCCCGCCTTACGTTTATGAAATTATTTTGAGAAATTAATGAGCGCAAACAAACCATTGTTTTTGTATCTTTTTAGTTTTAATTTAATTATCGAAGTAGCAAAAACTTGCGTGAGACGGTCTCATGGATATTTATCATGAGACAGATCTTATATGTAAATAAGATTTGAACCCAAACTCAAACCATGAAAATGACCCATGTTTTTTGTGTACTGTAAAATCCGTCTCACGAACTTAAGTCCATGAGACGGTCTCACGTGAGACCTTCTCGAAGGAAGTAGATCAAATTAAGCCTTACACGTGTATTTTCAATTTAAAAATTATAATTTTTTCTGTTGTTTACATTCTAAATCAAATTAAACAATGTTTACGAGTGAGCAAGTGCGAACTCTAGTTTCAAAAAACAGGAATGCTAACTTTGAGAAGTTTCACTTTTTTTTTTCTATTTTATAATACAATCTTTTGGTGTTACTGTGGAAAAATTGTAGAGTCATTTTCTCCTAATACCTTAATGAACTGTTAGCTACTGCTGCTTTTTATGTTTATAGCAATTTTGTACACATTTTTCTATTAGATATCAAACCTTAGAGAAATAGTCAGTACAGTAGGCACACAATCCTCATGGGCCATTGGCAGCTAATGTGACTCCATTTGCATATGTTGGACCAAACAAGAATGACATAGCCTAAGCTCAAGCGGTTTAACGAGATTGCAGCCCAATTGGTAAAAAGCTAGAGCCCTTTGGTTTCACTTTCATGTTCCCAACAT
The DNA here is from genome assembly GCA_016081115.2 of Rehmannia glutinosa. Taxonomy (NCBI): domain Eukaryota; kingdom Viridiplantae; phylum Streptophyta; class Magnoliopsida; order Lamiales; family Orobanchaceae; genus Rehmannia; species Rehmannia glutinosa. The sequence goes on along the minus strand of JABTTQ020003391.1, from coordinate 1,216,845 downwards.
TTTTGGAGTTGAAAATATTTTTCTTTTTATTCAAGTGGCAATTTTCCGTGTGGTGAAATAGGAGATGAAACTCTATTTTGCAATAGAAGATCCCATCCGATTTTCTTTGGTGTTGATATCCATTCTACGCAATCAAGATCTTACATTTTGATATACGGATAAACATTTATAAATTAATAACATCGTGGTTTTAAATTTATTAATTTAGTGAGATATAAAATAATCGATAAATTAATACTATATTAATTTATAGAAATATGGCTTATAAAAAGGCTTTTTTTGTTTGAATATGAATCAGTTCATCAAAAAACTATTGATGAATTGGATAATACCGAATTATTTTTCTTGTCATCAAACAAAACATTAAAAGATTCAACTTTGTAATGCGAGTATTATACAACTGCAGAACTATTGACCGACGACCAAATAATTAATAGCTACATGTGAATTGTGAAGTTGAAGAGAATAATTCTACTATAGATATTTATTCTCAAAAGGAAGTTCAACAACAATAATAATTAATAATTTTTGACGAGCCACGCGAAAATCACACTAAAAGTTTTGGGTTAAAGGACACATTTGCCTAATATTCCGCAAAAAATGACACATTTTACACTCTCGGGCTTTTTCCAGACTTTTTACGCTCCAGAGTTTTTTCGGACATTTTTATGCTCCCGCCAATTTTTCTTGATTTTTTTACATTGTTGTTTCAAGGTTTTTTTTGGACTTATTTCAAAAATATTTCATCTAATAAAATTTCAATGAAAAACAGTTTCTGCCTCTATTAAATAACGATCAATTTTATACTCCAAATCTTGTAAAAATTCAAGAAATATACACATAAACCAACACATATTCGAACAAAACACATTGAAAATAATATGGAAACAACACTTGAATAGAAAACACAATTCAATTTTTGATCTAATGCATTGAAAACATCGAAAACATGAAAACGCGTCGAAAATATGAAAACCACTAGAAAAACAACAAAACAACAAAACAACATTGAAAACTATATCATCGAAACAACCTAAAAACAACATAAACCATATAGAAAACATCGCATGAGCAAAATGAGCTTAAAATAAGTAAAATTTGTATTGAAAAATTGAAAATTACATGGAAACAACAAAGAATATCAGAACGGCATTAAAAAATATAGAAACAACCCAAACATAATATATAAAACACCACGTTAACAAAAAGAGCCTAAAAATATAAGCAAAAAAATGCATTGAGACATTGAAAACTTCATGGAAACAACAAAAAATATTAGAACAATATTAAATATATTATGGAACAACCCAGAAATAACATAAATAATATATAAAATAACACATGAAAAAAAGCGTAAAAAGTATGTAAAAGTTGTATTGAAATATCAAAACAACATAAAAACAACCAAGAAACAAATATAAACAACATCGACAACAAAAATAACATATAAAGCAATACAGGAACCAAAAAAATCAAAAATAAAACATAAAAATATCCCCCAAAAAATGCAGGAGTATAAAAAGTCAAAAAAGTCACACGGGAGCATACGAAAGTCAACTGAGCGTTAATAGTGTCCTTTTTCCCGAAAAGTTGGTATTTTTGGAAATTCCACAAAAGTTATTACTACTTTAATAAAAGTCGGAGATGAAATTCATTATGACATCAATTTCAAAAAAATAATAGTAATAACAATTAGGTTATTTTTTGTGTATCATATATTAATATAATTATATTATATATTAAATAACTATTAATTTATAAATTGCATGGGGCCTATATGAATTTTTGTATATGTATTTTCTTTTAAATTTAGCTAATGAGTAATTGTGCATGTTGTCCCCAAGTCAAGTCCGGACAAACATATTTGGCTAACCTTATTTAAAATATTTTATAAGCTCATACATCTGATAAGCTGTTTTACGAGATTATAAGATGTTAGATCTTATTTTAAAAATAAGCTGTCAGAGTGTTTGGATAAAATAAGATAGTTGAGCTTATAAGCTATTTTTATATCTTATAAAATTATTAAGTATATTTTTGTCTTTTGAATGTTTAAAATAAGGAGCTTATAAGCTTTTTAAAAAAAAGTTGGTGTGGAGGTACTTTTTTTTTAGGAGCTTATATGCTCTCTGACAACTTTTTTTTAGCGTTTATAAGCTCTTTTGGAAAAAAATTACCAAACACATTTTAAGAGCTTATAAGCTCTTAAACATCTTATAAGTTGTTTTTAAGAGCTTATAAGCTTAACCAAACACCCTCTTAAACTAGATTATTAATTAATTGAGTATTAAGTTATCGAGGTTCTACTGTATAGGGTTGTTTTCAGTTTTTCCAACTAATTAGTTTGTACGAGAACACATATATATATATATATATTATATATGTATGAGAAGGGTTATATGAGACCAATACCTTGGGTAAGTATGTAAGACCAAATATAGACCACAGATCAATAAATTTCAATGACTAATAATAAATATGCTTAAAATATATAAAAATACCTGATTAAATTGATAAAGGGGATATATTAGTCCAAACCAATAAACTATATCCCATGAAATTAGGGAAGTTACAAACAACATCATAGATGTTGTCTTACCATCTAAAACCATAGCAAAATTACGTAATATTTGCAAATATACAATGTCTGAGCAACATATTTGTCATCAATAAGCAATACGGTTGTCATACAAAAGCAACAAAAATACATATATACAAGATATATGACCTATTTAAATCAACATATGTGCACCCATCTTAGCAACATTGTCTACTTAAATAATCAAAATAATTGTCTTCAATAAGTAACACAATCCACATAAAAAAGCAGCATACTTACTAGGCAACATTGTCTGCCTAAATAAGCAACATATTTGTCATTGATAAGCAACATACTTGATATAAATTAGCAACAAAATTACATGTATATATATAAAAAGACAAACCGATGGTATATTTTGTGGTTGCAACATTGTCTGCCTAAATGAGCAACATATTTGTCCTCAATAAGCAACATATTTCGCACAGGAAAATGCGTCAATATTAATTGCAAGTTTGACTGTATGAAAGAAAAGAGAGAATTTCAGAGATATGGTTTTAAATATATCCAAAAAAAATATATTTGTCTTCAATAAGCAACATATTTCTCACAAAATAAATACGTTCAGAGATGCGGTTTCAAACAAATCCCAAAACATTCGAATGCGAATCGGGCACTACCAAAAATAACTCTTGTTTTTTACTGATATTCAAACAAAATTACCTATTTATCCTTAACAACCATTAATTAAAGATAATATAAAATAAAAATCAACTAAATCTGCATCGTGAAAAAGAAGTGGTCAACGCTCCAGATTTGGTCTCACGTACTTATTTAAATTATATGAACTCACCAGATCCAAATTCTATATATATATATATATATATATAGATGAAAAAAATGAATAAGCTTCTTGAATTCGGAGTTCGGGAGAAATATGAGGTTTTGTCTGTTTATATTTTCAAGTATCCATCTCCATTTTTCAACTATTCACAAAAATAAAATCATGTTTATTTTTAAATTTTACAATGGAAATCATTATTTTCACTTTCCATTTTTCACATAGTTCAATATCTCAAACTTCAATTTTAATTATCAGCCTTATACACTAACCTACATCACTTATCAACATTATTGTAAGTCCAAGCGGCTACGATAATCTAGAGGGGGGTGAATAGATTATCTCCATCTTTTCGATTTATCCCTCTTTTTAGAATCGTATGCTCAAAGACAAATATAAAGGTGCGGAATGTAAACAACACGCGTCGATTTAAAGAGGTTCAACCCATCTAGGGCCTAATCCTCTACCACCCCAGTATATCCGGGATGGATTTCGAAAAAAAAAAAAGAATTTTATTAATTACCAAAATTAATACAAATTCAACTTACAACACCTTGAAGAGCACCACACTCTTCTTCAACGGCACCTTGTGAAGATTACCACAATCTTCAACCTTGAAGAATACCAAATTCTTCAACACCTCAATAAGAAGATAACCACAATCTTCTTCACCTATCACCTAGATCATCCAAGTGTGTTCTTACCACAAGAACACTCACAAGGATATCTTGTGTTTGAATGATAACCAAAATCAAGATTACAACTCAATAATGAATAATACAATTTGAGTGCAAGGTGTAATCAAGAATAGCCTAGACCTCAAGGATGTGAAAGTGATAAGCTAGGCAAATTTACAACAAGAATAATAACAATGAAAGATTTCTTGAAGTGTATCTTGTTGTGTTGTATCTCAATTGTTGTTTTGGTTGCTCCAAAACTTCCTCTATTTATAGGAGATGATTGATCAAGCATAGGCTCCTCTTGGGGATTGAAAATCTACAGAAAAATACAATTAAAATCAAGAATATAGCTGTTAGAAATCAATCCCACAATTTAAGGAAATATGTTTCTTTGTCAAAACGGTCATATTTTTGATGTCAATACATAGGGCGACCGGTCGCACAGAAATAAGAGAAAAAAAGAACACTTTGAAAATATCAACAGGGCGACCGGTCGACGTAGGCTTCGACCGGTCGACCCCTGTCTCAACCGGTCCCCCTAATCAAAAAACGAAGAGGTTTTGTTCTGTTTCAAGACACAACATGCAGGTACCGGTCGACCATCAGGCGGCCGGTCGACCGACGGTCGACCCCGAGCGGCCGACGACCTGCTGTTTTTACTTCCGTCTCATTTTATGTTTCTAAAAACATCTTCAGGTACGGGTTGCCCTATAGGGCGACCGATTGGCCTCAAAACAAAAGTGTTGTCCAATTTTATATCGAAAATAAACTTCAAGAAATACTCCGAAAAATAGTAAAATTATTTTAGACCGATCGGGAGTATTAGGACAATATTTTAGAACCATTGTTTTGGTGTAAAAACACATTAACACAAAATCATCAAAAGTGTTGTCCAATTTATATTGCAAATATACTTGTAGAAATACTCCGGAAAATATTAAAACTATTTTAAATCATTTAGGAGTATTTGGACAACCTTTAAAAACATTGTTTTGGTATAAAAACAAAATCATCAAAATCATGATAAAACCATTTATCACACAATCTCCCCCTTTTTGATGATTACAAACCAAAACAATTTTAACGAGGTCGATTTTGAAAACAAAACATTTTTACCGGTAAAAAGGAACTTTCCGTTGTGAGTGACAACATTCCACGCAATATAATCACAATGATGGGAGTAGAGATATTCAAACACATATAGCAAATGCTCCCCCTATCAACATGCACAACAAGAGTTATATAGAAGCAACTTAAACATAAGCTAAAATCTTAGCTTTTCGATATTGAGCTTAAGTAACAAAAACTTAAAAGCTCCCCCTGTCAAAGATACATCATTAGAACCATATATAAGTCCATACTACAACCAATGGACCATGATTCATACATAACCATAATGCACCAAGTGGACTAAATATGATCCACAACTTATGGCTTTATGAAGCCATAGCTTATAGCTTCTTTTCGTTAAGCATATCTTAGCTTTTATGAGCTAAAGAGCTTATAACCTGTTTCTCCACCTGTTTCTCCCCCTTTGGAATCATCAAAAAGAATGTTAACACGATAAATACATCATATATTCATATCAAATAGCACAACTAAACCGATGTATCGAGCTATTTGAGCATTGAAACTTATAAACCAAATAGGAGGGAAAAGTCGAATCATACGACTTGTAGAGGTTTATGAAAACTCATTTGATAAGCAAAACATGATCTCTATAAATGTATAAGACTTTTGAAATCGAGAGAATCATGTAGGTGATGAAATTTTCATTGAAACATTTTATCGAACACTTGGCGGGCGTCAAAAATTGAGAAGGATATATATAGCCCTTGTAAATGAAATCAAGCCAAGTTTTTCATCACCAAATGCAATTTAACAAATGTCAATCATCAACAATCAATAAGCTCATCACAAAAGTATATGAATTGCATTAAGAAAAATACATATAAGCCACAAACTCAAGGGTTCAACCCAATTGAGCTAAAGAGAGTGAAATTCTTACCATTCAATCGGTAAAGATGAGCATCAATGATGATAAACGAGCTAGACAATCCCCAAGATATATAATTTATGCAACAAAACACATTTGAAGTGAATTGTGTGTGAAAATGACAAAGGGGACGAAAAATGAACCAAAAGAGCCAAAATGGCTACGTCTGGAAAACAGAAGCATTTTAACCAAAAAATCCCTTAGGGCGACCGGTCATGGGCAAGGGCGACCGGTCGAGCGTGGGCGGCCGGTCGGCCCCTGGTTGCCCACTGTTCGTTCTTGATTTGCAAAATCCAGATTTTGATCCGTAAATCCATTTTTCGCCCCTAAGTTTTAAAACGTGCAAAATGCAAACGTAGACCTCATTCAATATACATTATGTCATAATCAAGCTCGAAATGAGGTAAAATACTCGGCGGTTAATGATCAAAGAGTCTGCGAGTTATCCTTGAGACGGGATTAAACACATCTCAAGTTTTTGTTAAAAATCACAATCCCAAAAAAAAATATCGAATCTCAATATGTTTAGTTCGATTATGACGAACCAAATTTTGAATACGAATAACCGTATAATAGATACCGAACTTGTTATCCCGAAAAAAATAAGAACGTTTTAAAGCTTTGGATACAACAAGTCATAAGAAGAAGTGTCTTTCAAATATTTGAAAATTTCTTTTAATGGCACTTTTAATGAGATTCGTTGGGATAGTTTTTGAAGTCGAGCATATAGACATAAGGCATATGGAATGTCGAGTCTATAGGAATAATACAAGAAAACATACCTCGAATTTGTTTGTCGACCGACATGCCTTTCTCAACCTTTGTCAATCTTTAGCCATAGAGGTTGAGATAGTTCTTCTTTCTTCAATGCCTAACTCCTTCAAGAGTTCTTTTGAAATATAACCATCTTCTTGGCATTGAATAATTTGAAGTCCAAGCAATAAATTGAGCTCCCCCATCAAGCTCATCTCGAGTTCACCTAGTATCAACTTAGAAAATATCTTGCACAAATATTCATTAGTAGCACCAAAAATATTCTCATAAATATGCACAAGTTTAAACAATCTTGCCCTTTTTCACAAGCAAAGAGAGTAGTATCAACTTTACCTTTTGTAAAATCATTTAGGAAAAATAGCTAAGTCTATCATACCATACACGGGGTACTTGTTTTAAACCATACAAGGCCTTAAAAACAATCATTTGGCCTAGAAAAATTTTAAACCCCGGAGGTTGTTTTATATAGACTTCATCTAGAATAAAACCATTTAGAAATTTGGATTTAACATCCATTTGGTAAAGCTTGAAATTTTCTTAAAACAAGAATGGGCAAGTAAATAGCTACAAAATGTGCTATGAGTGCAAATGTTATATCAAAATTAATTATCTTCTTCTTGAAAATACCTTCGGGCTACTAACTTCGCCTTAGTTCGACCAATGTTGCCTTGGTCATTGAGTTTGTTCCGGAATACTCTTTTTGTCTTCTTCATTACTATCATCATGGGGCATCCAATTGATCTAAGGTGTTCATAATAGAACATTTACATCCAAATATTTTGAGGTAACAAAATTTGGAGTACTTCATTTCTCATCTACACAACTTTAACAAACTCATTAACGACATCGCTTATATAAGCAAGAGAAAAATAGCCCAAGTGTAAAAACATGCCTCAATCATCAATCACAAAATATCTTGCATAAGAGCATAGTAGAAATAGACACTATATATATAGACCATGAAGCAAGAAACACATACTATGCATTTAGAATATCATCAAGAGTCTAATAAATCATGCAAGTTCAAATAAGCTTAAGAAAGCTATAAAAGGTCTCTTTTGAAATTTGAAAATCCGATAGCATATAGTTGAGACCTCATTTAAAAGAAGTATTTGAACAAGAGTTGACAAAGCAAATATATGCAATCAAATATCGAATAGTGCCTTTCAAAAAAAATCTAAAAATCCTCTTAATGGCACTTGTATGAAATACTATGAAAAACAAGCACATAGGCACATGGCAATACATATATCGAGTCTATAAGAGTAAGAATAACACAAGTAAACGTACCTCGATAATTTATGCCTTTCTTGACAAATAATGACGTAAATGGCCATTTGTGAAAATATGTAAATCTACACAATTCTTAAAACAAATCTAGCACAAATCATAATGATAAAAGTGTAGGCTAAGAGATATCACAAGTAAGCTCATGCCATAAAAATCCATAAGAGATGATAACACACTTTAGTCTACAAAAATGCACAAGAGTTTTAAAAACACCATATAAGGTCTTCTTTTTCAAAAATATTTTAAAAGCACAAATATATATTGAAGACCTTAATTAAAAAAAAAATACTAAAAAACTCATTTTGCAATTAAGACACAAATAAAAGCATGCATAATAACAAAATAAAATGCATATTTAACTAGGGAGATACGGGTTATCAATTACGCCATTTCAATGGGTTGTGCCGTTCCCATTGTTGATGATATCTTCCTCTTGAGAAGTCACTTTGTTGATGATGACTTCTTTGATTTCTCCATTTCCAAGGTTTGTTGCCTTCCCATTGTTGAAAGTCTCTTCTTCTTTAAAAATCATCTTGTTGATGATGTCTTTTCCATTTCCAAGGATTGTGTTCTTCCCATTTTTGATTATATCCTCTTCGTGGAAATTGGCTTTGTCGAAAATAGTTTCTCCTTCTTTGATCAAATGAAACGGTCATTTGATGTCTTCTTGGCGGTATAAATTTTCTTCGATCATTATTTTGCCGGGTACCTAATATGACATTGTTTTGTGGTACCCTCATGTGTTTGGGTCCTTTGGGATTAGTCTTGAGACTTTTAGGTCTCCAACAATAATTAGAGCTATTTCTAGCCCGACAAGTATTTACCGTATGACCCTTTTTACCGCAATAAAAGCATGTAATAATTCTAGGAGCATAATGACCAACGTGTTTAGAGACTTGATTCTTTTTCATGTGATTGACACCCTTAGGCTTATGATCAAGTTCTAGTTTCGAATTATTACAACAATCAACAATATTGGTCATTCTATCGGCACTCAAGTTGGATTTAGATAAATCATTTTTCAAGCAATTTATATCCTCAACAAGAGTACTATTTTCTTTCTCAAGGTTTCTAACCTTGTCAAGAGTGGTGGTGTGAGCACATGATAGTGATTCATAGGAAGTAAATAAACTATCCTTATCATTTTTTAAAACAATGAATTCCTTTTTCAAATATTTGTATTTAACAAGTAAGTTTTGGAATTCATCTTGTAGTTCATCAAAATCATTTTGCAAATCACTATAATCATTATAATAGGAAGTAGAGAGTTTAGAAATTACCTCGTTCTCTTCTTCGATGCCTATGAGGCATTGTTCAACTTCTTCATCATGGGAGGTTATAGAAGGCTCATCCCATGTTGTTGGATTTGATGTTGTATCCATTTGTGAAGTAGATGCTTTTGAGTTGCTCCTTTCATTTGCATACTATCGCGAATTTCTTACCGCAAGCGTACGGTGTCAAGTTTTAGTATAGGTTTTGAAAGTAGGGTTATCGTCTCCACAGGGATTGTTATCGAATTTTATACTAAGTACTATAATTAAAATAGCTTAATTCTATCTAGAAATCGGAAAGAGATGGATTTTTATTAAACTAAAAATAAAACTAAAATTAAGCAAATAAATGGTTCAGACAATTTATCAAACACGTAGAAGATGAATTCTAGAGGGTTGATTTCACCTAGTTATCCCCTATGTTTTCAATCAAGTTTATTAATCACAAGTTATCAATCTATAAGCCAATATTCCTACCGTTTATCACTTCCTCTCTCTAGTGCCAAGTGATTCTAGGTTTCAATTTCTGATTTCGATATCTCTATAAAAATCATAAATTAAACCCTAATGCGCTCAATGAATATTCTATCACAGGCTTCAAAAGATTCATAAATCTCTCGATTCTATGAAACCCTAGGTTGTGCTATTCTATGGCCAGACGTTCAATTACCTCTCTCGAGCGTCAAATCAAACACGCCAAACAATCTAAATTATTGATCAGATAATCCAGATGCAATCAAATCAAATAGCACAAATAGATTAATAAATATACGAATTTCATAAACTAGAAATCAAAACATAGGTTCAAACGTAAGTTACATCAATCCCCTAGAAATATGGGTTTAGCTCATGTTGCATGTACAAAAATTCATGAAGAAATAATTATACATCGATAGGGTTCAACAAAGATGCTAGAAAAATAATTTGGAATGAATAAGGAAGGAATCTTCTCTGTTTCCAGAAGGTAGATGCCTTGAATCTCGTCCCGAACTCTTTCTCCTTGCTCAAAATCGTCCCTTGTGCTCTCCAAAATGTCCAACCCCCTGTTTGTCCGTTCCTTGTTCTATTTATAGGCTTAAAACCCTAAAAAATCCGTCCAAAAAGGCCCAAAAAGAACTCAGCGCACATTCAGGCCCATCGAGCGGCCGCATAGCTAGAATGGCGCTGCAGCGCTCGCCTATGTATTGCCCTCGCTATCGCTCGCGTGTGAAGTAGGATGGATGGCTGTGCTGCAGCTAGCTGATACTCTTCATCTTTGCCACGCTCGCGTCACGCTTTGCCTCCATCGCCACGACTTATCGCACGGCCAAATTTGCTTGGCATTCTTAGTGCAGCTGCAAATCTCTCCGTCTTGTTGCGGCAGTGCGATCTATTTTCATTCATCGAGTCGGATGCGAGTCAAAAAAAAAAAAAAAAAAGAAAAAAAAGAGTCTAGAGTCGAAGTCGGGGCATTTGTAAAATGTGAAACTCATGACTAAGTGAATTTGTTGAATATGAGTTGAACGGTCAAAAGAGCATGTGTTTGAACTGTGATTTAATCTTCTTTCCATTAATTCCATCTATGTGCTTAACTCTGTTGATTTATTTGGGGATGATTTATGCGGTTGAGTGTTTCCTTTATGATCCCACGGATTCTAGAACTTGTCGATCACTTTAGTCGAGGCGAAATCTCAGGTGAAGTAACACTAAGGAAGTGATTTAGGCCATCTTTGAACAAGCCAGAGCCTAAAATGCCTACCTTTGTATTATATTTTCCCTAGTGTCCCCCTTTGAGCCTTATAAACCCGTTTCTTTGGCAACCAATCTAATACCCAGAGCCTAAATGTGAAAATCCTAATTACCCATTACTCATACACACAAAGTATAAAAAAATATTGGAAGTTAAGGAGGGTATGATGAGAAGGGTATGTATCTAATTGAATGAAGTTGCCCGAGAAAAGAAGATATGAAACCCCATGTATGCAAAAGAATAAGTTTGGGGGTTTCGAAAAAAAAAATATAGAAAAAGAAAAAAAAAATGAATGAGAAAAATCAGCGGGATTGAAGGTTCATAAACATTGGGGAGGTCAAAAAGTGAAAGGTAGTTGCTAATTGATGATTCGAAGTGATAATTGTGTGTCTGGGTGATTTGAGCTACTTATCCTATATTTTCCTACCTTACCCTAAGCCCACATTACAAGCTTTAAAAGTCCTATAGATCCTTGTGTTACATTAGCCTACATTAGTGGAGATTAGTGTGAAAGACAAGCCTATGGAGTCCGGTAAGCATTTCACCTCTATATTCAAAAGGTGGATCATTTTGAAAACACTTGATTGCGTGAATCTATCTGGATAATGAAAACGGGGTTGGCATGAACATTCCACCTTCATGATCACATTGTGAAAATACGTGTTTGATTGATGGTGAAACGAAATTTGACGAATGAGTTTGGTTGTGAAGTTTCGCAGTTGGGTTGTTGAGTCAGTCTCTTCATTTTTGTGTTCTTCTTGTTAGTCGTTTTTTAGAGTCTGTAATTGCTTGAGGACAAGCAAACGTCTAAGTTTGGGGGTATTTGTTAAGTTGGTTTTTATACCAATGTATTGAGTATTCTAGACTAGGATTTTGCGGGGTTTTCAAGTATTTTAGCATCGTTTGAGTCGAGTTTGTGTCATTAGTTGTCGTTTGAGAGTCGGGACAGGTCTCGGATGCCGAAATTGATTAAAAACGATTAAAACGTGTTTGGGTGGTGAAGATCGCATTTTAGGAGCTAAAAACGGAAATATATCGAGCATGATCGGCGCCGCAGCTGAAACCCCAGCCACCCAAGTCACGGGGGTCGTGGGTACGCGTTTGAGGACGAGGGACGCTTACAGTTTCACATCTTCATGGCCGTTTAACTTCATCGCTCCATCGCCAAGCAGCCTGGCCAAATTGCTGGCATTCTTCACAGCTTCTTGGCCAATTCTGTCGTCCATCAAAATCAGTGGCCCATGTGCTTGATCGTCCCTCGTCCTCAAACGCCGCATTTGTACCACCCCGCCAAGGCGCTGGTTTTTAAAAAATCATGCTCGATATATTTCCGTTTTTTAGCTCCTAAAATGCGATCTTCACCACCCAAACACGTTTTTAATCGTTTTTAATCAATTTCTCGCATCCAAGACCCGTCCCACTCTCAAACGACAACTAATGACACAAACTCGACTCAAACGATGCTAAAATACTTGAAAACCCCGCAAAATCCTAGTCTAGAATACTCAATACATTGGTATAAAAACCAACTTAACAAATACCCCAAACTTAGGCGTTGCTTGTCCTCAAGCAATTACGACTCTAAAAACGACTAACAAGAAGAACAACAAAAAAATGAAGAGATCGACTAACAACCCAATCAAGCGAAACTTCACAACCAAACTCATTCGTCAAATTTCGTTTCACCATCAATCAAACACGATTTTCACAATGTGATCATCAAGGTGGAATGTTCATGCCAACCCTGTTTTCATTATCCGGATAGATTCACGCAATCAAGTGTTTTCAAAATGATCCACCTTTTTGAATATAGAGGTGAAATGCTTACGGACTCCATAGGCTTGTCTTTCACACTAATCTCCACTAATGTAGGCTAATGTAACACAAGGATCTATAGACTTTTAAAGCTTGTAATGTGGGCTTAGGGTAAGGTAGGAAAATATAGGATAAGTAGCTCAAATCACCTGTGACACACAATTATCACTTCAATCATCAATTAGCAACTACCTTTCACTTTTTTGACCTCCCAATGTTTATGAACCTTCAATCCCGCTGATTTTTCTCATTCATTTTTTTTTCTTTTTCTCTATTTTTTTTTTTTTCAAACCCCAAACTTATTCTCTTGCATACATGGGGTTTCATATCTTCTTTTCTCGGGCATCTTCATTCAATTAGATACATACCCTTCTCATCATACCCTCCTTAACTTCCAATATTTTTTATACTTTGTGTGTATGAGTGATGGGTAATTAGGATTTTCACATTTAGGCTCGGGTATTAGATTGGTTGCCAAAGAAACGGGTTTATAAGGCTCAAAGGGGGACACTAGGAAAATATAATACAAAGGTAGGCATTTTTGCTCGGCTTGTTCAAAGATGGCCTAAATCACTTCCTTTACTTCACCTAGATTTCGCCGACTAAAGTGATCGACAAGTTCTAGAATTCGGTGGGATCATAAAGGAAACACTCAACCGCATAAATCATCCCCAAATAAATCAACAGAGTTAAGCACATAGATGGAATTAATGGAAAGAAGATTAAATCACGCTTCAAACACATGCTCTTTTTGACTTGCTCAACTCATATTCAACAAATTCACTTAGTCATGCATTTCACGCTTTACAAATGCCCCGACTCGACTCTAGACTCTTTTTTCTTCTTTGTTTTTTTTTTTTTTGACTCCGACTCGATGAATGAAAATAGACTGCACCCCCCAAACTTAAAACGACATTGTCCCCAATGGAGAGGTGGGAAAAAGGACTTTCCTGGTAGCCGAGGAGCGAAGGCTCCTTAAGTCATGTGGTACTACTACGTGTAGGAGGTGTCTCGTATAAGCTCACAATGCATCCAAGCGCACGAGCTGCGGGTGTTGTATGCCTCTGAGGTGTGGTCATGTTCTTCCCATTCGCCTTAGTCCAGTCCCTCTTTGGTTTCGCATTTTTGCAACCTAGCAAGGTAGACAAGAAAACAAAACTCGTGGAACCATGGAATTCGGTTATGGGTGAGAAATCGAAAATCAAAGCACATACATAATGCCCCCAAGTAGAAAATATAATGCCATGTCAAAAGATAAGCATAGAAATGCAATATAGCACTAAACAATTTGAAACTATCATTGGGGCATTTCATCAAACACCTCATATGCATGAATTTGGGCAAAGATAGTGAATGCAATGGATAGCTCAATTCAATCCCAAAAATCAGCACCAAACCTAAGTCTAGCATGAGCAACCAATCCACAATCCACAAATCAACAACAATTATCCTAGCAAGATCAAGCTACAATCCAACCACACCAAAAATCATAAGATGGGGAAAATGGGGTGGGGTTTGGAAGTTGCAAACTTACCAAATAGTGAATGGATGAGATGAATATGGTGTGTGTAGTGTCATAATGCTCTTTTGTGAAGATGGAATGGGATATGTGGGATTTGCACAAATAAGAGGGGTGAGGTATGATGCAACTTACTACTCCTAAAAATGCAAAAATTCGGAAAAAACAAAAACAACTACTAAACTAAATTAAAACTAAGAAAGCAATAAAAGGGCTTGGGTTGCCTCCCAAGAAGCGCTAAGTTCTGATCTTGACCCGGACTATGTCGAGATTATCCTCAAGTTGGGGCTCCAATAGGCATGTGATCCACATTTCCCTTAGAAACTTCCCAACCTCCAATGTCTTGAAGAATATTCCCAACCATCCGCTTACCATCCTTTAATTCAAATTTTAGCCTTATTGGTTGGATGGATGGTGAATACAACTTTCTCTTGATTTACCCGCAATGTTAGCTCCCCGTTTCTACATCGATCAAAGCCCTTCACATGGCTAAAAATGGCCGCCAAAGATTATAGGTATTTTCTTCTCCTCGTTCGCGTCCAACACTACAAAATCCACAGAAAAACAAATTTATTAATTCTTACCAAGACGCGTCTTCAATGATTCCCCACGGATAGGCGATGGATCGATCGAATCGCAAAGTGATGTTGGACGGCTTCACCTCACCGAGCCCATACTTCGTCACATCGCTAGAGATATCGATTCACACTGGACCCAAGATCACAAAGTGGTTTCTCAAAGCAAACTCCTCCAATAGTACAAGGAATAGTGAAACTCCCTAGATCCTTCATTTTTCGAGGTAGTTTACTCGACTATTGCACTACACTCCTCTGTCGGATAGACAGTTTCAAATTCTTCCAACTTCATTTTCTTGATTCCACTTTGGTTTCGCATAAATAGGTGATTTTTCGAGCAGGTGAATTTTTGCTTCCTTTTCCGCGTAAATTGCATTGCAGTGCTCTCTCGGATTAACCTCGTATCACTTGGGAACTTTCCTTCACGCAATGAATTCACTACTTAGCCAATCGACCCATTTGTGTCTCGATCGACCTAATATGCGTCTCCATTGTGCTCATCTTAGTATTCAGACCATCAATCTGCGCCTCACTCCTATTCATTCGATTCTTGGTCTCTCCGATGAATGAGCCGAGCATCTCCTCAAGCGATCGCTTTTTTCACCTCCGAGTGCATTGAACCGGATGGGTTTGGATAACTCGGAGGTGGATTCAATACATTCCTGTTGTTGCTATAAGAGAGATTCTCATGATTGCGAAGTCCGGTGGTAGTGAGTTGGTAATGAATTACCTCGGTTATTAAAATCCCGGTTATTCACATAATTGACTTGCTCGGCCTTGTGAGTGGCGGCTGCGTGAACGGCGGGTGGGAGTGCGGCTTGCTTGGTGTGCTACCGGTATTCATGATTGCCAATTGTTTTGTCGGACTCGAGATTTGAGTACGCCAAAGCCGACATTGATCAACTCAAGAACACCGCAAACCGGCCGGTGTTGTCCTCTCGGAGGGCCATTGATAGCTGTTTGTGGCCATTTCTTCAAGTAAAAGTAAGGCCTCGACGGTGTTTTAGCCATCAATGTACCTCCCGATGCCGCATCTAGTATCGTCTCGTATGCCCATTCACCCATTGTAAAAATATTGAACCCTCTCGCCCGGTCTGCATATCCATGCTGTGGGAATCTCCTCAACAGATCTTTAAATCGCTCCCAAGCTTCATATAACGGCTCAAAATCAATGCTTGAACCGGGCGATCTCGCTCTTGATTGGAGTGTCTTTTTGGGGAGGAAGAATTTTGCTAAAAACTTTTTGAGTCGATCATCCCTCGTAATACTCCCAGGGGGGCGAACGTCTGTAACCATCGCTGCGCTTATCCCGTGAAAACGGGAAAAGCCTCAATCGAATAGCCTCATCGGTCACACCATTCATCTTGATGGTGTCGCAAATTTCCGGAAAGTGGCGGATGTGTATTCGGATCATCCACTGGACTCCCAAATCGATTCTCACGAACCATGCTTATGAGGCCCTAAGGTTTCAATTCGAAATTATTTGCATTAATGGGTGGCGAACAATTCCGGAGTAATTAATAATCCCGGTTGCCCTTTCTGGTGCATTAGGTTGTGGTGGCATATTCGCAACCGATTTCCGTTATTCTCATTGTCTACAACGCCTGCCATTGCTCGATTTTGTGCTCGCTTTGCTGCTCTTATTGCTCGAAGTGTCCGTTCAATTTCTGGATCAAAAAGAAGCAAATTAGTATTTTCAGAATCTCGCATAAACAAATAAATCAATGAGAAATACGAAATTATAACTCCTAAACTAGTCTAGATTAGTATTAAGACTACTTGGTAATAGTATTAGTTTAAAATAGGATAAAACAAT